>BOPP01000062.1:3808304-3840303 GCA_017312745.1 Gryllus bimaculatus
CCGAGGTGCTGTGTCTGGCTAATCCCCGGATCCCTCTTGCCCGTTCCCTGCACGCGCCGTGGCTGCTTTCTCCCGCGTAATCCGCAAACTCCATCAACTTCGCCTGCGGAGCTCCGGCACTCCCCGCCCCCCTCTCAGCGCGCCCCTCCATGTCCCACCCGCCTCTTTTCACCCCGATCCTTGTTCCACCCTGCTCTCCGACGACGGCCTTCCTGCTATTCCGACGACTCTGCCGTCTCTGGAGTAGAGATGCAACATCGATAACAAATCATCGATGTTAAAAATACATCGACTAAAAATCATTGATGTTAAAAATACATCGACTAAAAATCATTGATGTTTTTCAACATGAATGTTTTTAGATTGCTTTATCATTAAAATCATTTGAGTCACTCGATCATTAAAATCATGCGCATTAAAATTTATGCTGTTTCATGTGCATTTCATATGAATGTGTCTGTTTAACAAATCGCTGAATAATAGTCCGAGAAATAGGGACAGGCCCGATGCCAACAGCGTTGTTTTTGCCAACATCTCAATGTGAAATAAATATGAAGGAAGAGAAAATGCAGTGGTATGCAAGTCATCGCGGGCGAGAGAGTTTGGTCGATGAAGATAGTACAAACAGTAGTATTTCCAACAGATGAACTAGTGTTACTTTCAGTTATTAATTCATATTTTAACTTTTACAGTATAGTGATCATGGGCATTTTTCATTCAGAAACAAGGCATTGGAAAAGAAAAAAAAACATCAACACAAAACATTTCTACAAAAATATTGATGTTTTAAAAACATAGTCATCAATGTCGAATCCCTACTTCGAAGAAGAACGTGTTCCTACTCATTGCAGGGGGCAGTCTAAGAACCTTGTTCTGATTCGTTTTTATCGAACTGGTTCCTTTTGGTGGAATATTATCAATCTTTTGCACTGACCAAATAGGAAGAAAATGACCTGACCACAAATATTTTGAAACAGTTGCTTACAACGTTCCGTTCAAGAAACGGGATTATCAAGAAATACTGTCAACTCTCAAAATTAGCAACATCATCATCACCATCATCAAAGAAAGAACCGCACAATTAGGATCAGGTACATTTCATCAATTTTTTAGGCTAGAAATTTCTTCTGCCTGAAATTCTTTAAAGCGTGAAAAAATGTTATGTTTATCCCTTATTGTAAAGCTACAAAAATGACGAGTTAATGAAAATATAAGATAATATTAGGATTTGTCGCATGATTATGGAAAGTAAAGAATCAAGTATTAGAGAAAGAAACTTTCTAATTTTACATTTCCTGCGCACTTCAATTATTTTATTCCACATAAAATCTATTCTACAATACAGAAGAGATAATGTATTCTGTTTTAACTAATGGAATTTTTCCTCACAACTGAACATGACCAAAGTAGCAATTATATTATTTGTTACGCACTACCGCAATCTTTGACAGAGAAACTTCCTATTCAGCGTGTATCATCTTACGCTCCCATTTACCGAGATTGAAAGGGCACCGCCTGCGCCATTAGTGGTGTTCAGTTAATGAAGCGCGGTGTTTTCTCTGCTGGCGGCGGTGAGGCGCGAGGGGTTTTACAGCTTCCGGCCGCGTCTCAATGGCCGAGGCTGGACATGCGCAGGCGACACCCGACGCGGCGAAGGCGGTGCGACGGACGCAGGGGTGCCGCAGGGCTCCGGTCGGCGTTTCCGGGAGGCTATTAACCTGCGTTCTAGATGCTCCGCGCCCCAGACGTCCCGCAGTCTAGCTTGCCGCCATTTCTGGACGACCGGATTCAAAGCCAGACCACACCATGTGGAATTTGTAGTGGATGAAGTGGGCTCGCCGCAAGTTTTGTACATTTCATAGCGTTTTCTCTTCCGCTCGTTACACCAGCGTTCCGTTGTTCATGCGTTATCGACATTACCGCGTGTTCATCAAAATATGTGTAGTAATAGATCGCTACATCTCTAGTTACCAGGAATAAAATCCCACTCTATCTGTCTGAAATTTATGGTAGGCAAAGCGAGTTCGTTATTCGTATAATTAATGTGCATTTGAATAATCAGTTAGCAATTAAATTGTTCTACAAGATGGCATATTTGTTTTGTGGTAACGGATTTTGGTAGTATCAGCTTAAGTATTGAGGGCATCTTCATCCTTAATTACTCGGAAGATTGAAGACAAATGAAATTAATTTTTGAATAATTAATTTAGCAATTAAATAGTTCTAAATTGTGGAATAATTGTTTTTGTAGTAACCGATTACAGTAGTGCCAAGTTAAGAGAGGTCCCCAAAATGTAAAACGTCGCTTTCAAATCCGACGGGGTGTGACATCAACCACATTCCCTGGAAAACATCAATTTTGGAAAAATCCTGCTTACGGCTTAGCCGATAGCGTTGTTCATAGACGGAAATATACATGGACATATGTTTTGCCGTAAAGAAAGTTTTCGGTATCATTGGATTGAGAGTAGTCTCAATCCACAAAACGTGGATTGAGACTACACAACGTGTTAGACTGAATATACTACGTATAGAAGCAAGAATTGTGTTCTGTATCGGTATCTGGGATATACAATACGAATTTTTCTGCCAAAAAATCGCCGGTTTTTCGCTGCAGCATTACATAAATTTCTCTATACAACGTATGTGGTATGCAAGAAAGGAAGGAACAAGTGATGGGTTTTAGGTGACTATTGGGCACAATTTTGGACGCAACACAAACACTCGCGCGTTCGGGGATAAGTTGACAACTCTGACTTCTGAGAATTATATTGTATCGCACCAGATGTTCTAAGATGTTAAACGTAAGTCGTAGAACGTTGTCACTTCCATATCCGTCACATTAGAATAAATTAAACAAATGGAGCGAGCAGTGTGTGAGACAATATCAGTGGCCAAAATGTAGTGTTACATGAATTGAATTGAATTATTGCTTTTATTTTACGTGGCGAGACTCAGGCCATGAGGCCTGCTCTTCCGTCTGACCACGCAAATTTCGCTACGCTCCATTCACCAACTCGCAGAGAATGGAGGTATTTCTTGGGCGAGAAACAGGCGATTTGAATTTAGCTCAGATGCGTCATTTAGGCTTGAGGATATTTTACATGCAAGTAAATCTACTACATGATTCCAGGAATTACCGCCACCCTCACCCCTGATTTCCTCGGAGACTGAAGCTCAGGCACAAGGCATGAATCGCGAGAATGCCGTTCACGACGTGGCCAATATTTATTTTAACTACTGTAAATTTGGCGATCTGTATTCTTATAATTTTCCTGAAAGTAGTATCCACTGGTCAATTAAGGAAAGTGGTATTAACTGATTGATGGTCAGAAAGAAGGGTGGTATATTAACAGGGATACTATTTTCATACAACATAAGCGTCTCAATGCCCGTTCCAAGATAAATATGTCGTTATGAAGGGTAGTTGATTATTAGAGATGGTCTTTCAGAGAGGTTTCACTGTATGACTTACGTGGAATTCAGAGTAGCAAGTGCCGAGTGTAGAATACTTCTCCAGTGATTAAGTCGGCAAAAAATACATTTATTAGTTGTAATTTTGCAGCATTTTTACACTGGATGTTGAAAACTTTACTGGCTTTGAAGATATCAAAAAATAGTACACTCATATAATTATTTAAATAACCAATAATTTCATAGATTCTCAGGGGTGTCGAGTACCAGTTTTTTGTAACTGTAGGGATGTGGCATTATAATAAAGTATCTTTACAATTAAAAGAAAAAAAATCTATAGTCCACGCAACAGACTAGACGAACATATTATTCACATTTCTTCCTGAAAGACGCCACACCTCGTAGCGAAGAAAGATGGCTTTTGTTGCAAAACGCTGCGCGTTTCCAAAGCAACGCGCCCGTGAAAGGCCGACGTGTCAGTTGGCACCTCGGCGTAACGCGGGAGCGCGGCGACGCAGCGCGACGGGCAGAAAGGAAGGCCGCGCTGTGAATGGGAGCTAATAGGAGGGAAGGCATCGGGCGCGAATCTTTCGGGCCCATCGCGGCCATTGTGCCCGTGAAAGCGCCCGGGCCCGCGGAGGGCGCAGGGCAGGCTGTAGCCCAGCGCGTTGACCTCTTCCGCCGAATTACGTGCCCGCTCGGGAGATACGCATCTTAATCCGCGACGGCCGCCGCAACCTCCCCCCCTCCCCATGCCTTACCGTCCCGGCTCAGCGCGCGGGACGGGGGCTTTGCCGGGGGTAGAATCGGACAAATAGTGAAGCTCGCAGTGAAGAGGGTGTTCTGTTTACCCAACTACGGAACGCAAAGGAGGGTAATGTGTTTAGGAGTCGTGCTTTTTATTGAAGTTTATTTGCTTAATTTATTTATTTAATGTCAAGAGTCAAAGCAGTAAAAAGGCTGTGACGTCTGAGAGGGAGAAAAGCTGCATTTAGCGTTTAGAAGCAAAACGAGAGACATATTCATCGTTTGGTTGTTGAAACAAGAGAAACTTGTCGAAGACTCCGATCAAAATGGATTTTTGTAAACTTTAACTTTCTTTACTTACTTAACTTTCTTTACTTACGACTGTAACAGTCCTTACGTTTGGGGGAGTGATCTAGGCTTCAACGCATCAATAATGCAGGGAAATATTATTTCAATGTATCAGTAATACAAGTGAAGGGTTACTTTTCTGAGTACCTGTGTGCAGAAGCTGTTTAGGTTTTAATATACATCCCAAAGTCAGGTGGCATGATTGCAGAATGTAAGTGTTTTTTATAAGTATATTTATGACGTACAAAATAAAAATAAAAAACGCATTTTGAAATCCTATAAAACTGGGTAAAATGCTCTCTATGTCACAATAATCCAAAAAGAATAATTTTCAATAACCGAAAGGAAGGCCGCTGCATGATCTGCAGTCACAGCTGCGAAGGCAAGTGATAAAGGGCTTTCAAAATAAAAAAAATTAAACGTACCAAAACTACTCAATCAACAATGCATTCAAATTGTAGTATACATAGTACAACAAATTATGTATATTATAATACTTCCACTTATAAAATGTGGAAATACAATATGAAAACAATGCAACAGAGAAAGTAATATTAAATCGTTTTAAACATTCATTTGAAGGGCTTGGGGCAAAAACAAAAAAAAGCCACACCAGCCATCTCCAGCTATTCGTAAATGATAATATGTGAATTTCGATCAATGTATGGTTTATTTTGCTACTGAATATGTTTTGTTCTTTGAAGAGCTTGGGGAATTAAAATGTAAAACTACATTTTCACCAAACTTGAGATAACATTTACAATTAGCTATGTCTCGTATGCCTCATCTTGTTACTCCATTTACTGCACAGCTCTGTTTACACTCTGAAAGAGTTCCTAGTCGAGAGAGAAAACATGACTTTTGATCCCGGTTCGATACTTTATCAGCGAACAGGGGCAAATACGCTCATTGGGCTCTACGAATGTGAAGTGGCAGTACAACACCGCTCCACTTAGGGTTACCATACGTCCTCTTTTTCCCGGACATGTCCTGTTTTTGAATTAAGAATAATTGTCCGGATGGATTTACAAGAAATGGAAAAATGTCCTCTTTTTTATTAGAAAATGGGTGCTACTTTTAAATGCAACCTAGATGCACAATTTATTGTTGTATTCTGTATTGTAAATAATTGACATTTAACTCCAACTATCCCACCAACCGCCAAAATCCATACATAAAATATATTCACATATGTCCTTTTCTTCATGAATTGCGACAGTGTTGCCATCAGCTGGCACAACATATTGTATGATGCTGTTGGTTATAGATTCTGTGCTCCGTGGTGTTAATACTCGTAATACTGTTCTGCTGGCTTGTGAATTTAATACCCTGGGCTCTGTGGTGTTGATATTTCGACCTCGGTGCCAAAAACAAAAGCCATGTTTAATGATATACTTAATCAATTCAAAGCGTTTGTTGCAAGGTTCAAAGCCAAGTTTGAATTGTTGAGGGAGATTTTATCATCCACCAAATTGGAAAGTACAGTAATGATAATGAAGTAAGCCTTTTGTCTGATTATCTACGATTCCACATTACAATAATACAGGTGAATGTTATTTCAATGTATCAGATTACTGATACTTTGAAATAACATTCACCTGTATTATTGTTATGAAGACGCATAGAAGTAGTAAGAATAGAAGTGAAGGGTTGCTTATCTGAGTATCTGAGTGAAGAAGCTGTTTGGACTTTTACTCGTATATGCATCTCAAAGTCGACAATCCTTAAGCTATTCGTAAATGATAAATTTCAAACAATGTAATGGTTTATTTTGACTATTGTGTCTGGTATTTTGAAGAGCTTGTGGAGACTAAAAAGTGACTTACGACAATGATTGATGTATTTCTTTCGCCGGTAGTTAGTATTTTGTGTTTAGGAAAAATAGATTATTAAAACATCTTTATGAAGTGTCCTCTTTTTTTTGTAAGAATGTCCTCTTTTCTATGATGAAGTATGGTAACCCCTAGTCCACCCCTTTCCACAACGCCCCACCCCGCTCCATCCGCCCCACTCACCACTCCTATCCACCACCCCCGCCACGCCCCACCCATCCCGCCACACCTGACGCCCCCGCTTCACCCCGCCCCCGCCCCGTTACACACCCAGACACAAAACCACCCCAGACAAAACCCCTCGCCGCCCCGCCCCCCGCCCGCCCCGCCTCTCCCCTCCCCCCTCCCGCTCCTCTCCCCACCCCGCCCCCGCCCCACACCCGTTTCGCCCTGCTCCGCCGCACACTTCAGCGTCTGTGGCCGAGGTGGGGGTGGGGGTGAGGGTGGTCGAGCAGGGCCGGCGCAGGGGGACGGGCGCACAAAGCGAGGCAACCCGAGCCGCAGGGGCCGAGGTGCGAACGCTCCGAGGCGGGGTGCTCGGGGGAGGGAGGGCAGGCGCGGCTCGCGACCGCCATTTAACGCCCGCTGCCCACGTGCACGCGCCGGACGGACGGGCTTCCGCCCTCACGCACGTGGGAGT
The DNA here is from genome assembly GCA_017312745.1 of Gryllus bimaculatus. Lineage (NCBI taxonomy): Eukaryota > Metazoa > Arthropoda > Insecta > Orthoptera > Gryllidae > Gryllus > Gryllus bimaculatus. The sequence goes on from BOPP01000062.1 coordinate 3,815,286, forward strand.
CGGCAGCTTCTGTGGAGGCCGGGAAGTACCGTTCGGTGTTCAGCTGATACTTCTTGTAGTCCGTCATTTCCTTTCCACCGATTCTCTACGGTGAAAAAAATCTATTCATACCTTGCACATTATTTATTATTATTATTATTATTATTATTATTATTATTATTATTATTACTATTACTATTATTATCATCGCTCTTTCTCTTGACGTAGGAGGGCCAGGGGATTGGAGCCGTGTCCAAATACAAGGAGACTAAGATCGAGTCCCGCGTAAAGTATAAATGGATTCACATTGGACATCGGTGTTGTGGCATGGTTGGTCTCTCGTAACACTTCGTGTATCACTTATCACCCCATTCATAACTATTTATCTCGCATCTTCATTGAGTTGGCATGATCTTCCTAGCAAACTTTACCCAGGGGTAAGCAAAGGCAAACCTGTATTCGAGCTGTAGGTGGACATTTTGAACATCTTCTGTGGGTGGGAAGAAACCTGCGGAAAGAAAAACGTTTCGGTGAATTTCAGTGTTGTGAAGGCCATAACTCGAAAATGAAGTAATTATAGATACATGCTACAAGGAACTATTTTGAGTGTCTACATATGAAGAATCCATACCTGAAATTATTGATGAATGTGTATGTGTGTGCGCTCGTGTTTCAGCTGAACTCTTCAACGTCCTGCGTTGTTCCTGACAATGCCATTTCACCAAAACTTGGTATACATTGTTACTAGGGATAGCAATAATGAAATAATTCTCTGGGGCTAAGACCGCTAGAAGGGCTGGTGGAGAGTGACACAAACACAATCATTACACAATCCGCAATGTACATACAGCGCGTAATATATTATATATTCTAAACATAAAACTAAGCACGCTACAGTTTGAAAACAGAACAAAACGCTTTAGACTATTACTCGGTGATGGGGCCCGGCCCGCCACCAGATTACTGGAGTCTTCTCTATCTCCTGCGTTTTGTACTTTCATTTGTAGAGCTTTTGTAGTTTTATATATGAGTTATTATTTAATGTTATAGTGTTTAATTAGTCCGTATAAGTAACCTTGAGAACACGTTCTTAATTTCGGAGCTATCGTAAGATTGGTAGTTGCAACTACATTTGTGTCGTAATTCATCACGATATTTTGTGATATAATATAACCTTCATCAAGAAACAGTGTTTTAAATACCTTAAAATATTGACAAAAATGTGTGATTGTTGTGAAAAAAATATTCAAGGTTTCAAAATACGTTATAAAAAATATCTTTCAACAGCTATCGTAGAGATGGAATCAACTTCCTATTTACTGTGCTAATCAGAAAAGACGCGATAGTAAATATTGCAATATACTGTTTCAAAGTCTAATGGTAATGCATGAAGTCGTGGATCCCCTGATATTCTACTATTTATTTCTAAAGACATTTATTTCTAGAAGAGGGGACAAGTTCGAAGTGAATATTCGATGTTTCCCGCGAAAAAGGCTACAAATTATTTTAATTATTTTTCACTGGTAGATCAAAATGACGCATAAAAAAGACGCGTGTCTTTTTTCTGTCGAACTGAATGAAGTTTCGATAATTGAAAAAGTTATAAATAACCAGAAAATATGGTCTGATGGAGCACCATTAGTTATGCATGTCAAAGAACATTTTCTCAAGAATAGCTCACATATATATATATTTGTGTGTGTGTGTGTGTGTGTGTGTGTGTGTGTGTGTGTTTTACTCGTCTGGAATATTCTGAAAAACATACTTCAATTCTACTCTTACAGAATCGAAAAAATTGAGAAAATGTAATATATATATTTTAGGCGCTAATAGGTATCAGCTGGGAAGAGGTTGTGGCAATAGCGAAAAGCTAGTCTAGCCTCAAGAGATAAGACAACTAACTACAATGTCTGTGTCATCCTGCAGCAACTAGTTCATTTAGACAACCAGTTGACTTAATATTGTTGACTCAATAGTTCCGTTCTGTTTTGACTCAATATTATCTACAAACAAAGAAACAAATTATCAAAAATATGTTCTCTCAGTGAATAACCGTGCTCAGTACTAATCCATTTTTTGATAACCGAAATATTCTGAGAAAATTGCGTTAAATATGATTCTCTTGGCGTTGAAATTGCAATACGTCTGTGCTATGTGAAGTGTTTGCTTTCAATGCAATTTACATTCTCATTTGTACTTTTTCGATATTTCATTCACCGTATAAAAATTCGTTTTAGTGATACTCGGTGCTGGATTAAGTAACGTTAGATCTCTACTGTCTGCTTCTTGCTGCAAAAACTGTTTGTGTCAGATATCCTGAAATATGAAAACCAACATCGATATGCAAAGCCGATCTCGTAAACGTAGAAGTGCACAGTTTTTTCAAATATCAAATTTTATTAATTAAATTGAAAATATTCATTGCGCAAAGTATGAGACTATCTGAAAAATAAAAGTGATATTATTATTATTATTATTATTATTATTATTATTATTATTATTATTATTATTCCTCTACTTTGCGACTAAAGATGTTATGAGTTGGTTGAATATAAAATGCACTCCAGTTTTCAAATAGCTTCCTAAGAAGCAAATCTAGGAGAAGGACTACCGGTGCTTCTACAATACTTCGCGCAAAATGTAGATGGTTCCAAATAAAGCAATATCTTGCCCTTCCCAGTCTTTTGCATGACCTCGGAGTTTACCCAAATTCTTACGCAACTTTTGCGTAACAAATGCAAGAGCTCCGATGACTATCGGTACGACCTGTGCTTTTACGCCAAACGTTCGGTTGATCTCGATTTCCAAACTTTTGTATTGAAGGTGTTTTCTGCCTCATTAATTACGATGTTTTTAGCACACTGCACCCCGACATTTACAAATAAACAAGTTTTTTCTCCTAATCTCGGATAACAATATCCGGTTTTTGCCGCTATCGTGCGATTAGTTTTAATTTGTCCGTCGTACAATATTGTCCAACAGACGTCATTGGTTCAACACAGACTTACTAGTTTTGGTGAGTGTTCGTACCACTAAGAGAATGTTTGGAACTTCGGGAGCACTACAGATCTGCTAGTGGATGTAACCACTCACTATATCGTGTATTTTCACGTCGTGTCTGTTCGGTCTTTGGAAAAGCTGAGATAATATGATCCATGGTTTCTACTTGCTCCTGGTAGATGTGAGGCAATCTTGGGAAATTTTGAGATCCGCTTTATCATAATGTCATGTTCTCAGCGCCTGATCCTTGGCAGCTATTACAACTGCTTCCTATTCTGGATTCATTCTTCCCATTTTATGCCACATAAATTATTGATCTTTGTTGAACTGCACCTTTTTCACCCTTTTTAGGTGTTGTCCATGGAATGGTTTGTCTCTCCACGATTTCTTTAACATTTTTTCTGTCTCACATTTCATGTTAAGCAGCATCAGAAGTTCTGTGTCTGTGGTTTCCTGTGTATCTTGCATTATTTTCTTTGCAATGCTTCTTGCTACACTTACAATGCCTGTTTCCCATTTCTCATTAGTGGATCATTTTAATGGCTGACCACATACTTTTCTATCCCGACTATTACTATGTGCTAGGAGGCTTCAGTCTGTCTTTCTCCTTCCTTAAGTGACAAAGTCAATGTTAATTAGCTCAAGGGTGGGCCACAAGATGCATTCTAATCAGTTTTTTGTATTTTCGATCTGTGATTCGAATTTCGTGCTCTGCCCGATCTACTACTTCGAAACTGTACTCGGATAGAGACACCGCCAAACTACCAATTGCAGATATTTCATTCCTAGTTTCAATCTTCTTTAGTACTTCCTGCGAATTCTATCAGTGTAGATAGATAGATTTATTAAAGTTCGCTTTGAGATAATTCCTAGTAGCCAACATGATTACAATTAGAATTAGTACAATTATTAAACTATTACAAATATTTACAATTAGAATTAGAGGTTTATATCCTAGTTTTAATTAACTTCTAGTTGACTGAATCTCTTAATTAACTTCTAGATTATTTAACACTTCACTACACTACACTCTCCTCTCCTCCCCTCCACTGCAGTACACTACTCTTCACTTCGCTGCATCAGGGTCATGGCCATAATAATAGTAACAATAATATGATAATATAATGTATCATTGAAGATAATCTCACATTCTTCAATGGCCAGATATTTGGCTCAAGATCTTGAAAAATAGTGTGTACATCAACGTCACTGCCTTCAGACGTCCCTTTGCCTCTCTTTAAATTAACTTTTGCATATTTGTCAAGACCAAATTTCATGCAGATGTCATTACTAAAATTACTGACAATAGTCAGCATTTGGGAGAGAATCGCTTCTTTCTTAGCAAACCCTTTAACATCATCCGTGTAAAACAAATGTGATACTTGTCTTTCATAACCATGGAGCTTCTAACAAAAGTCAGGTGCGACAACTGTGTCGATATAGGAATCAAACTAATGCAAAACAGCAGAGGGGATAGCGAATCTTCTTGCAACATTCCCCTGTTAATGTGAATTTTTCTTGTCTTTACTGCTTCCTTTCCGCTCCGTATTAGTAACATGGTACTCCACAACTTCAAATCTAGTCTTGCATATTTCAATAAGACTATGATGAAATCGATAGAATTCCAGCGTTTTCACTCAATCATGGCGCGAGAGTTATACAATTAAAACTTGCCCTCCTTTCTTTCAGTTTTTTTTATTCTTCCTTTTATATTATTTAATGGGTTGAATAGTCGAAGGTACTATTTCATATACAAGCACATACGGAGCAGTGAGCTACCTGGCTGCATATATCAACGAACGTGGACTCAGGGAACTGAAGTGAACGGGCGGAGTGGTTCGTTGCGGTTTGAATACCTGAGACTTCTCTTGCTTTCATTTGCTGAATTGTCTTCTCGGACAGAGCTCGTGTAACTTATGTGTTCCATTTTCAAGTACAGCTTCTGTGTGATACAGATAGTATTGTATTTTAACTTCTTGGGATAGCCTGTATTTTTTAACAAGTTTGGAATGGATAATGCCTCTCATTTGACTGTGCCTCTGTTTATAGTCAGTGGGAGCAAAACAACTACAGCCTGAGATAATATGCCGAATTGTTTCAAGATCTCGACCATACATTAGTTAGTATTCCTGAATCTCTGATGGCTTATTTTACGTAGTTCTTGGTGGGAATCGCCTGCTCTTTAATTGCTGTTATGAAACCTTCGCTCCCAGGGTACAAATATCCTATACTGAGCTATATATACATTTCTTCGTCGACATTTGGATTGGCTATTGCAGCAGGAAATGTACAGTGGGGTGATTTGTTCCCAGGAATCTATCTCTTGCTGCTAAGAGAACTGTTGAACTTGCATATCTTGTGTGTGATTGAGGGGTCATCGGCCTGCACAATTACCTTGAGGAGGTGCGACGTATATATTTTCTCTCCTCATAGCTATTATCTGTTTGGCATGGTGATTCGTGAACTTTACAATACATGCCCTCCCATCTGCCAGGCAGTGTGACCTTTGCATCGCACTTTTAGGATGGCAACTGAAGCGTGTCATTTGAAATCTCACAAGTTTTTCCAATTTCTCTAGATTGGTTGTGTATCATTTAAAAATGCCCATCGAGAAGGTGACAATGGATAGAGTATACAAGTTTATGGCAGCCGTGAGGTTTCGAGAGTCGAGGGAAGTATTTCATACTGTCTAGCGTCGGTAGGCATGTTCAGTTTAGCATTAGTTTCAGCATAGCCTTCAGTTGATAATGTGCTATCATATTTCCTTGTGGTACAACAATGTATTTACAGATGTTATTAGTTTCCAAAGTGGTGATGTTTTCTCCATTAATAGTCTCGTATGTAAGTTCACCAGTGAACTTACCCTTATGTATTTGTTGTATTTTGCACTGATTAATGCTAGAGGCATATTTATGATAGATATTTTAGAAATTGCAAGTGGTGCAAGTTTCCACTTGTTACCCGTGAATACCAAGAAAAGGTATAAGAAAGAAAACAAAATTTTCAACATCGACCTCAATGTTAGAATACTGACAAGTAAATGAAACAGTTATGCTGACATTTGCCAAAGAAAGATCTGAGATGTACTCTCCCACATTGTTGTGGACAAAATTCCGAATGTTGAAACTATGTTTACTAGTAAACAAAAATGTTGACATATCAAGATTAGTATTCCATTTTTTTAATTTTTATGTTTCAGTTAAGAACTTTTATTTAGTAAGTGACATCTGAATTCATTTTACATATTCTGAAAACAATGCGAGTCAAAAATGGTGGCGGTCTGCTCTCGTTGAAAGAAATTTGAGGTTGGTAGTCCTCGTCAATAGCAAAAATATAAATTGAACAATCGGTATCCAAAAGAATTAAAATTTCTAATCAGCTGTCAGCACCGACGAGGTTGCATCATCATCAAGAGATTCACGTACGTCGACTCTGGCACCTTTCTTTTTACGAAGGACTAGAAATTATCAATAATAATAATAATAATAATTGTTCATTCAAAATTCATATTTACTGAAATGGAAATTATAAGTTAAAAATAAGAATAATTTAATTGAAGTGTAGAACATTACTTTTGTATCCGTAATTTATGTTGTTTGTGCAAGTTTCTTGTGTTGTTTGCCATTTACTTTCGAAATTTAATAAATAGTTTAAAGAGCATGTGGTTCCTTAATGGCCGGCCGCCATTAACATTTCCTTTTGATTCCTCTGTTGAGTTGCGTTATGCAGACGATGGAGTAGAAAGATAGTCTTAGCGAATTAAATATTAAGGATTCGTAGGCTTCCGCGGCCGGAGTCAATGCATTCTTGGCTGTCCGGGACGAGCCGCGTCTTGGTCAATGTTACTGACGTTTCGGCCATCTTGCTGTGGCCTTCTGCACAGCTAACTACTGACAGCCAAGAATGCAAACCCGGACAGCCAAGAATGCAAATATTATGGAAATCAAGTGTCAACGATTGATCAGGAACTTAGAGGAAAGTACGCCCAAAGACGACTAAAAACAGATCAGAATGTGCTGCGTCAATCGATCAGTGGTAAAATTGTGATATTCAACCTATGGAATTGATTTGACCTTGAGGTTTGGCGAAGACATGCAAAGACAAACATCACGTACCCAATATAACCATGTAAACCATAATTTATCCTTTCAAAATAATTCAGTAACGCCTAATAACTGCACTTGGATACCATCATCCCTTTAGTATATAAGAGATAGTATTCCTGAGAATTAGTAGAAAAAAACACTTTCAAAATGTCCAGTATCTCAGAAGAGTCTTCCCGAGAGCGGTGCCACGTCGTGGATGGGACGATTCGGCGCCCAATGGCACACGCGCTCTCTCGCCGCCGCAGGAGGAGGCGCGGTGTGCCGGCTGCGCAACGCTGAAGGGGAGCGCGGAGCGAGTTCCAGGCTGAGGGGCGGGGGGTGGCCGGGTATTGACAGGTTCTGCCTTCTCTTGGGTGTCGGCGTTGCGCGCCGCGCGCGGTGGCGCGGCGATGGGGGTGGGCGGGAGGTGGGGGGGGGGAGTGGCGGAGAGGAAACAGCAGAAGCCAAACAGAGAGCTGTGAGCGTAATCGTGATGGCCTCAGGCTTAGTACAGCTTCCTTGCGACTCGCTGAAACTCTACCATGAATTGTTTTTGTAAAACTCTAATACGTTCTACTTAGATATATCATGAGTTAAATAATAGGCAGCATGCTTTTAGCACCAGTGCTGAAACATTAGACGATACTTACGTGTTCAGATAAACAGTGAATGCAACAAAGAAAACAAATTACAGTTATCTGACTGCATCACCTACTGTTGACATTAATCTATCATTTAGTGGTTTGTATATTTGAATGAAAATAAAATGTAAGATAGTAAAACAGCCTTAACTAGTGGTGCTACATAGAATGGTATACACATTCTCGTACTTGTTTCCATTCTTGATCTGGGGTAGCTATTCGGTTTTGTCCTCAAGTAATCCCAGCTGCCATTTATCACTGCCCAAACTACATTTTTTTTTTAATTTTCTTAATTTTTAATTTTTATTTCCTCTTAATAATAGAACCGAAATATGACTTTAAGAATATTATAGATGACTAAAACCTCGCCCGTGTAGCCATTTTTGTTTGAAAAGTTTGGAGCCGTTTTTGAGAAAATGTCGTTTAAGCGCTACTGTTAATGCGTAAATTGAGTCACTTTTTCACACAAAAGTTTTGCATTTTCGAGAAACTTCACAAAAAAATATTTGAAGCATTTGCACTCACAAAATCAATAATGTGTACAAATCGTTGTGTATGTAAATAACAAAGGCGTCATGGATACTTAAAAAATTACATTTCTGTAACATTTGACAAAACAAAGCATGCATTAATGTAGTATTGATGTTTTCTAGAAAAAATTTTGAAAATGTCCCAGGGGCTTATGCACCCCTAAAATTAATGAATGTTATTCAAAATCGCAGAGCTTCGATTAATTGATTGATTGTTAGTGATTCCGGGCGCGTCAATTACTAGGGTCGTTAGTTCCGTAAGTGTAGTGCATGTTTTTCTGTGGAGGTTGCGATCGTCTTTCGCCACTGGATGGCGAGATCTGGCGCCGACCTACCGTCGGCTAATAGGGCTTTCCCCTTCCAGGTATCTAGCACCAGCGGGACACCGCCCCAGCCGGGACGAGCTCCCGACCAGGGCCCGGCAACTCTCCATCAAAATTGGGGACAAAGCTAGAGGTTGCTAGTATAGGATGCTCTAGTGTCGCTGGATATAGCTACTGGTAAGCCTCGCCAAATTTCGCACATAAAAATTGGTGATTGAGTGATTTGTGAAATAACTTGCAAAAGAAGTTAAATACTATGTGTTTATCTTCTAAAATTCATTTATTCATAATAATACACGCATGAAAGAAAAGGTAGCGCGAACAGCGGCGCGATCTTTTGTATCACGCGCGTGTGTTTGCGTCCCGAGAACCCACGCCCGTTTTAAATAACGTAGGTAGCAGTTCGTATTTTAGTTCGTGTAAGAAGGAGATGCTCTAGAGCGCGCCACTGTAATGGTCCCCACCACGTTATATGGGAGTTATAGGGCCCTGCTCCCGACCGTCCATAGGCATGTGTAGTGGTGTAGTGCATGTTAGTACAAGTGTGTGTAAGGGGTGATGATAGGACTAGGAAGATGTAGGAAATATCGTGCGCGCTCCGTGGAACGTTTGTTAGGGTACTGCTCCAACACTGCCATTCGCCTGGTGTGGATCGGTGAAACCACGGAAAACGACCGATCACAGCAGCCGGTCGCTAGAATTCTCTTCCAGACAGCGACTGAACTCGACCTAGGTGACAAACTGGTTAAAAGTAGCGATGTTGGTAATTAATGATAGACGATGCGGACGCGTCTTTAATACAGGTAATGGAAGTGCATTGATTACTGACATTAACAAACAATTAACGTAACCGAGAGGACTTTGAAATTGTGACTATGGATATAGTCCTAAAGTTCTTTACCGGAAGCACTAAGAAAGTGTTGATTTTCTTCGGATACCTAGCGATCCTGGCAGTGAATGAAGCATGATTTCTCACAAAATACCCTACGCAGTCATTACTTGCTTATTTAATATTATCTCATGGAAGATAGCTTATCGATATCTGTGGAGAGTGGCAAGAAGCATATTACAAGAACGCCAAATTTAAAGCTGTCGGTGTGAATCATGTGCAATATTGTTTTCATCATGCGGTTAGTGTGGTTGGCTTGTTATATTGTCACAACCGTGCTTACCATCTGAAAATCATTAATTAATAATTCATTTTCTCTTCATTGTAACTCTACCCTCCACACAGAGGAAGATAAGGCCAAACAACCAAGATATTAATGCGCAAGCTTACTTCCCTACATAGAGTTAATCGATAACGGAGCGTATCAGAAAGACAGCTTATGGATATCTAAAATAAATTGTATCGTATTTGTAATAAATGTATTTTACAGTTGAAGGGAAAGTATTTCGGTTTTAAGATGATTTTTGGTTTTAAAATGCTCTTTCCGCAAATAATTAGTATATTTTCTGATACATAATGACTTTTCCTCTCGTTTAAGCTCATCAGGCTTAATGCCCTATCACATCGAACTAATTCATTTTAATTTAAAGCACTTACATTTTTATATCACAGTCTGAACTCAACGACATCTGTCACTTGCATTTTCCTTTTCATTTCAACAGAAGTACTAACCCGATCTTGGATTCATTAATTAAATCAAACATAGTAATGTATCTTTTAGTCTTTTCCATCCTCCTAATTTCATGTTTGTCTTCGCAAACCGTAGTTAATCAAATTCAAACGTTCATCATTTCCGACCGTGTGAACACATTGAGGATGAATATTCACGCTTTGCGACATACGTTTGGTTGCGATGTGGCAATGTTAGCAGAAGACGAAACATCAACAGTAGCACGGGTAGGGGGAGATAAAGGGGATGTGACGTGACCCTCTCTCGCCCCTCTATCTCCCTCTTCAGTTCACGTCAGCGCGACCCGAGTCTCCGCCGCGCCCTTGAATGCGGCTCATCCCCCTCATTCACAAGCGCAGGATTTACAATTGTACATTTTCCGCCCGTCAAGAATTGGGGCCCCCTCCAGGGCACACAATGGCGGACTTAGCCCCACCAACCGCGGCGGCGAATTACATAATAATCTCCCGGTGACACAAACACACCCCGCAGGCGCACGGCTGCCCTCACACCTCCTGTGCGCGCCCTGAACACAGCGCAGACGCACCCACCCTGTGCCTCGGTCCCCTCGCTCCCCCCCTCCCAGCACAGCAACCTGCGAACCGAATTACGAAACCCTGGCAGTTCCACGCGCTGCAAATAATATCAAGTACCCTGTGCCCCACATCACTCTCCAGCATTCCGTGCCATGCACATACCCCCCTCCAATAACTCGCTCTCTCACCAACTCACTAACACACTCACTCACCCTCTCACTCACTCACACACATACACACACCACCCAAACACCGAACACTCAGCTTCATACGCCTGGATTCACACTCTCTGCGCCTGGCTCCTTGCGTCCTGCACCCTGCGCTCAGCACACCGCTCACTACGCCCCGCTTCCAGGCTCCCGCTTCTTAGGCCCCGTTCCTGCGCCAGGTTCCTTACGCCCCGCTCCCTGTGACCCGCGCTTCCTGCGCACCACTCCATACCAACCGCTCCCTGCACACCGTTCCGTGCGCCGCGAACACTGCGACGCGCATCTTGCCCTAGCCGCACCTTTCGATCCTGTCCCTGCGTCCTCCTTCTCCGCAACTTCGCCCGCACCATTGACCCGATCCTGACCCCGCTCCCCTGGCACCCATGCGCTCCGCTGCCTTGCGCCATGCTCCTCTGCACCCCGCTCCCTGCACCCCGCTCGCCTGCACCCCGCTCCCTGCACTCCGCTCCTCTGCACCCGCTCCCTGCACCCCGCTCCCTGCACCCCGCTCCCTGCACCCCGCTCCCTGCACCCCGCTCCCTGCACCCCGCTCCCTGCACCGCTCCCTGCACCCCGCTCCCTGCGCTGTGCTCTTGCGCCCCGCTCCTGCACCCGCTCCTGCACCCCGCTCCTGCACCCGTCCCTGCACCCCGCTCCCTGCACCCCGCTCACTGCACCCGCTCCCTGCACCTGCTCCCTGCGCTGTGCTCGCTTGCGCCCGCTCCCTGCGCCGCTCCTTGGCGCCCCGCTCCTTGCGCTGTGCTCCTTGCGCCCCGCTCCCTGGCGCCGGCTCCTTGCGCCCGCTCCTGCGCCCGCTCCTTGCGCCCCGCTACCTGCGCCCGCTCCTTGCGCCCGCTCCCTGCGCCCGCTCCTTGCGCTCCGATCCCTGCACCACGCTCTTTGCGCCCTCTCCTTGCGCCCCGCCCTGCCCCACTCCTGCCCGCCGCTCATTGCGCCCGCTCCCTGCGCCTGCTCCTTGCGCCCCACTCCCCGCCCCCCTCCTTGCAACCCGCTCCCTGCACAACGTTCCCTGCGCTGTGCCCCTTGCACCTCCTTGTCCCGCTCCTTGAACTCGGCATCCTTGCGTCCGCTCCTGGTGCCCGCTCCTGCGCCCGGTTCCTGCGCTGTGCTCCATGCACCCCGCTCTGATACCTTCACCCCGTTCCAACGCCTTATTACGACGCCTCACTGAACCGCTCCGTGGGCCAATTACAAAAACAAGATTTTATCAAAAAACGTCTCCAGAATTTTCTATTTAATCTTTTGTTAGTGATCGTGCTAAATGTACTATATAAAATGACATAAGTGCCATATTGCTCTATTCTTTGTTCTTAAAAATTAAAAAAATTTAATTTTTTGACTTGTCTCTTACGTCGTTAATATTATTTCATATAAAGTTTGTTGAAAACTCAACCATTTTCTGTGAAACTAGCTCAAATTTCCGCATTTTCAAAAACGCTCAAACGCCATTTTCTCAAAATGCATGATTTTTTCTTCCAATATTTCGAACGGATAAAGCTAATTGCACCCTCTAATATGACGTTAAGTTCATTTCGAGGTATTTTTTAATTACAGAAATGTAATTTTTTTAAATATCTCCCACGCCGTCAATATGTAAATTTCCAGCAATTTGTAAACACTATTGTATTTGTGGGTTACAATACTTAATCTTTAACTTCATTAAATTACATCTAATGAAGTTTTTCGAAAACTCAAAACTTTTCTGTGAGAAATAGGTTCAAATTTCGAATTTACAGTAGAGCCTAAGCGTTATTTTCTTGAAAATACTTTCATGAAAATTGCTATTTAAGACAATGTTTTATTGTTTTTTTAATATTCTTAAAATAATATTTCCATTCTACAACTATAAAACCGAAAAATTAACAAAATATTTAAAAAAAGTACTTTGGGCAGCGATAAATGGCAGCTTGCAAGACTAATGGGCATGTCCGAATAGCTAGCCGAGATCAATGGAAATAGAAAGCTAATTCAGGAAAGTCTGTGTCATTCTGTAGCACCACTAGTTACGTAATCTTCGAGTGTTCGATCCAATTTTCATTCAGATTATGAGGCATGTTGATAAATAACCTTTTTGTAATACAGATTTAAGTAAGTAAAATCCACGTCTTTAAAGCACAGAAATTTATCAACTTATTCAGTCTTCAACGATAAAGGTTATAATTAAGAAAGTTATTTTTTAATGATATTTGAATATTATCATAAAATATATCCTACAACGTGTAACCTTTCTATAGAGTATGGTCTTATCTAGGTTCACAAAACTGCACTACCGATGAGGCTGATGGTTTCTAGTGTTGGGACGCCTCAATACGAAATTTTCAAATACTTAACAATAATTTTAAAACCTCTTCTTAAATTAAATTCACAAAATATTTTTGTTAATAGTTGGGAGTTAATGACTCATATGAAAGGAATAAGAATACCTGATAATGTGGTTTTCGCGCGGTTTTCGCGCGGTTTCCTTCGGTCACAAGGCGAATGTTGGGATGGTACCAAAATCCGACGAATACATCCCTCTACCCCAACTAACACCTCCTATCGTCATCCACGTCCTTTCACACCTCATCATCACCCTATAATAATAATAATAATAATAATAATAATAATAATAATAATAATAATAATAATAGTATCAACATCATCCTATCCCTCTAATTGATATTAAAGATCTCTTTTGGCTTCTCAAAATTCGTGATACTACTCCTACAGCATAGGCAATATAATGTCTAGATCCACAGATCAAGTACATTAAAGCACCAACAGCTTGCATGTATGGAAATTTAGTAGCAAGTGGACTACTTATTATCCCTTAGTATTGAAGTCGCAACCGATCGGCAGGTATTTATACCGTTCCATTCCAATATATTTTTCGTGTATACCCATCATCCTCCCTTTCAATTTCGAAACGTAAGTAAAACGATGTGTGCTTTGAAGTAATTTAAAATCCTTTCAAAATGCTCTAATGACATCCTGAATTTCGTGATCACTATTGGAAGCAATCAACCCATCATCTACGTAACGAACAAATAAAATATTGCAAGTGCCTCTCTGTTTCAAGAACAGACACGAATCTGCTTCACTTCTCTGGAAACCCAAACCAATAACATAGTTACTAAACGCTTCATTCCAACAACGGGGTGTCTACGTTAAGCCGCATAAACTTTTCTGCAATCGGCACACTCTTATAGAACCACATTATATCCATTAGGTTGCTTCATATAAATAGTTTCTTGTAAGTCCCCATTTAGAAAAGCATCTTCTTACAGGCAACAACACTGGGCAGAGTTCTGATTGTAGAGGTTCTTGCAACAGGTCTAAATTTTTTATCATAATCAACGCCTTTCTCTTGTGACAAATGTTTAACTACTAATCTTACTTTAAGCTTATCAATTGATTCATCAGCGTTAGTCTTAGCTTTCTATATCCATTTGAATGGAATATCTATTTTTCCCGGTGCTAATTCTTCTAGAACCGAAGTTTGATTTTCTCGATGAGCTTCCATTTCTTTATTCATTGCTTCTTTCCAATCGATCTGAATGTATGGCTCCATAGTTAGTATCTGGCTCCCTAAACGTTGTTGATGACATTACATAATCTTGAAATCTTTGAGGGCAGTTGAGTTTTAAACAATCGCTCAGTTGTGGTCCTGAAATTTCTTGATTCAGCTTTTCAGAATCTCCGCCGTGCTCCATAATTTGTTCGGCATCTTTTTGCACATTTTCATGAACAGCATAAAACTCAGCTTTATTTTCAATAGTTGCATCTAACTTTTCAGGATTATCAGAAATTGACACAGTTTTTCTTTCAAGATGTGTTCTTTCTTCAAAAATTACATAACGTGATCTAATTAATTTGTTTCCATCTTTATTCCAGATCCTATATTCTTCTTTACGGTGGTAGCCAATTAAGATTCCCCTAACTGCCTACCGATCCATCTTCATTCTTCTTTGCTTCGGGATGTGAGCGTAACAAGTAGAATTTATTATACGAAGGTGTTTTATACCAGGTATCTTCTTGTACCAAAGGCCTATTCTACAACTATGCGATTTTCCCTTTCACTGAAACCATTATGTTCAGAAGTATAAGGCATGTTGCCTACGCCTTCCTTGAACATTGAATTATACCTTCCTTTTCAAGAATTTCTTTAATAGCCTTACTATTAAGTTCTCCTTTATTGTCACTCAAATTTACCTCAATTGCGTAACTAGCTGCTTTTGTTTCCGCTATATCCTGAGTCACTTTGTTAGACACATCTGACTTTCCCTTAATGAAGAAAATTGATCGGAATTAGGTATAACCGTCTTTAAACAAAACAGCGATACCCAGATACTGATTCCTGAAAACGACCACACATATCTGTGTTAATTAGCTCTCCTAGTGCTAATGCTCTCTACTTCCAAAAGGTAGACGATGACCTATACCAAAAAGACAACCTTCACACAACTCAGAATCCATCTCCACGTTAATCTCCACGTTAATGTCTACGTTTTTAGAAAGCATGGTCTTCACGTATCTCTTATTTTGGTGACCAAACCTTTCATGATATAACGGAAGCGTATTTTCTTGACTGGCTAAATTTACTCGGCAACTGCGGTCTGAGTCCTTTTGAAGCTAACTTAAACAATCCTTCAAAACGTTCACGTAAACTGACCAACGTAACCTCTTCATCAATTTTAAAATTACATACTTGTGATGTTTACGTATATGAACTCTCAGGATTTTTATCCTGTGCAGCAAGAACAGAAAATAAATTCCTTTTATTCTTTGAAACATAACACAAGTCTCCCAAGGTAACCTTTTTCCACTTCCCATTAACCGCAGCTTCAGTGTCAACTGCACCTTTTTCCACAGCCTTAACGGTATCTCCAATTGCAATAGTTACTGTATGTGTATTAGAAAAAGGTTGAAACGACTTTAAAGTGTGTCATCATTTATAATGTGACATGTTGCTCCATTGTCACCATACCAACCATCATTGTCACATTCGAATGATATCAGACGTCACAAATGTAAGAATCATTTTTGAATCATTTTCATTCAAAGGGTTAGAAGGTTGTTATTTTTGACCTTTTCCATTGTTTATTTTTGGTGATCTTCCATCTTCAATCCATTTTTTACATTTAGAAACTATATGGTTACGGTTTTTGCAATAATAACATATGTTTCTTTTTCTGATTACCATACTGCTTTTAGAAAATGATTGCAAGCACTTCTTGAGACATACAAGCTGAAGTTCAATACTTGTTACAGGTTCTTTAGAATTATACAATCCAAATGGTAGATAATACACTATATGGCATTGTTAAAATTAATATTACTTTGATAAATGAATAATTTATCATTATAAAAGGTATCTACCTCACCAGCGATCTAATTAATTAATATTACTTTCTTTTTGGATGCTCGCTATAGTCTCTAATTGTATAGAAACAGTTGTGCAGCAGAAAGGATTTTACTTGGGAATTTTAGATGCTGTAGTACACTTCTTGTTACACGTTCTTTAGAATTATACAATCCAAATGGTAAATAAAACACTAAATGTCGTGGTTAAAATTAATATTACTTTCCTTTCGGATGCTCGCTATAGTATCTAATTGTATGGAAACAGTTAAGAAAAAAGATTTTACTTAAGACAAACTATTACATCGAATGTAGTTGTTTACTATCATCTGGCAAGGAGTTGTCAAATAATTGTACGTGTATTGTGTATGATATTTTTGTAGTAAGCTGTTGATACTGTTACCTGATGACTATGATTACTACGTCGAGTGTGTAATTATAGATAGCAGCGTTTGCCAAAAATATATTTCCGCTCTTAAGTAAGTCATTTTTCGCAAAAACCACTGATTCATATATGAAGAGACAAGGTAATGGTAAGATACCTAGATTAATAAAGAGGCTTACTAGGATCGCGTGGGTGGGATTTGCTTATTATTCGTATAAATATTTTTTGTAATCTAAAAGTCTCGGAGCTATAAGATGTATTTCTCCATATATTTATGCCACATCTCAGGTGAAAATGAACATTCGCGAAATACACACGAGCGGTATAGAGGCTGACTGAATTTGAAAGAATTCTGAAAGCGTAACATTAAGAATTTAATTTAGTGTTCAATTCATTTAAATGGACGTTCCATTTAAGGTTTGATTGAATTGAAGGATTTCAAAAATTTAGTCACCTTAACTTCAGTCAATGGTACACCGTTCATTTTCAGTGGAGTGCAGAGATGATATTTGAAATAGAAAACTGCATTGAAAACGTTTTTTTACTATTATTTTTTTATTACGGAACCAATTATAAATATCTGATATTGTACTATTTGCGGTGTCGTTATTGCAAAGAATATTAATATTATCCGCAAAGGAAACTGTTCTTCCGTTTCTAATCGTCAGGGCACATCGTTTACGTACAATAGGAAGAGAAAAGGGCCTATAATCTATCTCTGCGGAATTTCACATGCAATGGGCAAAGAATCGGAAATGTGTGTTCATAATGTTTCATTATTCCAGTAAGGTATTTCTACTCTTTGAGATCGTTGCTTAAGGTACGAAAATAACCAATCTAGAGTAATACCACGAATTCCATACGAAGGTAATTTTAAAAATAAAATGTTATGATCAATGACGTCAAAAGATTTTGAAAGATCTAAAAATATTCTAATTTGTGCTTAGTTTTGTTCCATGGATGAGGCGACATCTTTAAGAAAAGAAAATATGTCTTTTTCGTTAGATTTTGATTTTCGAAACTGCTGTTGGAAATCTGAAAACTCGTGTTGTTTACTAAGAATGTTTTCCATTCGTACATAAAAAAGTCTCTCTTAATATTTTTGAAAACATCGACAACAGAAAAATTGGCCGATAATTTTGAATTTCATTTTTGTAGTATTTTTTGAAAAGCGGTTTAATCTTAGTTATTTTAAAAATATCTGGAAAAATTCCTCTGTATAAGGATACATTAAGGGCCTGCTTCACCGGTGCCTGATAAAGTTTCGAATACTAATCCAACAGATCCGTCAGATAAAAGTACCTGATATTTATTCCTTATTAAAATATCTGACATAGCTTTCTGATAAATAATCTGGCCGATTGCTCTTTCACCAGCGGCAACGCCACATTTTCGAGTCAAACGCGCTCTGTACGCGCGAATTCGTATGTGTTTTGGTAATACAAGTGTCAGATAATTTTCGTTTGATTCATTATTTTGTGTTGTAGTTTACTTCAGCGTGAGCTGTGTGGGATTTCGGTGTAAAATTTTGTTTTATTGCGTCGTACTTTGTGCGTGTATGAGTTTCAAAATGGAAAGGTGAAAGAAGCGAGAAAGATGAGTTAATTTTACACGTGAGGAAACAACTATAATATTATTAAATGTAAAGTTAATGGTGCTACCACGTGGTAGGATAGGAATTGGCATGGATAGCTATTGAAAAGGTTTTCAATAGCTCGGTGGGTAATACTTTTTGCGAAGGGAAACTTCTTTAATAAAAATATGAAGCTCTGAAGAGGGATAAAGAATACCTTATAACTGTTCAAAGATTTTATATTTTGTTTTTTTAAACAAAAGTATGATAGAAATGACGCTTACAAAAAATTACCGATTCTGAAATCATAACTACAGGAAGGCAAGGAAATCCATTACAATTATTGCCATAATTACGGAGGATATCATTGAAAATTAATTCTTTAATTTATTTTGCCTATTTCTCATAAATTACTCAATATTGAGACTTTTCTCCAATGACCAGCCTATTATATATTATCAAAATAAATTTCTAATTACTATTCACTCCCTGAACAAACTATTAAAGTGTATAATTTATAATTAAATTAAGAAATTAAGTAAGAGTAAATTGACTTAAACATCTAAACAGAATAAAGTCCAACCCATCGATTAAAATTCTACTGAGAGGAGTGTGGGAAGCCCCATGAAACGAGAGTGATTTATTTTAAAAACTATTAAATTTTGTATACTTTCGTGATTGGATTTTTCCTTTTTGATAAAAATTTTTATATAGTACTTTCTTTTTGGAAAAATATCTGCTTAATTAAACATGTTTTGGCAAGTTTTCTCGCGTCTACTTTTAAAGTTTCTATTTACTACTTATATATTTTTTCACTTATACTTGATTTTTAATGCATTTCATTTCTTATTTCTACGTAAGTTTTATTTTTGATTCTTTTATTTTATTCACTAACATCAAAATTTGTTGGCATTTTATTTTCAGACGGATCCTGCCAATTAGGCCTATCTAACATGTTAATGAGTGTAATTGATACATCAAATCGGTGTGATGTCAATAAAGATTTCTTTTGAAGAAAAAAATCATTGATTGTTAAAAAAGGAAAGAATACTTGTGTTTCCATTCCATACCGATAGTTCACAAGATAGCACAATGTAGAGTAGAACACTACAAATTCTGGTTATTGTATGAGAAAATATGTTCAATCTATATACTCGAGAACTCTAGAAAATCTAGCAATTTCATAAAAATCTTCTTGCGTGATTTCTATATTCCTTGGAAGCTTCACGAACATACTGCACTTGAAGCAGTAGATTGCTCACCTCAATGGACTCAAATATAAGTCGGTAGTCACAAATCTTTTATTTTCTGTTCTTTCAAAGACGTAGCTTTGGTGACCATTGGCTTCCTTAACCAAAAACGGGATTTGCAATCTTTTTCGTCAAGGATCTCAAAATATTTTGGCAGATGTCAGGGCGGACGCTCTAAATCATCAGAGAATTCGTCGTCTATCATCTCTTTTACATTGTCAATCACATCACATTCACACCATTTACGTTGTCCATACCACAGTCATACCTTGAAAATCACAGCAAGGTCAAACACAAATTCTGTTATTTTGGAGTTATCTACCAGATAAACATTTAAGTCTCTCCAACTTCCAGATTATTTACCGGATACTTTAACCACTGAATTATCAGGCACTCGTAAAACACAAAATTTCAACATATCAGTAAGGTAACTTCTAAATATGCTATCACACTTTATCAGGCACCGGTGGAACAGGCCCTAAATATGCGAATTAACGGGTGTATAATGGCGGGAACAAACGTCTTTAATACATGATCCGGAAACTCATTTAACCTGTCAAATATTAATTTTTTAATCTACCGATTATTTTTAAAAAAAATCATTGGAAGAAGTTTCGTAACATAGTGTCTAAAGGTTTTGGGGAAACGTCTAATGTTGAATTTTGTGGCTGAAGACCCTTAGTGAGATCGGAAGCAATTCTCGAAAAGTATTGGTTAAAGAGATTAGCCACTGTTGCCGGATCGTTCACATGTTTATCGTTATCTTTTAAAGGAAATTCTCTACAAGGTTTCTAGTTGATTTGGTGGAACTATATATTATATATTGGTTGATTTGGTGGTTTTTACTATATTCCTCATTGCTTTTGTTTTATTATTTGGGTTCAAAATATCCTTATCATGTTTTATGATTTTAGCCTGCCTTATGGCTTTTCTTAACAATGACTTGTATTTTTTTAAGTAGAGAAGGAAACCTTGAGATACGTTATGATGCTTAGAAATGAAAGTAAGAATTCGTTTGTTTTTACATAATGTTTTAATCTCTTGTGTTATACATGAATTGCTTTTCCGTAAATTATTTTTCTTTTGTGAAGAGGAAAGCAAGTGTTATAATGAAGTGGAATCGTCGAAAAATAAAAGAAATTATATTTATCGTTTGTATCAATAGTATTGTAAAACGCGTCCCATGACTCTTGCAGTAAGTAATTGATGAATAATTTTATTTTACTTTAGTAAACAATCTACTCATACGTGTATTATATTTGTGTCAGTGTTCGCATTTCTTATAATGGTAAGAATTTGTGCATCGTGATCACTGTACCCTAAATCTTTTTGTTTCAATTTCATATCGAGTAGTGGTTTTGTTAATTATTATTTGATCAATAGCCTTCTTTGAATTTAGTGTGATCCCTGTAGGTACATTTATTGTAATATCCAAAGTGAAGGAATGAATTAAGTTGAGAAACTGCTCTTTCTCGAAAGTTTCAACCAGAAAATCAATGTTAAAATCTCCGCATACAACAAGGGATTCAAAAGAGCGATTGCAGACTTTGTTTAGTGCTATCTCCGTTTTTTAAAGAACATAATATACTTTATTGCTCTCTTTGTTGGAAGTCTAACGATGCAAAGTAATATAATTTTTAGCGTCGAAAGATGTACTACAGATCTTTCAAAAACATTTTCAAAGGAATACACTTTTTCACATAAGACTTTCTTACCTTTCCAATTTCTCACAAATAAGCATCGCCCTGAAGGTACATCGATTTTTGGATTGTCTAGGAAAATTACGACAGTTTCTTTTGTACCTAGTAAGAATAGATCAGTAGCATTGCTTTCTACTGTTCATCATGATGGTACTCTATCAAGTAATGGAAAGCCAGAGATAATTATGTATTACAACAAAACCAAAGGTGGAGTCGATGCTCTGGATCAACTCGTGCATACCTACTCATGTAAAAGACGCAGCAGTCGCTGGCTATTAACATTTTTTATGAACTCGTTGGATGTATGTGGTGTAGCTGCGTATGTGATATGGAGAAATCTCAATCCTGAGTGGAATGTTAAAAAACATTAGAACAGGCGATTATTTATTGTAGATGTCGCAGAGGATTTAGTTCGTACACACATTCTAAGGAGACGTCAAATAGGATTGAACAAAAAGTGTCACCTGTCAATCACCCATGTTATCGGGGAAGCAGCACCTTCTACATCTAAGAAAAATTAAGACAATGCTAAAAAAAGATGTCACTTGAGCCATTGGCAAAGAAGAAGAAAACAAAGACAGATGTAATGAACACAGCCAGGTAAATAGTGTGTGTCAGATCTGTAATGCTAGTAAAAATGTTTAAAATAAAAAATGCAAAGTATTTGTAAAGGTATTGTTAAATAAAATAATCATATCAGCGTGTTTTGTTTCATTACCTGCGTCGAAATAATATACTTGTAAGCATAATTCCTTAGCAAATACTTACTAGCTTACAAAAATTGGTTGCCCGGATAAGGGTTAAATCGCTCTGTAGAGCTGCTTCGATAAACTTAGTTATATCTGAAAGGGATTGAACTTTATGGTGCAGTATGTATATCTTTTGCAAGTACCTACACGGTTGTTTTTCTACTGCATCTGACTATAGTTACTATACATTTACTCCCATTTTTATATCGAATGCGTGAAGGTTGTAATGTGTCCCAGCAGTGACAGGTTGTGAGAAAATTGAGGCATCAGGTGTAGGTGAATTGGTAGTGGGAATGGGAAAAACCCTTCTTCTTACCTCTATGGAAAACCCGGAGTATGATCAGAGGAGATGAGAGGATTTGAAATAATGATGGGGGTGAAAACACAAGGAAGGTGAAAGGAATGGATTTTTGGCAGGAGACTGCGTAGGACGGAAGTTGATGATGTGCTGTGCAAGCTTGTTGCCGATTGCATGTTTTCCAGCAAGGTTCATGTAAAGAACAAGCCGGGTGAAGTGCATTTCTGAGAGGAAATTAATTTCAAAGAACGTTACATTTGTTTCTCTTGGTTGCAGTTTTAATTGTTGGTTTGCGTGCTTAATCTTGCTGCATAATGTTGGTCTGATGTACAAGAAGGGCAGAGTCTAGACTACAATGTTGGTATTTTGATCGGCACATAGTAATTTGTTTACATGTTGATCAGGTATAAAGTCACCACCCCAATTAATGTTATTCTGCCCTCCTAAGATAATAATTGGTCAGTGACCTCGTGTGGGTGTCCAAATCTGCGCTCACGTCTGCAAACCTCCAGTTAGGTTTAAAAATAGACGAGACTGAGTAGTTGGAGTGTAACTTCCTACTGAGAATGGAGGAAAGATGGCGGCCATGGCTGTCAGCTAAAATAAGTACTTGCGTGATCTGGGCTGTCCGGGTGACGCCGCGTCGAATGCTGTGTTGCCGACGTTTCGACCATGTTGTCGTGGTCTTCTTCAGGGCTGGCATGTGGGGGGAGGGGGGGTGCAGGGTGGAAAGACCATGACATGATGGTCGAAACGTCGGCAATACAGCCTTCGACGCGGCGTCACCCGGACAGCCCAGATCCCAGATGGCATAATATTGCGGAGAAATACTCTTATAGCTCAGACTTTTAGATTACAAAAAATAATTATACAAATAATAAGCAAATCCCACCCACGTGATCCTTGTAAGCCTTTCTTTAGTAATCTAGGTATCTTACCATTACCTTGTCTTTTCATGTATGAATCAGTGGTTTTTTGTCAAAAATGACTTACTTAAGGGCGGGAATATATTTTCAGCAAACGCTGCGATCTATAATTACAACACTTGACGTAGTAATCATAGTCATCAGGTAACAGAATTAATAGCTTACTACAAAAATATCACACACAATACACGTACATTATTTGACAACTCCTTGCCAGATGATAGTAAACAACTACATTCGATGCAATAGTTTGTCTTAAGTAAAATCCTTTCTGCTGCACAACTGTTTCCATACAATTAGATACTATAGCGAGCATCCGAAAGGAAAGTAATATTAATTTTAACCACGACATTTAGTGTATTATTTACCATTTGGATTGTATAATTCTAAAGAACGAGTAACAAGAAGTGTACTACAGCATCTAAAATTCCCGCTAATATGGGGACGTAAACTGGTGCTTGAAGCTCATTGGCTGAGGACGGTTACAATGCGCAAGAGCACTCCCCTGAAAGTAACGACATGTGATTTTGTGATGTTTTAATATTATTTCTAAAATCAATATTTGTCAAATTTTATTACTTGGAGAATATTTATTCATTCCCCTAAAAGAAAATAATTTACATTGTTTTCTGATTTAATTTTAATGAATCTGTGTCTTTTCATTTAATTGAGTTGTTTGTCATCCTATCACATCCATAGTATGTTATCTTACATTTCTTGTAGAATCCTAAAATAAATTATGCCAAAAGAACTGTACAGACAAAAATACCACACAGTATAATTAAGGCATCTCCTAATTGGTCGAGAGTATCTTACGCTATCTGTATTTTTGTCCATTGGTATCTGGCCCCAACACTGCATAGTCGCCTCTGCCGCTTAGTTTAGTAAGGTCGCCGCCCGTTCGAGTGCGTCATTATGGTAGATTAGTCTCGAGAATAACACGTACGTATGATTTGCCATGGTTTGCCAGCCGTGTCGTGGATAGGGACGTTTGATTCCTATAAGAGAATCGAAAAAATGGAGTCGATTCTAGAATCAAATTGAAGAAAAAGATCGATTTCTTAAGGAATTTTGAAGTAATGCCAATCTCTGGAGAATCAGTCATGCTTTCGCAACTTTCTCAATAATTTGCGTCCTAACTTTCACAGGAGTTCGAGGGACCTCTTGTGATAGATCTTCGTATACTTCTGTAATTCTGTTTGATTTTTTGGAGAAAATCACGGACAGACGTTCTCTTCAACGGAAAATATTTTCTGTTTCGCGCCAGTGAATATGTGTCTGGAATGTTCTCATACGTGCTCCGAAGCAAACTTTGGTCTTCAGTTGTCTATTGTGTCGTTGAGGAGGCTGCAAGGCATAGAGGAGAGATACAACTAGAGTGCGCGTGAACGTACTGCGCAGGTTTCAACATGCGGTGGCCGCAAGTCACGTGACTTTGGGACACCAAGGTTTTGCCTTGTATTGTGTGTACCTTTGCGTGCGGTTTGTAATTTCTGGTGCTACAGCGTAATTATTTGGGGGTGTTGTGAAGATTTGCGTACTGCAAACGATCCACACGTGTTTGAGCTTTGTTAAGAACCATGGTTCAGTATTGTTGTTTTGGCTACAACGTGCATTGAACTGCTTCCTGAACTGTGCATTGAGGTGCCAATTGACCATATGTACTTGCCATCAGTAGACAATCTGGAAACTAGATTGTCTCCCTATGTTGTGGACATTGTAACGTATATTGGAGCATTTGTGTAAAAAAGATGGAAATGTCACTTGCTTGTGTTGACTGTAAGATAGTTATTTGCCGGACTGATAGTAATGAAGGACTATATTCCTTCATTCAGAGGAAGGACGATCATGGGC
>BOPP01000062.1:3848610-3871068 GCA_017312745.1 Gryllus bimaculatus
TTGACCTGAGGTTACAATTAGGTTAGGAACATTACAATTAAAAAATTGTAGGAAGTGAAGTGATGTAGTGTATCATTCGTTTCCTTAAGATCCTATTCTGGGAGGTAAGTGGTTTCAAGTTTGTAAGTGTGCAAACACATTTAATTTATGTATTTAATGTGCCACTATATGCCATCTCCATTTTAGGAAATACGATTATGTGCGAGAATTGCAATCTGAACTGTGGGGAAATTTATTGATGCCCAAAATTGCCACCTGCTCATTTCATTGTGTTTGGAAGGGATCAACAAAAAGTTCATCTTCCTTGTCAACTACTGTCAAATCATGTTGCTCAGGCAATATCTTACCTCATGAACACGATCTACCTAATTTTATTTAGTTAGTAAATGATGTGTTTGATGTAATGAATTCAGAAAGGGTTTTCAAAATCTAACAATCATTCTATTACAAATGCTTTTTGAATGCAAATGCATGCTCAAGAACTATTACTGAAAACATTTTGTGCAATTTGTGAGACTATGCGGTTTGGTAAAAGAAACTCCTTTCTTCCATTTCGAAAAGGATTCATGATTTCAATTCGTTTTCTGATTTCTTGTCACAAAGGACTTGAAAACAATTACAACATCAAGTACATCTTTATATCTTGATTCAATCAAGACTTCCTCGAAAATTTGTTTTCTCAGATAAGAGCAAAAGGATGAACATACGATCACCCTCTTGCTGTTGAATTCACAAGTCGCTTATGTCTCGTTATAATGAACAGAAATGTTACAAATATAACATTAAACAATTCCTGTCGTGTAGCTGTTGACCAAGATGTTAACGCATTGACAGATCTCACATCATACTTATTTGACGAGGGAACTCCCAATGTAGAAGAAATACTGAAAGGGGTACACGATGATTCGGAGGTAGAAATGAGGTATTAAATATTCACATATCATGTGCACCCGAATCCACTTCTGAATGTACAATTGAAGATCTACGCTATATAGTTGGGTACATAGCTCAACTTAGTAAATCATATGATTGTTCTCTTTGCATGGATATTGAACAAAATCTCATTCAGATGGAGATTGGGTAAAAACCTTGTGGGATGGTTTGATTGTCCCAATAAATAATTGGTTAAATATGATAAGAGTTTGAATCCTAACATCTACAATTCCGTGGACAGCATAGTGTATGCAAAGACCATAATGTGGTACAAAGACTGCAAAATTTTCCGACAGAAAATCTTTGAATCTTCAATTGGTGAAGTTACATGTCAGGAAAAGGATACTTTGTAGGATATGACATTTAAATATTAAAGCAAAAACAAGATCTACTAAAGTCACAAGCAAAAAAGGGGCAGGCTTCGTTTTCTAGTTTCAAAACTAAGTTCGGGTATTTTTTCCCCCTCCGAATTTTGCAATTTTTACCTCGCAATAACAAGAGGATGATAGAATGCCATAAAATGTAATGTGAAATCGTACTTTCCAAGTAAGGGGTTGAGACAATATAAGCTGATTACATTTCAAGTAGTTAAAATGCCTTGCAGAGTGCTATTAAAAACATGTATGGCTGGACTACGAAATATTTTAAAAAGCTTCTTTCAGAAAAGTAGATGACTGATTTAGATTGTCGTTGTTTATTCTGAGTAAATATTAGTAAGTATTCTTTATATATTAGAAAATTTAGCGTTATTTAATGTCTTAAAGCAGCTGTATGAGCGCGACGGCGAGATGTTCACGATTATGACGTGCGCAGAAGCAATAATATACTAGAGTGTAGATCCCTGACGCCGTTCGGTCACTATCTACTGGAACCAGTATTAGATTTTTTTATAGAAGGTATTGGGGATATTGGTTGGGTAGAAGAAACCGTACTGCCGTACTCTCACAACGCTGAGCACAGTTCTCCCATCAAGAAACCCTGGCGGTGACGTCACGGCTGGGTGTTTGCAATTAGTCGGCCACGTCTGGCATCGCAGTTGCTCTGGACGTGCCGACCCGCAGGAGAGCGCGACTTTCAGTGTAGCAGGGTCGTAGGCACGTCGTAATTTACATGTATAACGACGTCATGTTTGTCGAGCTCTTGTGATTTGTTTGTGTGTTTGTTTTTTCAGCGGAGAATAAGATTCGGAAATCTGCAGCATTGCATTATTAATGTCATATTCTGTACAATGAGTTAAAGAAATAGGAGTCATTGTTGCTTACAGGTGCTTATTTTGTATTTTTTCTGGTGGTATTTAAGGTTTTGTCCAATGCTCATGGTAATAAACCGCTGTTTCATCTGCACTAGAAACATGGCTAATTCTCTTGAAGTTGTGCAGAGGAGGCAGAAGGATTATTTGCAATCCGATGGAGATATTTCTGGCTATGAGGAAGAATTTGAAAATCTTTTTAAAGAGATGCAAGCCTTTGGATATGGGTGTTCAGCTCAGAAAAGTGAGAATGATTGTAAATATTTTTAATATTAGTTTAACCCTATTTAAGTTAATACTGGAACATCCTTTTGAATGTTTGTATTTATTCTGCAGGTTGAAGCATTTGATTTCAATGTTAACAGGAGAATATACCTGAAATCGAATATTTTGGTTCTCCCTTCCAGTGAGTAAAGTCTACATACTATTCATGTACTCTTGGACATAGGTATTATAATAATTCCAAAAATGATTAACAGGTATTGGTTGGTTGGTTTTGGCATTATTCTTAGCTTTTCTATAATAAGAGAACTTCGTACTAAGCTTATGTGATAACATGAATGTGTTGGTCTGTCTTTTGTATTCATGATGAACCAGTGTGATAGCATGCAAACTTCTTTGTGTATTACCATAAGGATTTAGGTAAATATTTTGAAGGTTTCAGATTTTAAAGGTATGTGGCCTGTCCCTTTCACAGTAGTTCTTTTTAATTTTGTCCCTATGATCTCGTACATGAAATAAAATTGGTTTTGGCATTATGCATAGTATTTTCATAACAAATGTACTTACTACTAAGCTTATGCGGATGAGTTGGGCTGCCTTTTTCATTTCTAATCATGATAGACCAAGGAGTGATTGGCTGCAAATGGTTTTCTGGTTTGGTCTCCCCTTTCATGCTTCATGTTTAATTTTTCTAAATGCAGCAAATGTTGTGTTTTTAATTCTTATTTATTCACTTTAACAGTCTGTATGGTAATATCCAGGGAAAAAATTCCAATAAAGTCAATGGTAAAATAAAAAAAATGTTAAACTTTTAAAAATGACAAGAACACACACAATTTCATTTATAATTTTCTTTACCTTTTATTTTCTCGTTGTTAGTGATTCATATCATTTGCCTCTTAGGATACAAATAATAAAATGTATGTTCCTCCGTTACTAATTTCATTGAGTTTTCTTAGAGATTAGATTGATAGATTTGTATAATTAATACAATGTTATATATTTTTGTTATTTATGACTTAAAAATTTTCTTAAAGAATACATTACATAATTTTCATGATGAGAAATTACTTTTATGCACGAGCTTTAAAGAAAAAGCCCTTTAATTTGTGTGTTTATCATCACAAATGCAAAGATATACATTCACTTTTTGAATTGTATTATAGTTCAATAAGTGTTAAATATTAATCGCGATCAGAGAACAGTGGATATAAAGATATGGTGTATGTGTTGCAGTAACATTTTGTAACTTAATTAAATCATCAGGTTATTAGTTAATATCTTGTAGATTTCCACACTGCTAATTCTTATGTTTTAGTGATGCCATATCAGTTATCTGGGCTTTGTTTGGACCCCTAGCATCAACATGTGCAAATATTCTACAGTGGCCTCGAGCTCATTTCAGTTCATTTACTTTCACTGCATGATGCTTTTAACACCATGTAAAATCAGTTTTCACATTGTAGAGGTGAGTGTCCCTAATGGCATTAATTTCGTTGTTGTGGTAAAATTAAATATTGATTCTTATAATTCAGAATAGATGTTTTAACTTTTGTATTTTAATCCATCACCCTTGCAAGTCCTTTCATTTGTCAGAACTAGCAGTGAGAGCATGTTCAAGGGAGTGAACCCCAAATATTACCTCAGACCAGCAAGACTCCTTGTAGTGGATGTTTTATATCAGGGAATTGACTGTTGCTTTGATATTTTATATTGAAAGTAAATGTGTTGATGGGATTGTAATTGTTCAACATTTAATTGAGAATGCATCTTGCATTGTATAAAGTTTTAAGTTTTAAAAATATAACGAATTTTATAAATGTTGCTTTATTTTGTTTTCCTTTGTATTTAATAATCCAGGCCTTGTATTAATGATAACCAGAAAATGCAAGCAAACTATGTCATCTATTTAATCATTGTACAGAATGCTGCATATTTCCGAATCTTACACGGCGCTGAAAACCACGCAAACAAATCACAAGAGCTCGAAAAGAACACGATGTCGTAAATTACGCCGTGCCTGCGGCCCTGCTACACTCTTGGGGCCCCTTCTCACGTCGCGACGGCGACGCGCTTCCGAGCAACGCCGCGCGTAGCAGGGCAGTGGTTTGAATGGAGGCCTTCCCACGTGCAGCGGGTGGCCGCTGCTGCGGCAGCCGACGCCAAACTCCAGCCACGCGAGGCGGAGGAGGGCATATGCGCAACGGCTAGCAGTACATAGCTTTAAATGGGAGCCTTCCCACTGTGCCGCCGGTCGCTGCGGTCTCTTTGTTCGTCGTCGCCAGAGGGTCGGCAAAACATACCCCTGCAGAACCCACCCCCGTCCGCTGGGAAGGCGCCCTAAGGGCCGCCGCCACGGCAGCGCGTGCCCGTCAAGCGGTAGTGCTCTTCGCCGACCCTCCGGCGACGTCCCGAAGGAAGCGGCCGCAGCAGGTGAAACGTTTTTTTGCGAAGGTCTGCGATAGTTGTTTGTTGCAGTTCGCACACAGAGCGTTTCACTGCTTGGCGTAGGTTGTAGGTGTAGGTTCGCGCCGGACCTTAGTCATTTGCCAGTTCGGCGTTGAGGTTCAGTCATGTTTAAGACTTTGTCGTTTATTGTGTGCGTTGCACTACGCCCTCAATATATCCGAGGGGAGAGCTTGTCTTCTGTGTCCAATAGTTAGGACATGTCGGGCTAGCGTACAGTATGTTTGTACAATTTGTCGTCCAATCCATTCCATTTTTTCTTTCAGGTTAAATCTTAGTTGTATTAACCTTCATTATACACGTTTCCCTTGTAGTGTGAAGCTTGACGTAAGTTATCATGGCAAAGATAATTTAATTTTTCAACATATCAGAACAATTCATTATTACAGTGTACTGCCCTTTGTCAGCGTTAACGGCAATGACATATTTTCTTTACAAACAAAAACAAACGCTTTGTTAAATTATTTTCGCTTCTTGAATGGAGTTGTTTATATTGTATCCTGTAATCGTCGATAAGCTATTTGTTAACCTCACCAAAATGCCTCGGCAACTGATAGCCACATTTCTCCATGTAGATATGCACCTTATTCATTTAAAGGTTCTACCCTGCAATGTTTGAAAACGATCTCGTTCCTATTTTATTAGTAACCGGAACTAAAATTGTGTCCTTAACTTAATTTATTAAGTACGGCACAAGAATCTTTGTGTGTCTAATGTATTTTATTATTTGTTTCTATTGTAGTTTGCGTTAATGATTTCATTGAAGACGCAACGTCGGTCCGGAACGTGTTGTGAACGTAACTTTAATTTCTATACCAGCCTAAAAATGTTGATAGTTTTAGTAGTAGAATGGGCCAGTAGACGATACACAGATAGAGAAATGATTGTTGTATATTTATACATTAAAACAATGAATAATGTATTAATAAATTAATACGGATTTTATTATATCGACTCAAAGTTGTCCATTTTTTATGTAACGTGAATTGACTCCACGTGTGAGTGTCTAGAAACAAAAAAACTGTGCTAAGTACCTCTGAACAATGTTTACAATATACTTCCTAGTTTCTTTTATTGGTTTGTTTTTAGAGTAAATTTGTGCATTAATCCCTGAGCCCGTTTGTTAGTGCGTGATTGCCATGTTTTGTATAAGAGCATTTTGGTTTGATGCTTTTTGGAGTTTCTTTGATTCGTTGGGTTGGCGTTGTCAATTACTACACTAGATTATCGCTGTGCCCTTAGTTTATTAGTTTTTTTATATCAATGATGTTAACTAGTGGTAGAAGTTAATGTTTACAAAAACACCACAGATCGAAATAGAGTAAAGCAGACACTGATTATTTAAGTTTTTTAAAGAATATCTGGAGATTTCTATTAGATGCTCTGTAAATGCTTAGGATGTTAGGCTTTGGAATTTCTTACAATGAACCATTCTAGTTTAAAGTCGCACGTTATCATGTTTAAATTCAGATACTTCGTTGCCTCATCAAGTCATTTCTGTGCAAGCATATGACTGCTGCTTGGTGTGTTTGGGCCTTACGGCTGTAAGTTTCCCGCAAGGTAGAAACCTGGAATGTCATTTTTATTTGATCCCAGTAAGCCAGTATTTCAGTTATACAGAATGCATTGTTATTTTAACTTTAATTTCTATTTTAAGTATTTTGTTTAAGTACTCGAATGTTTTGCGTAGATATATAATAAAGTGCTTATTTCAGTGGCGACTGTGTACGTTCTGTAGACTGCATTACGCAAATATAAACAGCGATCATTCAGATGTGTTTAAAAAATTATATATATAGTATATATATATTATATATTATATAATATATATATATATAGTATATATATATATATATATGCCATCTTCACAATTAGACGTACAAATGTAACTATTGTCAATTATGAGCAATGCTTCATTTTCTACACATTAGTTGTTGCACGATTGCCCTCTTCTATTACGTCCAGAAGTTGAGCTCTAGGAGTAGTTCCAAATATTGCAAAAGAAATATTACTTATTCAGATAAGAAGCATACAGCAAATTTTTGAGATGGCAGCAGGAGGGTACATAGGCATATATCAGGCAGACCAATGCAATTTCACTGGACATTGGCCTATAAAGCCCTTACTCACCAACTGGCCTTCTATTTATTTACGTAAAAAACAATTAAAAAACTGTTGTGTGACGTGAAGAAATCCTTCAGAATTGCCAAGTTGCCATTCGCTGTTTGTAAATATCAGTGGGTTGTATGTTTTTAAACTGTTCAAACAAAATTATTAAAGTTACTGTGACAAGACACGGAATGATATAAAAAAAATAAAATTTGCTTCTGAGAACAAAATTGTAAAGATACTTGATATTAAGAACGGATGGTGTTCTTGTATCTGTTGAAAAAACAAAAGTTACTTTCGCCAACTTTGCATATTCGTTGAGGAATTTTGTATTTGTTTTAAAGGGGTAGAGGAAAGTGACACAAATTGATGTAGTCAAGTTTGGGAAAAATAACACTGTAAACATTTTTTAGAGAGTCAATGAGTGACTAGCATCTGTATTGATCTGCAGTGAGAGCTGTTCAGACGTGTCACCCAGTTTGCGAAGATGTCTCTCAGCTCTGCCTGGAGTTATCAGTGAGGACACGAACAAGGATAATGCCAATGAAAAAAAAAGTTTTAGTTATGACAATAATCTCATGACGCACATCCATCACATTCTAGCCTACCTCAAATATCTCCCAAGAATCATTACTCACTGTTGGACATCCGAAGAGCTGAACGTTCGACCTTATGATGCATAGTCTGGTGGAGAGACTACACTCTCAACTCAACCACCTCATACTAAACTTTATCATAATGCGGACCACAAGCGAAACGTTAATGAACATACTCACAACAGTTTCCATACAATCATCACCCTCCGATACTGGTCACAGAGTATTATCCTACGTCAGATCAGTCAACCGAACTCGTGAGAAGATACGAACATCACATAAAGAATGTACAAACTCGCTAACATTTGTTCAAAAGTGTCAAGATTTTCTATTTAGGTAATGGGATGACGCCTGGGGGTGCGGATACTCCCTATTGACACGGGAGATACGGTGCTTTGTAATGGAGATGTTGCAAATACATTTTTAACTCTCTTAAAGTGAAGGTGGGTTCTTTTGGTAGCTGTGTCAAGATAAAGAGCAAAACACATTTTTCAATTGGTCGTCTTCAAATAGTTTGATATGTAAATTGTATTACAGAGCACTACGATAGTACATACTGCAACCATTGGAAAGAGACTCTTATAATTCCCGCTAATATTGCTGACGCAAAACTGGTGCCTGAAACTCAGAAGTCGAATGCATGCGAAATAAGCTCCACCTATCTTCCACGTTTGCACCATCGTGATGTAACACTGATCGATTGTAATATTAGTTCAAGAAAATATCGATGTTTTGTTTTCGATAAGTTTCTTCAGATCGACGGCATCAGATATATAACACACCAAAAAAAGAAATATATACATAAGCGCGCCGCGAGAGTGAGTGAGAGTTACTGCATCTCGCTTTTAGAGCGTCACTCGACATGTCGATTCACTAATTACGACCACTCCAAATCTGGTGCTGAGAGCCTATTTCACGATGGCTCACGGCGAGCATTTGCGCGTGCGGTGTGTGATCCTCCAAACTTGCCTCCCTAGTCAGCGTCGTACTTCAAACATGGTACTGCTCGATCAAGACTCTGCATTATACAGTTTGTTTTGATAGGAAATTTGTCGAAGTGAACTTTTTTGTTAGATAGTTTAGAACAGTTTTTTAAAAAATGCCATACCTTCAACCAATTACTTGCACAGTTGCCTGCGATGTGTGAGGTGGTAGATGCTTAAGCACAACGTACTAAAGATCATATGTGAGCGTGAGGAGCAGCCTTCTCCTCCCCTCATACCCCTATTCTCGCTCACCCGGTAGGAAAATATGAGTTCCCCCGGAACGTCAGCGCTCAGTTGCATGACTTATCCAACATCATTTAGCAATGCGGACTTCCCGCTTCATCGCTTTCTCCTTCTATCGTTCGTGTGACCATGTTCCTTTCCGTTACTACGGTTGTTCCTTATAACTATTTCTCATAATTAAAAAAAAAATCTTGCGTTGTTTCTGAATTGCTTATGTAGTCAAGACGCGCCATTACGCTGAGTTTTCTGTTGATGGCGTGACAGTCTTCTTTATTACCGTGACGCAGACACCCTGCAGGAAGCCTTACTTCACAACTCTTGAACGAACATCAGTTCCCCCGCCAACCCTGGCTGGTGACATCACGGTCTGGGGCGTTTGCTTACTTGCGTCAAACTACATCTGACATTCGCAGGTACTCCGACTGCGCGACTTTCTGTATAACAAGGCGCCTTCTCAACGCGACGGCAGCGCGCTTCCGTCAAGACTCTCGGCTACGCGAAGCGAGACGAGGGGTACGCGCACCGATAACAGGAAATACAGCTTTAAATAGTAGCCTTCCACTGCGCGCCGCCGGATGCTGAGAGAGTGTGTCAACAATACAACAGGCGGTAGATGATGGAAACAGGACAGCGCCAATACAATGCCACAAATGTACAGTCGAAGAAGGTTTCGACTACAATTCAAATGCTTGCGTTAGTCGCAAGGCGCCAGGGCCCCCGACGAATAGTCCTCCCGTACTAAAGGAGCCCTACCCGGTTATAAGTACGGAGCTTCACGCGAATATTCAACAAGCGGCATTACACGCGGTACTTTCCGGACAAACTGGGAAATTACTGCGAGTATTTCTATGCTTTCGAACCCAGTAAGGATTTCACAGATCGCGGGGAGCCACCAGGCTAATCAGCCTTCTCCCTGTATTGGGAATGTATTCGAGAGCGTTTCTCCTCGCACGAATCTCCAGCTGTTCTCTCTCGAAACCTAATTCAGAACGAGCAGTTCTATTTCAGTCCGGGCCACTCCGCATCACGACAAGCACTTTGCATGGCTCAGCAGATATCGCTATCTGCTTCTCACACAGATGTACCGGCTTTCATTACCTCGACATGGTACAAGCCTTCCACCAAAATTGCCACACAACACACTTATCACGAAAAACTTCCGGCGCTGCCTCCCACAATACGTAACCGAATTACGTATTTCTCTCAAACCGCACATTCATTGTAAATGTGGAAAAAGGCGAGATCCTCTAGCGGCGAATGCTGCCGGGGTCCCTCAGGGCTCCGTCTTCTCTCACTGCTGTTCACGCTCTGTCAATTGACTATACCGCAAAATACCAGCGAATAAGACTTATCCTGTACGCTGATGACATAGCCGTCTTGCCAAGACGAATAAACCTAGACCGATAAACTAAGAACACTACTACAGAAGAGATGAACCTGATGCTTGAAGTGGGCGGAAACAAAATCAATCGACTTCTCAGCGGAAAAGTCGCAGGCAATGTTACACTCGCCGCAAACATAAACACACAAAGCGTTAACACACCGCCAAAACAAAAATAACACTTGGCATTAAAAATTGAAGTGAGCATCAAAAGGCAACTTATCTGCGGCGCAACTTTTGATCGAAGATGCGCTGGCTATACATGTAAACAGTCGAAATTCGATCAAACTTAAATACAGATTTTCATCCTCTTACCTCTTTTCAGGGGAACCCTCACTCCCCATGCGACCTTTCGTCTGGCACCCTACAAAACATTGTGCCACCTGTGCCACCTACCGCCCGGCGACGTGCGTGACCACAAGCGAAGAAGTACAAGATAACATAGAGCTCGTTCAGAACAGAGTTTCTACGGCTCATAGCGCGCCCTCCTTTCGGAAACGGAGTTTGAAGCTAGCTCAGATAAGGTATATTACTCAACGACATCTAGTCTTTCACTGACATGCGAATTGCAGAAATTGCTTCTCTTCAATAAAGCTTATCTCAAGCCTCTGTGCGAACCAAGCTGAAGCTACCGGCATACGTTCAAATAAACTATGCCCGACATGTCCTAATAGCCTTGGCGGCGACACAGAAGACAAGCTCTCCCGTCGGATATATTGAGGGTGCGTACTGCCAAACCTCACAATTAATAGACGACAAAGTCATCCTTCAAACCATGACCGCCATCCCAAACGCATCTCGCCGAAATGACTATTAAAGGTCCGTCGCAACCATACTACCACACATACCTACGCCAAGCAGTGAAACGCTCTGCCGATTGCGAAACTGCAAAACCAACAACTGAGAATAAAAAAGCTAACTAAGAAGCTAATAACAAAAAGCGGCTCGACCTGGACGTCTTAACGTATTCGATGACCTTCTCCACTGAAGTGCCCCTTTCTTCGGCAATTCACACGGGTCGGCGTATTACCCGTCCACACGGTTTACGACGGCGGGGGTCGCGAAGAGCACTAACCGCTTGACTGGCACGCGCTGCCCCGTGCGGCGGCCCTGTAGGGCGCCTTCCACTGTACCGCCACTGCGCCCCGCTTCCTTCAAAGCCAGGAGAGCCCTTCCACCCGCACGCGACCGCCGCGGACGGGGCGTATGGTTCTGTCAGGGTATGTTTGCCATGAGCTAGCCCTTGGCGACGACGAACACAGAAACCCTGCTGAGCAACCGGAGTCGGCACAGTGGGAAGCGCCACTCACCAATTTCAATCTGTGCACTGCTAGCCGCGGGCGCGATACAGTATAGCCGCCTAACCTGCCGCCCTACAGCGTGGTCGGTGTAGCAGTTTGGCGTTGAGCGTGCACGCAAGTCAGTCAGGTCACACACGCTGTCCACGTGGCACAACTCTACACTAATCTAGACCCAACTGTGCTTCTTGCTGAGCCGGCGTTGCTCGAAGCGCATCGCCGTCGCGACGTGAGAAGGCGGTTCCTTGCCTTGTCGCTACAGAGAGTGTGCAGCACAGTCCGGCCGCACGATGACGGCAAAGTTTACTAGCGATATATGCAACGACATCAATATTTCGCGTTGTCGAGGCTCTTGGTTTGTTTGCGTCGTTTCTGCGCCGCGGTATAGAATTCAGGCATATTACTATTGCTAGTCATATCTGTACATGTGATCCTCCAAACATAGGTATGACGCTTGCTTGCATTTTCTGGTTTATCATTAATACAAGCCTGGATTTTAAATACAAAGGAAAACAAAATAAGAGCAACATTTATTAAAATTCGGTTATATTTTTAAAACTTAAAACTTTTACATATTACAACGATAGAGCATCTCATAACCAATTAGAATGTCATTTTGACACCCACAATCAGATCCACTCTCAAACAAATCTGTCATCGTGTTCAATATCTAAAATATCAGAAGCCAACAGTCAAATTCTTCCCTATATAAAACATCACTACACAGGAGCTCTTGCTGTCTGAGGTAAGTATTTGGGTTCCACTCCCTTGAACATGCTCTCACTGCCTTAGTTCTGACTAAATTGAAAGGACTTGCAAGGGTGATGGATAAGAATACATAAAGTATTTATATATAACATCTATTGTACGTGAAGAGAGTGCGTATTCTAACTGTTAATCAATATTATGCATTTTACCCACTAAACTAACTATACTCTAATGCCATTAGGGACACTCACCTGTTCTATCAACTATGTGAAGAACTCGAGTTTTACTCTGTTAAAGAGCGAGCTACATGCGAGGGAAAGTAAAGAACTATGGAATGAGCTCGAGGGCCATCATGTAGATATATTTGCACATTGTTGATGCTAGGCGGTAGTAACTAGCATTACGTAAAAACATACCAGGTGGTCCACGGAGACACAAAAGCCCAGACTATCAACTCTGATGTATATTGGTGTCATCCAAAAACAATATAAGTGTATATTATAAGAAGCAATTCGTGTAATGAATATATTACAAAATGTATATTAAACTACATAACACCCACTTGCGAACTCTATTTTATTAAGTCGTGACAAATGTACTTATGACAACATTATCACTCTAATTCTTATATCAGACATGTTCTCTATGATTTCTAACTAAAATGCGATAGTAATATTTAACACTTATTTGAACTATAATACAATACAAAAAAGTGAACACTTATATATGCCTATCATTTGTAATGTCGTGTTTATATTTTATTTCCTTGTATACTATGTTTAGTCTTAATTACTTTTTTGCTTTTTTTTCTTTTAATGTTTCTTTTGTATTCTTTTTTTTCTCTTATATTTTTTTTTTTAGTTATATTTTATTTTATTTTTAATTTATTTTTCCTGCGTGAAGATAACGACACAAATATAATAGGGTCTGTCTTTTCCTTTAAAGTTGGTGGCATAAAAATAATTTCTCATCATGAAATTATGATGTAAGTGCGTATTCTTTAAGAAATTTTAATGTACATTAAATAACAAAATATTATAATGCGCGAAAAAATGATTTATAAACATGTTGGTATTAATTATACAAAATCTGATCTAAAATCGGTAGATCTTCTAAGATTATCAACCTCCATGAGACGTATATTAGTGTACACGGGTATGGAATCAATGATCATTCTGTTACTTATTTCTTATCCTATAGGAGCCATATTCGCATATGAAAGTGCAACTCTAAACTATACGCGCGCGATCACATAAAAGAGCAGAAGACTATTTATAAGATGTAGAAATAGTGCGAAGTTGAATATGTCATTATATTATTAAAACAGTTGTCAACATACTACGTATATGCAGCTACCCCAAATATGTACTGATTGCTGCAATTTCTATTATCCTGTAAATTAACGCTACCTATGACTGTTTAGATGCTCGATACATACAATAAGAATCTAAAAGAAGCTAACTTTGACTCTGCATGTTAGTTAGAGAAATTAAAATCCGAATTGTTAAAAACATCAATGAAAGGGTGGTACCGTTGCAGCACCAAACTCTCAAAAAACCATGTAGTAGGGTTGACAGCCAAAATACACTCGCTTCTAGATATCATGAAATCTAAGCGAGAAATCTGAAAAAGTACACTCGCGCCCAAACTACATCGCGAGCAAATGTACGGCTTAGGGTCAATGTATTTTCACAAACTATAGGTTTGAGTTATGAAAATAGATCCCACTTGCGTTATAAGCACAATAAACCAATTTGCTTAGGCTTGCATATGTACGGAGAACTACGGTTACCACATACAATTAAAAAGAAGAACTACTGTGAAAGGTACAGGCCAACATACCATCCACACAGACCTCAAAAATTATTAACCTAAAAATCCTTTATCGGTAATACACAAATGAAGTTGCTGCTATCACAAGCTGGAATCGGAGCCATCTTTCTATGAAGACAGACAGACAGAGACCATCTAGCAGCAATCCATGCGACGCTACATATCTAAGCAGAGCTACTCTAAGATACGAAGTTCATAAACTTAATCTACTATTAACAAAAGCCTAAGAATCTAAACACCGAAAAACACAATATACGTTTCCACAGACCGACCCTAAATAGCTGTTAATCATTTTGGATTATATTACTAATACCTATGTCAAAGAAGTACACAATGAGATTATTAGTAATGATAGTTAGACTTTACCACTGGAAGCCGAGAACCAAAATATTCGATTATGTACTACGAGTAGTAAGTGTCTACCTGTTTAAACATTGTAGAATCAAATTCTGTTCAACCTCGACAATGATATGTGAAATTAGCAAAAGACATAATATTCGTAAAGAAACCAAGAGGAGTCAGTTATTAACTTAGGTATATAGTGTTGAAGAGCGAGAAATATAAATCGTTATATTAATATATGTTCACATTACAATCACTATCCTCCACTTTTCTGAGCTGAGAATCAACACATATCGCAAAAGGCTCTTATCTTTAAAAAAGAATATTCTCACATCTATTACTTGCTTTTCTCTTTTTAGGCTCCAGATATATGAGTCTACTCAACTCGCGACGAAATCGCAACACTGAATAACTCACTTCTCTAGTCATTCCCGCACATCTGGCATCAGAGCTGTCACGAAATTCCAGTGCTCTTGTTTCTATATGCGCACACAGAAGCAGGCTAGCTCATTGTTCGAATGAGCATTTCTACGCATAAACCGGTGTAAATACGTAATCGCCGAAGTAATACCGGACGAGAATCCAACAAGGGCATTCAGGCGCGTGTAAGTTCCATCAATATAACTCTCATATGTGCAGATTAAACATCTCTATTGTACCAGATATATATATATGGATAACAATTATATAAATAATTAATTGAGTCATATTTATAGACAATTACAAGTATTCCTAATTAACATATTATTCTACTCTCATGAACTTTGAAAAAAATAACAATTATATACACAAACTTCTAAATCAAATACATCAAGAGCTCGTATCTTAATATACATTGTCTACTAGTAATATTACATGTTAATATATTAACGTATTATACATCAAGTGTCCTTAACGACCCTTAGACTATCAATTGAAAATCTAGACTGTCTCTTCCTTGATATGTAGCGTGACAACTTTCAGATGGAAATAACTAACAGTCGATTGCACAGACGAATGAATTTTTTAATTTAATAACTTCGATAAATCCAAAATGTCACAACTATCTTCCTCGCTCGTCTCGTCATCCTGTCACCCCTGCCAGCTCCTCGGTCTCTCTGCGCTTGGCGTACGTATACTCGTTGCCCCGCTACGCGTTGTGCGACCCTTACCCTGCCTCTACGCTCTCCTCTTCTACCCCAACCAATATCCCCAATACCTTCTATAAAAAACTCTAATACTGGTTCTAGGTATATCTAGCGACTCTCTCCTCCCCCGAACGGCGTCAGATCTACACTCTAGTATATTATTGCTTTCTTGCGCACGGTCATAATCGTGAACATCTCGCCCGTCTCCGCGGTCATTACAGCTGCTTTTTAAGAACGCTAAATTTTCAAATGTCTCATACTAAACGCGCGCCTCTAAATTTTCTAAATATACAATCATCCCAAATACTACTTCTTACTATTTTCTCCTTACTCCCAGATATACAATCACCCCTACTTCCTATCTCCACGTTCATTCTATCTCTTTCCTTGAAAGCACCGCTTTTTTAAAATATTTTCTTCATCGTGCCTCTTCCACGCTCCACAATGATTCTCTTCCTTTCATATATAGCTCCTCTGCAACGGCCTATCTCTCTCATCTTCACTTACTTGCCAATGTAACAGTGCTCCTCCTAGCACTTGATTAACATTGTCCAACTCCCCTTCTTTACTGTGCGTAATACGTGCGTTCTTCATTCCTCTCTCCCCCTCTACTCTATCACCATTTTTATGCATTCGATCCACTCCTCTCCCTCTATTCCGTTCAATGTTATAAAAATCGGCAATAATTCGGTGCTAGCTGAAAAAGTATGAGCACCCGAGAATAGTTTCGGTAACTAAATAATATAGCGAAAGCCTGCCCACTTTTTTTTTGCTGGTGACGTGTAGTTATCATCTTGGTTATGGTAGTCTGATTAAATATATGGATTCTTGTGAGAGAAGGTCTGCATATAGGTATATTCATAACAGAAAAATATCAGTATATGCACCTGACGATGTAGATCCTTTCAACCACTTATGAGATAAAGATTTCAATTTCTATTTGTGCTGGTGCTGCGAACAGCAAATATTCTCGGGCTAGAAGCTGCCTTCTTACAGTAGGCGAGAAGCTCCTGTATGTTACTTATGTGTGTGGTCCACTTCTGACATACACTACACATACATCGACTGATCCACGCAGAAATCGTAATAGAGCACCACACGTGAGTATGTGAGTGTGAATTCAAACTCTATATTCATAATTTATTATATTCACAATATTATATATTAATTTGATTGATCATAATATCAAACCATCCCATCAAGTTTATTGACTTAAAAGACTCTATAGTATCGTGTCTATATGTCCGAATGACCTATATATTTGTTCATATATCCATAGTGCAATATACTAGACTGTAAGAGCTAATCATTTAAGAGCGAATTCATAATCACGCCTATGTACCCAACTACTAAGAATTGAAAAGATTGGGCCGTCAGGGTTGCCTCTGCAATACTTTTCCCAAAAATGTTGGCTGCTTTCCAAATAAAAGCCAATTCTTGTGCCTTTCGCATGCTTGAATGGAGTCAGGGAAGTGCAACCAAATTCTTATTCAAAATCTTGCGGAACCAATCCAAAATCTCGTATGACTATTTTCAGTACGAGCTTTGTGATGTTTGACGCCCCACATTCGGCTGATCTCGATTTCCAAAGCTCTTATATTTAAAACGTTTCTCCGCCTCCTTGTTTCGGAGCGTTTTGATGCAAGCGCAAACTATACAAGGTAGACATGCTTTTTTCTTCAAATGTCTGGATAAACCCAATATCCCGTTTGTTTGCTGCTATCATGCAATCCGTTGAAGTTCGTTAGTCAACAATTTTGTGTAGAGGCTCGAACGAAGTGTGCACCGGTTTTCGGTAAGTACCACTTGGGGCATGTGTTTGAAATTTCGAGGGTGGTACCAATCTGCCAGTAGCTTACACGAGTGCCTGCGCCTTTTCAAGTATTTCGGTCTTATCCATATAAAACAAAAGTATGATACTGGACTGTTCATCATCGATGGGAGCTTCGTAAACAAAGGTCAGCTGCGACAACTGGTCATAGAGAGGGGATTCAACTAATGCAAAACATCAGAGTGTAGCAAGTCTCCTTTAAAATAATCCCCTGTTGATCTGGAATACTTCTTGTTTCCTAGCTGGCCTTCCCTTTCCGCTGTATATTAGTAACCGGGTAATTACCGTCGACTTCATACTAACCTAGCAAAACTCAATAAGTCTAGGATGAAAAGGATAGAATCTCCAATTCTTCAGCATTCCAATCGTTGTGGTCTTCGAGCAGAAGGCCTTCTGGTAAGGCAAGCATTGCTTTCGTTCTTTACATCATTGAAGATGACTTAATAGTGCTACGGAGTACTACTGAGATTTCCTATGCAGTCAAGCCTTTACGGACACCCTTTTTGTTTCAACTGTGATGTTTCTCTCTAGTGGTCTGCACATTTTGTCAGCTGCATTATGACTTTGTACAGTTACTGGCAGACAAAGCATGGCCTGAAGTTCTTCGCCAAGAGCGTGTCGTCCCTCTTTGGATAGCAAGATACGCGATACCACGTGTGAGCCAGGTTCGGGAAGTTTGTTTGCCATATTTCGTGATCCATTAAATTAAGCATTGGCTTAGATGTTGTGCTGTGTTATTTGTAGTTGTTGTCTCTATTGTCATATGATTCGTATCATATTGAAACTTTATACTAATGGCCTGTGGTTGTGCTTGCTAGAGTGAGAATTGTTTTGCTCTGTTAAAGTTTTTTAATCCAATATTTCTAGATCTTATCAAGTTCCCGGGGGAGTTCCAGTATTCCGTGTTGCTTTAATTGCTTGCAAGAGGTCGCTTCTTCCGAATTCGTGAACATTTGATCCACTGTTTCCAGAAGTTCATTGCAGCATCAACTTCGAATTGGAAGCCAAAATGCGTCTTTAGTTGTGGGATAAGCGCTTCCTCCCAGATTCCTGTCCAAACAGCTTCGGACATTTCAACGGTTTAAGGGTGTACAAGCATTGCCAAGTTCGGTTTTTGAGTCAGACTGCCGATAGAATCCCTTTCCGACTAGTTTCAAACAAACGATTCTGCACACGATAAATCTAGTTCTACGTTTGTAATATGATCTGGTAGCCCGTGCGTTGAATTTTCTCTTGTAGCGTTTTCAAAACGGCCATTAGCGCTTCTTGTGCCATATTCAATTTTGCGTCTCTTTTGTTCAACAGGTTGAATGATTTTTGTTGAAACTGTTAGAGGTGTTCATTAATTTGTGGATAATGCCTCAAGCTAAGGGGTAAATGATGTATTTCACGCCAGAGTGCCTGAGATACCGAGTTGCATACACAATGTGATTGATTTCGAGTTAATATGTACATCTCTACTTGGGGGTCTGTACCACCTCAGTTTAAGAAAGAGTCGCGTGTCCTCTATCACTCTCTTTGCTTTTGGTCATTTTCGGTATATTGCTTATCAAATGGTTGCACGAGATCGAATGCTAAGTTGACGAACTCTGTCTATCTCGCGGGGCGAAGGAAAATTTCACATCATGTCTTTATCGTGGTGTTTTATTGCCATGAGCGAATTTTAGCCACTGATG
Organism: Gryllus bimaculatus; assembly: GCA_017312745.1. Lineage (NCBI taxonomy): Eukaryota > Metazoa > Arthropoda > Insecta > Orthoptera > Gryllidae > Gryllus > Gryllus bimaculatus. The sequence continues at coordinate 3,867,611 of BOPP01000062.1, forward strand.
TATGTGTTCATTGGGAAGAGATGGGCCTTTGCAACAGGGATTTCATCGTTGTTCACGTTGCACATGTTCGTCATGGTGGTAGTTGCGATCGAAAACATACGCCAGCATTTGCTCTGACTGTCAACAATTGTTCTTGCTGTGAAACTTTCCTCTTGCTGAAACATGTGATCTTCGTGATGGCAAGCTTATTGTCGAGAGTCTATGATCGGCAATTAGTGGTATCCAATATTCTAGAAGTGGATTCGATCCGCTCTCTTATTCCTTGAAAAACTTCTATTTCTGACACGCGCCTGACTCTCATTGTTTTGACTATATTTAAATACGCTCATTTCTACCTGCCCATAAAATCAATCAGAAGTTCGATCTTACCCATTCTCAGCGCTGTAATTTCTTACGTACATCCGTGTCCAATCTCTAGCTATGACTTCTCACAACTGCCGTCACTTATAGAGTACTGACACTGTTTGGTCCCTGGGCATGATCTTTGAAAAAGTACCCGCGTTAACATCGTGTAGTGCGATACAAGCAAGAGGCTACCACTATCTAGGCAATTCTGTTAGAGCATGTTGATATTTTCTCACATTTCTGTTCATACTGTAACAGCATCTCAGTTGATGAACTGAGAGATGGACAGATAAGCGCACTATTGTGAGATTGAACCGAGAGGCATTTAGGTAGATTACACTGTTTCATAGTTCCCTGGCATTGTTTCATGGCTATATATTACGATAGTATGATATAGCATATTTTGCGGAGAATCTTGATTGAATCAGATATAAAAGTGTTAGACAGCGTTGACATAGACATCAGCTAATTATTTCAGCGACTTCTAGGAAGTACACCCTTATGCTCGCGGCTGGACACCACACACACCACAACGCGAAACCTGACTATATCTGTCACTCTTTAGCGACACGATTTACGTACTACTGCCTGCCTAAGACAGCATCTTCTGTGCTCTTCATACTCTATCCGCCTTATTTTATAATGTGAGTGGATCTACTAACATAATTGCACTAAAATAGCATTTTTATCAGTTAATATGAGTTTCATTGATTTGAGCATGTCAATTTTATTATTATTATTATATTATTATTATTATTATTGCAATTCAAAAATATACATTTTGTTATAAGGAATTAGACTATGATCTCCAGTGGCAGATTTTAGAGAGAGACGCCTTGCTGTCACACACTTTATCGTGACATCAACCATGTCAGCCTGACATTTAACTAAACTGACAATAATTAGACACATTATACTGAATAAGAATCTTTGCTTTCCTAATGGATTAACGATAATTGCCTTCCGATGTGGAGCGAGCACCATCTGAATCGGTTTGACAGTAGTTGACAGGAAGATGATTTTGTTTGATCCCTTCCCAAACACAATCTTGAAGATCTATTCGTCATCAACGGGTGGCTATATTTTTCTGCGCTACAATAATATTTGTCGCCCACAGTTCAGATTGGCATAATTGTTTGCGTCAACATTTAATTACGTATTAATCTGCCATAAGGAGAAAATACCGTGATGATGGTTCTAGATTCGGCAATAGAATTACGGTGCCTACATTATTGTGATAATATATCTATTATATAAGCCTTGTACATGACAATTTCTTTTCACATAATAGCGAGAGCAATTTTGCACAAAGCCAACGTTTGAGTCTTTCGCCAGAATAGGATCGTGAGCGTACAACAGATATCTTACAAGCACCACTTCTACGAATGAACACATTATCACTTCCTTAACAAATACTTGTATCATCAATGCTGTAGTAGTTCGCAGAGCTCTAAAGTCCTGTTAAAATCGCTCCCGAATGATCAAATGTTTGCGACCATAGCCTTCGAACGCACACTTCAAAAACATCAGTGACTTCTGTCTCTAGTATTACTCGAGACTCATGGCCTACATGCTATTAAACATAATTCATCATTGTCACACAGTAGTTGTGAGAGTCGCTTTCAGCAGTTGAGCCAGTGCCCCCGCCACACTTTTTACTTACACTGTCTCAAAAAAAGAATTACTGCGAACAATGACCAGCACTCATTAAGCTGGGAGGTCTGTGGATCAAAAATCTGCGCGTGTAGAATCTAATTCAGAATGCGTGGTTTCTTCCTCTTAGCTTGACGTCAATGTTGGCACAGCTTGGTCCTGAATAGCAATCATTGAAGGCTTCTGTCTCCGGAAAAGAGATCCCCGTAATGGAGCCATGCGTGCGGACGCAGATATGTCGACTCTGGTTACTCAGCTCGTGAGGGTACCTTGCATTGCGATGCCTTCGCTTTCCATAAGGTTATCTGCTTTTCGCGTTTCAATGATGGTTGAAACAGGCGGATCAAGCTTTTAGAAAGTTCAGAGGACTGGTAGTTATTATCATGCTTGGCGCTCACTGCTTGCTGGCTGCTGATCTCTCCCACAATTGTTCCAAGAAGTATCTTGCTGAGTGATGCCAATTTGAGAGCTGTGTAGATTTAATGAGATCTACAACACCTCGCCCTCCTTGCGGACCTTGGAAGAGTAAAACGGCTCAGTACTTGAATGGGCGATGATGTTTTCCGTGTGTTGAGTCATAGCGTTCGAATTGTCCTCTGGAGGTTACCGAGGTCGTATTGCCTCCATTTAATAACGCCTTATTATTTATTATTATTATTATTATTATTATTATTATTATTGATTATTATTATTATATTATTATTATTATTATTATTATTATTATGTATTATATTATTACAATTTATTATTATTTCGCAAATTGGCCATTCCTAGGTACCATGCGAACGCGCCACTGCACCCCACCAAGGCCCAGTTCAGTATTCTCCCCTTGGGCAGTGCACGTGTCCTTTTTGGGGGATCAGCACTTTTATCTAAAATCAACTTTTATATTCCAGGTGTTGTTTGATTCTGGGGGAGAGTATGAGATGATAAAAGGTAGAAGGACAACCACAAACATTACACAACACAAACGCTCACAACCATGCCCGAATGTAGCACTCGGAACCCGCGAATATGGGTGGGCTACCTCGGCGCAGCCGATTTCTACTCGCTTCTGCGCAGCTGCAGTTTGTTGTCACAAACCACGTGGCCACAATACGGGCCAGGCCATCTTACTAAGCCATGATATTCGATTGGAAACACTGCAAGCTTTACAGGTCAGGGGTCGTATTCCGTCACACATTTTCAATTCTTTCTTCAATATGTATGAATTTTCCTTACGCACAACTTCTTGAATGACGTAAACAATAATAATTATAAAAACTGCCAGCAATTAAGTGAATCGTATATTGCAAAAACTGGTTTTTGAACTGCCTTTTGAAACTTTGAAAATTAGAATGCGGATTTGATTTAACTGGAAAAAAAGATAAAAATAACATGCAAGAAAAAACAGACTACTATACATTTTTAATTTTAAAACATTCTCTCAACCACCATCTTCGCGAACTTTATAGATAGAT
>BOPP01000062.1:3880912-3915592 GCA_017312745.1 Gryllus bimaculatus
TCTCTCTCTCATGTAAAACCGTAGGGTTGTACTTGTGAACACGGGAAGTCGTAATATTTAGAAGTGTTGGGTATGGTAGGGATTGAAAGGATTCTTTGAGGGTATGCATATCAGGTATTAAAAGAAATGGCGAGAAGACGTGTCCTTGAAACATGGATACATTTATTCAGGTGGGGCCAGCGAACAGCTGTTCCGGTTAGTCGCCTCTTACAAGGGGAAGATCCTGTTGTACTATTCCACACATACACACACATAAACAAAACGAAAGCACCACACGTAGTTTATTATTATTATTATTATTATTATTATTATTATTATTATTCCTCCACTTATTGACTAAAGATGATGTGAGTCAGCTGAATATAATATCTACTTATGTTAGCAACTACCTAAGAAGAAGATCTGGGGCTCTTCGGTGCCTCTACAATACTTTTCCCAAAATGTTGGCTGTTCCAAATAAAGCAATTTCTTGTTCTTTCCAGTCTTTTGAAAGTCATGGAAGTTCAACCAAATTCTTATTCAAATCTTGCGGAACCAATCCAAATCTCCGATGACTATCAGTACGACTTGTGATTTTACGCCCCACATTCGGCTGATCTCGATTTCCAAGCTCTTATATTTAAAACGTTTCTCCGCCTCCTTGGTTTCGACGTTTTGATTGCAACGCAACTACTACAAGTAGACATGCTTTTTTCTTCAAATTCTGGATAACAATATCCCGTTTGTTTGCTGCTATCATGCAATCCGGTTGAATTCGTTAGTCATACAATATTGTGTAGAGGCCAACAGATGTCACCGGTTTTGGTAAGTACCACTTGGGGCATGTGTTTGAAATTTCGAGGGTGGTACAGATCTGCCAGTAGCTACACATCCTGCCTTTTCAAGTATTCGGTCTTATCCATATAAAACAAATATGATACTGGACTTTCATCATCATGGAGCTTGTAAACAAAGTCAGCTGCGACAACTGTCTAGAGAGTGGGATCGAACTAATGCAAAACATCAGAGGTGATAGCGAATCTCCTTTAAAATAATCCCCTGTTGATCTGAATACTTCTTGTTTCTACTGCTTCCTTTCCGCTGTATATTAGTAACCGGGTAATACTCGACTTCATACTAACCTAGCAAAACTCAATAAGTCTAGGATGAAAAGGATAGATCTCCAGATTCTTCAGCATCCAATCGTGTGGTCTTCGAGTCAAAGGCCTTCTGGTAGCCAAGCTATGCTTTCGTTTCTTTACATCATTGAAGATGACTTAATTATGCTACGAGTACTACTGAGATTTCCTTGCAGTCAAGCCTTTACGACACCCTTTTTGTTCAACTGGTGATGGTTTCTCTCTAGGTGTCTGCACATTTTGTCAGCTGCACTTATGACTTTGTACAGTACTGGCAGACAAATGATGGGCCTGAAGTTCTTCGCCAAAGAGCTGTCTCCCTCTTTGGATAGCAAATACGCGATATCACGTGTGAGCCATTTCGGGAGTTTGTTTCCATATTCCTGATCCATAAATTAACATTGGCTTATATGTTGTGCTGTGTATTTGTAGTTTTGTCTCTATTGTCATATATTCGTGTCATATTGAACTTATATACTAAGCCTGTGTTGTGACTTTGCTAGATGAGAATGTTTTGCTGTTAATTTTTTAATCCAATATTTCTAGATCTTATCAATCCCCGGGGGGTCCAGTATTCCGTGTTCTTAATTGCTTGGAAGAGGTCCTCTTCCGAGAATTCGTGAACATGATCCACTGTTTCCAGAAGTTCATTGGCAGCATCAACTTCAAATTGAAGCCAAAATGCGTCTTTATTGTGGGATCAGCTTTCCTCCCAGATTCCTGTCCAAACAGCTTCGACATCAACGTTTGAAGGTGTTACAGCATTGCCATTCGGTTTTTGAGTCAGATTGCGATAGAATCTCTTTGCGACTATTTCAAACAACCGATTCTGCACACGTAAATCTATTCTACGTTTGTAAATATAATTCGTTAAGCCCGTGCTTGAATTTTCTCTTGTAGCTTTTCAACTACCATTAGCCTTCTTGTGCCATATTCAATTTGGTCTTTTTGTTCAACATTGAATATTTTTTGTTGAACTTTAGAGGTGTTCATTAATTTGGATAATGCCTCAGCTAAGGGTAATATGATGTATTTCACGCCGAGTGCCTGAGATACCAGTTGCATACACAATGTGATTGATTTCAGTAATATGTACATCTCTACTTGGGGTCTGTACCACCTCATTTAAGAAAGAGTTCGCTGTCTCTATCACTCTCTTTGCTTTGTCATTTTCGTATATTCTTATCAATGGTGCACGAGATTCGAATGTAAGTTGACGAACTCTTTCTATCTCGCGGCGAAGGAAATTTCACATCATGTCTTTATCGTGTGTTCATTGCCATACGAATTTTTACCACTGATGTATGTTTCATTGGAAAGAGATGGGCCTTCAACAGGATCATCGTTTTCACGTTCTACATGTTCGTCATGGGGGTAGTTCGATCGAAGAACATACCCAGCATTTCTCTGACTGTCAACAAGTTGTTCTGCTGTGAACTTTCCACTGCTGAGCATGTATCTTCGTTGATTGGCAAGCTTCTTTGAATCTATGGTAGGTTTCATATCTGGGATCCGCTCTCTATTCCTTGAAAACTTCTATTTCTGAGCCCCCATTTTTTGCTTTGGCATAATAAAAGCACTACATCACCTGTAATTGATCCCGTGTCCATCTCTAGCTATGGCTTCAAGCTACTGTCGACTCTGGGTCCCTGGTATTAAGACCCGTGAGCAAGAGCAAGCACCCTGCACTTAGCGGGCTCAGTAACATCATCTCAGTGGTAGGAGGAAAGTTTATCAGGGGATCAGCATTTAGGTAGATACGGTTGTTAGCCCTGGAGGTATGGAAGATGAAATGATGATGATAGTGAGGGTGACAGGACAACACACATACAGACGTACAGGAATAACCCATGCTCGCGGCGGGACTCGAACCCGCGACCTTCTGGTCCGAGACCGTTACGTCACTACTGCCTCAGCAATCTCGGCCAACTCATCGGCTTTTTATATTATTATTATTATTATTATTATTATTATTATTATTATTATTATATATATTTTGGGCATATATCTCAATATAATTATAAGATCACTGCACAGCGAGTCCCCAGAGAGAGTGTCACCTCCCGAGAGAACACTCACTGTGAGACTGATATTATAGACATAGTTAGGCACTATTAACATGAAAAGTTCCCACTGAGATTTGCGACCTTCAGTGCGAGATCGCATGTTTATACTAATATAGGTATGTTGCATTCTTCTTGGAGGTGATTGTCGCTCGTTATATGTTGTGAGAGATAATTGCGGATGACCTTGATTTATATCGATAAAGGAATCCTGACTGATGGTTTCTATCAATGTACGTTATATTGGGTCGATTTTGCCGCGCTGACATGTCCTGTCAGTGATAATGGAGCGATCCCAGTAGAGTGTGTGCTCACTACTTTCAAGCCACATTCTGAGCACATATTTATAATACGACACGAAAGGGGCGAGTAAGCCCGTTAATTGCCAATAATTGGTTGGACCTGCTTCGCCACTTCATTTCATGCCTCTTTTTGTATTCCAACTCTGCCTTGGCTGCCTCACATCCACTTGTCACGTGTTGGATAGTTTTCGCTGCAGCCTTCACATCCTTCTGCACGAGTCGGAACTGAATGTTATGGGAATCTCTCAGAATGTGTTTTTTACGTAGCTTCAATGTGAGCCACGCCACTGGTTCATGGTACATGAAAACGATAATCGGAGATCATGAGAGCACGTCTCATAAGTCTTACCGGAGATACAGAGATCCCTACGTAAGGCGAGAGCACTGCAGTGTTAGCGAACGCATTGATGACATGTTCGACACTGTGGACGTAATACCTGGCAACTCGTGAGCGTAGCCTTGCCATTGTAGCTATCCTGTCCGCTTCCATGGATAGGGTTATCTCCTTTTCCGTTTTCAATGATGGTTGAACAGGCGGATCAAGCTTGTAGAAAGTTCAGAGGACTGGTAGTTATTATCATGCTGCGCTCACTGCTTGCTTGCTTGCTGATCTCTCCACACATGCCTCTCTCCAGAGAAGTCCATCTGTCGTTGAGTGATAGCCAATTTGCAGAGCTGTGTAGATTTAATGAGTCTACAACACCTCGCCCTCCTTGCGACCTTGGAAGAGTTAAACGCCTCAGTACTTGAATGGGGATGATGTTTTCCGTGTGTTTGAGCATAGCGGTTCGAATTGTCCTTCTGGAGTTACGAGGTCGGTATTGCCTCCATTTAATAACGCCTCTATATTGGATATTATTATGTCCGGTTCAGGTGTATTTCATTATTGGTATTGATTATTGAGTTATTATTATTATGTATTATTATTATATTATTATTATTATTATTATTATATTTATTATTTACATATTATTATTATTTCGCAAATTGGCCATTCCTAGGTTACCATGCGAACGGCCACCTTGCACCCCACCAAGGCCCAGGTCAGTATTTCCTCCCTTGGGCAAGTGCACGTGGTCCTTTTTGGAGGGATCAGCACTTTTATCTAAATCAATGCTCTTTATATTCCAGTGTTGTTGATTCTGGGGGATGAAGTATGAGATGATAAAAGGTGAAGGGACAACCACAAACATACACACACAAACGCTCACAACCATGCCCGAATTAGCACTCGAACCCGCGATATGGGTGGGCTACCTCGGCGCACCGATTTCTACTCGTTCTGCGCAGCTGCAGTTTGTGTCACAAACCACGTGGCCACAATACGGGCCACGGCCATCCTTTACTAAAGCCATGATATTCGATTTGGAAACACTGCAAGCTTACAGGGCAGGGGTCGTATTCCGGTCACACATTTTCAATTTCTTTCTTCAATATGTATGAATTTTCCTACGCACAACGTTCTGAATTGACGTACCAATAATTAATTATAAACTGCCAGCAATTAAGTGAATCGTATATTGCAAAAACTGTTTTTGAACTGCTTTTGTAAACTTTGAAAATTAGAATGGGAGTTTATTAACTGGAAAAAAGATAAAAATAACATCAAGAAAAACAGACTACTATACATTTTAATTTTAAAACATTCTCTCACCACCATTCGGAACTTTAAAGATAGAAACAAAATCTTCTTTACTCTATGCATAAAAACCATGACAGAGTGTCAAACAACAATGTTTTGGCATTGTTCAGCAGCTCAAATATACATATATACGTCAGCCATACATACGTATTTAAATCATAGCTATCGCAAAATCACCTGAAACCAGTGCCGGAGATGGACTATTTTGGGCCCGGGACAAGGCTGTAACGTAGCCTCGCTGCCCCCGAAAAAAATTAAAAACGTGAACATTATATCAAGAAGCTGTATGAGGTATTTTATGCCAACAAATACATTTTAAATAACAGTTTTAAGTTAAAGTATTTAGTGATCAAATAATACAATTTTCACGGTGAGATTAAAACGCTACATTTTTTTGTTGTATTTAGTGTTTAATAATATCACTTGTTAAATACATGGAATAATAAAAATGAATTTCAGTTGAAACTATTTTAATGTTAGCGTCATTGATTAATTTTATAGTCACACATTATAAGTAATGACTATTTGAAGTAAAAAAAATATTAAAAAAATATCAGCCTTGTGCTGCGACTTATAAAATTACGACAACGATTTTCTCGAGTTCTAATTTATTTTTCGATCTTTTCCTTCAGTCCTATTGTTGGGTCCCAAGATTTTCGAGGCCCTGGGGAAATCGTCCGGTCTGCTCATGCCTAGTGCCGGTAATGCCAGGAACGCAATGAAAATACCAGCAACTTTGCTGGAGACGCGCCTTTGTTCGAGCCTGTTCTCAAATTGGAGTGTCACGCGACCATTAGGGGAGGATGGCCATGCACGGGCACTTCGTTTAAAAACCCGGAGCAGTCGCAGGTCGCCATGTTCCATGGAGAGCAAGAAATGTACGGAAACATTTTGAAAGTGGCTTAAAGTGACAATTTTTAACGAAAAATAACACAACGGCTTACTTAAAATAAATGTTGCAATATGAAAAAAATGCTTCATATAACTGTTTAAATGACTTGAAACAATTTGGTGACTAGCTGCATTTAAAATTCCCGCTAATATTGTGACGTAAACAGATGCCTGAAGCTCATTGTCTGACCTCGAACACGATGCACATGAGCTCCCCCTCTCTCTGCGCTAAGCACAGTTCGACGTATCGAGTACTATCGAAATTATTCGGCGATCTTCGGCCATTTCCGACTTTCATGCTAGGTTTGTGACGGCGCCATATTGTACTAGCCTTCCTCCACGTTGTGGGAACACTAAGGAGCCATGAGGTACGTGGAATAAAGTATTTGTTTGAAAATTATTAGAATTATGGCCGTTACGTCGTGTTGAAGTTTTTGAAGAATATTGTTGTTTTTATAGTTTCATGCTGTCAATGAAGTTTGGTATACATTTCTTTCAATTACGGAATTTTATGTGTATTATATTTTTGAGATTGCACATGGTGATGTAGCTTTGGGAGTTCATACCATTTTGCATTATCGCTATTTATGTTGAATAACGGGACACCTCAGTAGTGTTGGGATGATTCAATAAAATATTTAAATGATGAATAATTATTGAATCCTTGGTGTTCAGTAAACAAAGTATTTGACCATGTGTGTTAATGTTACAGTTCCTTAAAGCTTCAGAAGAGGCTAGCTGCCTCTGTTATGAGATGTGGAAAGAAAAAAGTGTGGTTGGATCCCAACGAAATTAACGAAATCGCCAACACCAATTCTAGTGAGTTTTTCCTTTCATTATTTCTGAATTTTGTAATTTATTTTATGTGTATTTCAGAATTGTGTAAAGTTTGCAGACTTGGTTTTGTTACTTCCCTTAAATCTTCATCGATTCACTAGTGAAAAGTTTTTTTGCTATATTAAAGATGTCCTAATATTTTAGTTAAATTTCAATACTTTCTAAAACTTTCAGGGCAAAATATCAGAAAGTTGATTAAGGATGGAATAATTATTAAGAAACCTGTGGCAGTACATTCAAGAGCCAGGGTTCGGAAGAATACTGAAGCACGTAGAAAGGGTCGCCATTGTGGCTTTGGAAAAAGAAAGGGTACAGCAAATGCTCGTATGCCCCAAAAGGTTCGTATCAGATTTACTCTGCTTTTGTGTACTTGCGTCTGTTATTATTTCTCTCAATGAATTTTTTCGTTTAGGAACTATGGATTAAAAGAATGAGAGTTTTGCGTCGCCTGCTGAAGAAATATAAGGAAGCCAAGAAAATTGATCGACATCTGTACCATCAATTGTACATGAAGGCTAAAGGTATAAATTTCTTTTTTCAAATAAAATATATCCTAATGTATTGATTTAGACATATAAGTGAGAAATTCATTGTTGCAGAGAATTATTATAATGGAGCTAATGGCAAGGTCTGTTTAATTGTACCCTTTAACTTACATTTCTTCAGTGTTTTCAAGGTTGTAGATGTTTGGATTCTTGAAATTGCAAACAAAATTTGGTACTTTATATTAAATACAATGATAAAAATGCAGTTTACGGTATGATGTGTTACTGTGCGCTGTTGTTTCCGAGAAAGACTGACTCACAGCGAGAGTAGTGTGTGAGGCAGTCACTTTTTGTACAATTGTGACTCTACGCTACACATGTCCAAGTGAGGGTGCGATGGTGTAACGGTAAGCGTGTCAGACTGGTATACCCAAGTTGGCGGGTTCAAACTCGATCGAAGCCATGGATTTTTAAGGGTGAAAAATCTTCATAGGCCTTCCTTCGGAGAAGTAAAGCTGGCTGTCCCATGTTTGTAGATTTACTTGCATGTAAAAGATCGCCAAGCCTAAATGATGCCTCTAAGCAAGATTCAAAAATCTCGCCCAAGAAATACCTCCTTCCTCTACTAGTTGGTGAAAGGAGCGTAGCGAAATTTGCATGGTCAGACGGAAGAGCAGGCCTGATGGCCTGAGTCCTACCACATAAAATAAGGCATTAATTCAATTCAAATATCCTTGGGTCTGTCCCAACACATAATTACCATTGTATTTTATGTAAACTCTCCTTAAAAATCATTTGATTCATTCTGTTGTTTTTTCTGGTGCTGCTTGGAAGCACACTGCAAACTGCGTTTCAACCAAAATAATTAACACATGTATTCGAAATTGAGTACTTGAAAATGCCTTTTTTATGGTTTTTTATACAGTTTGTTCATATTATTGTTTGTACAGCTATATCTTTTGCAAATATTCTAAAATTTAAATTATTTTGTCTTATTAAAGAGTGTAATGTCGGTCATACAATGGTAATTTAATGGGGTCCTAAATAAGCAACATTAATGGTGGAAACATTGTTAGTTAGTAAACCAATGGCCTTCATCCAATGTTATTCATTGATCAATCTGTCTCAATTAGGGACTCTGAATTTGAAATTTGATCTTTTAATTTTAGAGGGTATTTTTTTACAAAAGTAATTTTCTCAATGATTCCAATTTTTTTCTATACATTTCCTGTTCTAAAAGAAAACATTGCGCTTTAAAACGGTTTGTTTTTTAAACCTGGATTTTCAAAATTATAGTAATTTCAATCTCACAGGAAGAGATATGACAAGAGAAAATTACGAATACACAACAAAATCTAAGCCACCGTTAATGTATGGATCAGAGCAGTCAGAGATTTTCCGCCATCTGGTGGGAATTAAATGTCTAGGTCAACAAAGAAACACTGAAATCTAAAAATCAAAATAATAATAATAAAGGGAGTGAAATTAAAGAGAATAAGAGATGACATCCCCATGTGCAAAGAATGCAAGTGGTAAGATTTCCCTAATCAGCTATAAAGACATAGGGCAATGAAATATAGGAAGACTCAATAAAAGATGGATTGCTCAAGAATATCAGAAGGAATAATCACCTGATCTACTGTCTTTAACATGAACAGCCCCAGACCTATTATCCTGCTGTTCATGATTATAAGTTCAATTTCTTTTTGATAGGTTCCCAGAAGAGTTGATCCTTCAAAACTTAACCTTAAAAGGGCTCAAATTTTGTAGTGAAAGGGTTAAAAATATCTGGGAGTTGTACATGTTCAATTTGAAATTGAGATTGTATATTCAGAATTTTCTTTAATGCAAAACATTTTCTTGAATTTTATGTTGCTGGGGAGTTCAGTTGTTCCCCTGATGGATTAAAATAGGCATTTCGCTGGCAGGGTCACATGGTTGTATGAAGAACAGGGCTGCTTTTGAGAAATAAGGCCTTGGAAGGTTTGAGGATCTTCATATCATTTCTGTATAAAGTTTTAATACTTTTGTTTTTAAAATCCTAAAACTTGGGTGAAAATGGAAATCAATTGCAGTATTGCTTTTCAAATATCAATTTGAGCAAATTATTGAAAATTTCATTTGGTAACGCAAATTTGAAGTAGTGCTGCTTCATCAGCATTATTGGTGGTGATTACATAGATTATAATGCACCTTCTATTCTACTAACCATACTACGTATCACTCAAAAAATGCAAACACAAAATTGTGAAGACTTTTTTGATAAGGATTCATTAAATTATTTCCAAATCTCATATTGTGATATATATAGCATTCAGAAGAAATTAACTAACTTCAGTATTAAGAGATGAACATGTTGGGGCAAAAATTGAACTTTGTAAATTTCACTCAAAATTGCACTAAAACTAGTATGTTCGAAACATATTCATAAAATAATTAAGGTCTGATATTGAAGAATAGACTGTGTTATCAAAAATCTGGAGCTTCAATTCTGATAGTAAAGAACATATTCATTAGCTACACTACAGCATAAACTACAGTAAATTCAAAATTCTGGAGGGGTCAGTTCAAATATCTAGAGGGAAAATTCAAGTGTCATTAGGACTGCAAAGAACATCCCAAAATTAAAATATTTGATTAAAAATTTTGGGACAGCAACATAGATATATTGCAGAAGATTAATTGTGGTGAAAATTCATGTGGTTTAGACCCGTGATCTTCATAGAATGACACTTTTTGAAAGGAAACTTCATTTTCCAAGACCCCAGACCAGACGTCCAAAACATTTTTTCTGACAATCTTAGGGTTCTATGTTTACATACAGCTTTGTTACTGAGAGTAAACTATATTGTATAAGCAGCTGTATTGTCCAAATCAGTGACCTGTTATCTTTTGAGCGTATTATCAATTAGATCCTACATCAAAGAACTTTGTAACATTATCAACTTATTTTTGCATTTTTCCTTGCATATAACCTGGTAACATTACACCAGCAATTTGAAATAGCAGTACTTCTAAGAGTCAAACCACCAAAAATATAATAGACAGATGAAACAATTTTAATTGTGACTGTGTAGTGCAGTGTTTCCCCTGACAGATGAAACTGAAAGTTGTGAATAGTTGGAGTACCCATCTATGTGTTAGAAGACTTCAATTTGTTATTGCAAAAATAAATAGTGATTTACAAAAAAAAACAATAGTTTTAAAAGCGAAAATAGCTTCACCCCTTTTCCCCTTAATTCCCGTCTGCCGCCTTTGTGTGTTTGCATGGTCAGGCTTAAACCGCTTGATCTCCAGGGACGATTTTGAGGGCTTGGAAATCGCGCACAACACATGTGCAATGTTTATCTAAAACGCTTAATGAAAGAAAAGATATCCAGTAAAAGTTAACTGATTCTCAAACTCACTCCTACTGTTCAGTCGTATTGCCATGACAAGATGCAAACTCCACACTAGTTATATACTTTGATTTAAACATAGTCCGTTCACGTGAATTAGCCGTCGTGGTGTTATTCAATCTAGGGCTTAATTGTCACTACATTGCTAACTCTTAGGAACTGTGAAGAACTTTGTGTTTTATGTATGTTTGCTCTTCATACCTGATTTTCAAGGGCCTGCTGCCTTCTCACTTTTCTCATCACCTCAGTTGTGGGTTTGTCATTTTGGAATGTGTATTGTAAGATCCAATGCTTTCTGTAAGTTTTTACTAATCATTTCTTCAAAATTTGTGGAATCAAATGGTTTTTCATGCAGATGCTAATTTGACACTTAGGCGTTACTTCAATGTTTTTTCAACCCTGGCTCTACTTTTCAAAATTAACTTGTTGCATTTGAATTTCAGGTATTTAGTTGAAACAGATTAAACACTTGTTTCTTTTTCTGACTAGAAGTCTTTTATATATTGATAATGTTTAATAGGTTAATTCAGTATAGCTAAAAATTACAAGATTCGTTAAGTACTTGGTTGATTTACCATCTTTTGCAACAGTATTCAACAGTACTTAGTAATGAAATAAGTTTTCATTGAAAGAGAGTTATGAAATTTATTTTATTTAACTTTTGGTTTTCCCTGTGAATTGTCTAACCATTTTTCAGTCGGCAGTTAATGTATTTCTGGACATCATTTTATTGTTGTGTGTCTGTATGAATGAAAAGTACTGATCACCAAATAAGAGCTAGAATTGAAGTTGTCTCTATCACATTCTGACATTGTTATACTTGCTGCTGAAAGTACTCTATCAATATGCATTTTTTGGGCTACTGTAGTCATGTAATAAACTATTAAACAATAAAAGTAACGTTTTTATATTAAATAACAATTAAATGGTCAGAAGTGCTTTAATAATTGAAAATTGAGCCTTAGATTTGCTAGTATTCCCAATATTGTTTTGCCACATTAAGGGGTGCCCAGTGATGTTGCTAGGTTCTGAGGCCTCAGCACAAAAAGTTGATGTGGGACTATCTGTGATTACTACACTTAATTTGTTTTAAATTTTATTAATATAAATGTTGGTATAAAGGAGAAAAGCATAGACTGAAATTTTTTATTCTTGGCTAATCCATCTGGGTTCCAAATTAGGGCCCTTCATTTTCGGGCCAAGACATTTTTATGCCCATGGGTGTAGCAAACCAAAAGGCGGGATCTCAGAAAATTCCTTCTAATAACATGAAGGGGAAGCATTTAATTTTCCCAGATATTATGAAACTACTTATTATAATAGTTTCTAGATTGCTGATACTCTAGTGCTATGTAATATTTCAAGAGTAGTTAACTTTGGTGTTTGAAAATCGTATTTTGATGCCTTACTTAAAATGTTTCAGGTAATGTCTTCAAGAATAAGCGTGTGCTGATGGAATTTATCCACAAAAAGAAAGCTGAGAAAGCAAGAACAAAGATGTTGAAGTAAGTAGCAAATTTCATCCAAGCCTTTAAATGTAGTGTTGTTGTAGTTCTTGTTTTACATTTGTTTTATTTCCAGGGATCAGGCAGAAGCACGTAGGCAGAAAGTCAAGGATGCCAAGAAACGAAGGGAGGAAAGAATTAGTAAGAAGAAGCAAGAGCTTCATCAGTCCTACAGAGACGAAGATGCTGCGGCAGCAGCGGCTGCAACTGTCGCCAAGAAATAATTATTCCTGGTTTTTGTCCGTTCTTTGATGTATTTGGATTATTTGGTGAAAATAAAATAGTGAAAAATTTTTAAAATTTTATTCTTCCCGAATCACCCTTTTAGATCCCTGTTATAAGCATTTAAGGTTCGTCTATACTTCTGTATTTAAGAACACTGTTATTCTAAAAGATGGATTTTGCCTATAACAAAGTAAATGGAAATTAATGGTTGGGAATTGTGATGTAAGGAATACAAAACTTGCATCAGATTGAGCGTGCGTAATCGATTGTTATCGAACTCGAGGGTTTCCGGAGAATTATGGGTGTGTTTGCTAAGCAAGGAGGTGGGGGTGCAACTTGGTTGACCAACCAATCCTGCGAGGAATTCGTACTTCGTGCGCAGAGCATCTTTTAATACTCCGCAGAGCAGTGCGCGGTTTCAGCTGCGCGTGAACATTGTTGGAATTGGATGATATTTGAGGTTTGCTGTACAGTATACAGTTTGGATGCTTTGTGGAGAATGTTCAAGTCAGGGTGGGTAGTCTGATCGTCGAAGCTTCATGGTTAAGGTGTGATTTTACGGCAGTAAGAGGTTAGTACACCATATTGCACAAATATTTCACCATTGTAGAAATCAAGTTTATAAATTCTTAACACATTAATGCGTGGTTTAGGAGTTGCGTCTGAAATTGACCAAATTTGTTTTTCAATACTGTTGTTCTTTAGTAATGCCGGACCACGTTTACACAAAATGTTAGGTTAAATGAAAATTTGACGGTATGATTAGTAGAACGGGAGGCATTTCAATTGAAACACGTGTAATGGGTAAGAATGAACCTTGTTTGTTGTAGTGTGATTCTATACCTTCCAGTTATAGTGGAATATCTATTTCGTCGTAAGTTGTGTACGATTGACCTACCTTATAAGAAAGCTATTGTGGAGCATTATGGAGGAATTTAGAGATCATTTATCGTTGTTTGTAAATGCTGCAATTGCGATCTGGCGATTCTCGTACTGCCCTTTGCTGACTACTTATAGCAACAAGCTCATTTATAAAGATTTAAAAACGTTTTTAATGTTTTCCAGTCAGTCTAGATGTATCAGTGGGTCATATGTATTCCTTAGTACTAAATAATTTGCAATTGTATTTATTTGTTAAACTTCTGTTAAAATAAGCAATTCTCATCCTTTCTTTGTAGTAAGCACTGGACTGAATGGAATGAACCATGGGAATTGATCAGGTATTTTGTGGTGCCTGATTGATTGTTTCACACTGTGTGCTGTTAATATTTGTTATAGTACATGTTGCATCCCTTGAGTTTTATATTTTCCAGACTTCTGCTTTGTGCATGTAATTTGATGTTTAGGTAGATGAATGTGAATTGATTTAACTATTAATCGTTACATTAAACAAACATACAGTAGAAAGTGAAGCATGTTCATTATATTTTGTTGCATGGTTTTCTGTATATTAAAATATTTGTTTAAAGTTCATGAAAACTTACTTTTCTAACAGTACATTACAATTATTTACTCTAAATTGTTTTTGTAATGGGAAGATATTGTAGTTAATTATATCCCGGGTGTGTTTGATTTTTATAGGATGGTGCAAATGCTGCCTCACAGCAGTGTGAAATTAACAAGAAGAAAAAGAAGAAGAATTTGAATGTAAGTACATCTAATTGTAAATGTTCAGACATCTCTGAAGTGCAGCATATCAATGGTGAGAAGTGTTCTGCAACACAGTGTGCAAATCCACATGAAATCAAACTTAGAGAAATTCATGAAAATATTGAAGAAGCACCTTCCAAATCAAGAAAGTCTTCAAAACTCAAAAAAACAAAAGCAATTGTTGATTTAAATTCTGCCCAAAACTCTGATCTGAAGAAAGAGAGATCTGATCAATCTGTAAAGAAAGATTGTACAAAATTGGGATCAAAAACTAATGCGCCAGATGTGACTGATTTACATTTGGACAAGGAAATTGAAATAGCTAAGAAAGAAGGAATTTCAAAGAAACGCAAGAAAAAAAACAAAGCTAGAAAAACTGATAGTATTGAAGTGTCTGAAGACTGTACTTCGGCTGACATTCGTGAGAAGACTCAACAAGAAGCAAGAAATGATAAGAGATCTAAGAAAACTCCTGTAAATGACCCTGAATGTGCTAAAGAAAATGAAAAATATGAGGATGTAACTAAAAGAAGCACAGAAGAGAAATCCTGTGATAGTCAGACCAACAGTGATTATAAGAGACTTAGCAAATCCAAGCGAAGACGAAATCGTAAAAAGAGAATTTTAGCTGCATTAGGGTTGACTGGAAGTTCTCAGTCTAAGACAAGTAAGACAAGGAGGAGGAAGTCAAACGCATCAGCAGCATGCAAAGAGAGTGCAGAGGATTCCAGTTGCCATGTAATAGATGTAGACAATTCTTGTCCTGATACAGTGTGTGTGAAAAATGAAGATAAACCATTTTCTCAGAATTTAGAAAAGATCTGTCGATCAGTTGACATTGTTTCTTCTGCATCTGAGAGGAAACCACTGAATACACCTGAACAGATTGAGGAGAAGTCTACTGAAAAGAAATTATCTGAAGGCAAAGATAGAGACAAAATTGAAGTTCTGTTACCTCTGTGTAATTTTAAGGATGATCATTCTTCATTAAACAATTCTTTGTGTTGTGATGCTTCTTTGGGAGTAAAAGCAGGGAATTCTAATATATTGAAAGAAAGTGCCAAAGACATTGATAAAGTACTGGTTGAGACTAAAATTTTGCCATCTGGTAGTGTGAAGCAAGTTATTGAAGCGCCATCGACTTTATCATCCAGAAAAGAAGAAACTTTTACTGATAAAGTTAATATTCCTAATTTTCTATCTCATGATAATGTAGAGGGACTATTTCGAAGTGCTTTACTTAATGACATAACTTTGTCTTCTCGATGTTCAGAAAAGGAAGTGAAGAATTTTTTCAATACTTATGGTACTTTTTCTGAGAAAAACAGATCCCAGTTTGCTGAAGTAGAAAAACTTTTGTTGTCTAGTAATAAAATTGAGGAATCTGGGGAATCACCACTGTTTGAATGTGAAAAGTCTGCAGGTGTATCATCTCTAGAGAAGGCACCATTTGATTACCGAAGCTCATGTTTAACAGCTTCTAATTCAGAGATATCTGGTAGCGATAAGTTTTCTTGTGATTCCATTGATACAGGAGGAAAACCTGATTGTGAAGAACACAGTTCAAATAATACTTTCCTGAATTCAACTTGTTCTTCTGGAAGTAGTTTAAATACCACTGATAACGTGTGTTTAAATAAAGGTTCTGGCTGGGGACCCATTTACACAAGTCCAAATCCTGAAAATAGGGTAATAAATAGTGTAAACAGCCCACAAATTCTGCGTGAAAATAAAACAGCACTGCCACCTCTTTCTTCAAGTTTTAACAGTTCCTTATCAAGGCCAGAAAAATCTGAGTCTAGACTTCTGGAAATTGTGGAGAATGTTTTACTTGTACATGAACGAGTCCGGGAGCAGTTAACATCTGAAAAAAAGCTATCTTCTCAGAGATATTGCCCAAACATATCTGGAACTGGGCTATTTAATACTGCTGAAACTAAAGAATTTCAGGAAAAGGATTTACAAACGATTAGAAACAAGAATTCCTCTGTTAATTCTTCACTTAAAAATAACAAGAGTGATTTTGAGTCTGCTGAAGATCAGGGTCAGCTGTTTAAGTTAGACCGTTCTTCCAATACTAGTGTAGTAAGACCTTTGCACGAGTGTCTTGCATCTTGTCTGTGCCCTGAAGAATCAGAGCAAGAAAATTCTATTAAACACGATAAGACTGACTCTGATATATCCAAGATGCAGCGTTCTGAAAAAACAAAAGAGGAAATTAAAGCAGAGAGAGAAGCAAAGAAAATGGCCAAAATGGCTCGGAAAATGAAAGGTGCTTCTCCTCAAGATCCAACTACTACTAATTGTGCCAGTGGAGGAGATACAAAAATTGAAAATAAGAATGATCCTGTTAAAGCACAGAGCATGTCTAAAGAACTTTCTATTGTTCCTCCTTCCCCTGCAGTGAATGTTGAGAAAGTTCCAAAGAATGAGAAGAAAGATGCTTCTGCAAAAAATCAGTCGGCCGGTGGTGCTATAGATACTCCTAAAGGGGATGTGGTGGATGGAGAAATCTCCAAGAGCAAAGCAGAACTAAGAGCTGAAAGGAGAGCCAAACAAGTAAGTTCAATTAAGATAAATTATTGAAGTTTTCATTGACTTTCTTGGGTGTGGCTAATGCAAATGTTAACAGGATGCGCAAAGAGCTGCTAAAGCTCAGCAGCAGCAGCAACAACAACAACAACAACAACAGAAACAAGTGCAACAAGGAGTGAAACTTGGAAAATCTTCTGTACAAACAGAAAAGAATACAGTTATTTCTGCTGAGGTGAGTTGTTGTCCTTTGACATATTAAGTTAGTAAAGTTCATACCAAAGGTAGAAAAGTTACTTTCAAGAGTGAATAGTTGAAAAAAAGAGGTTTTGGAGACAAAATTTTAATCATAAAGATAAAAAAACGTATTTAATTTTTTTGAAATTTGGATTTATTAGCTTCATGAGCAATAGTATTTACTTTTTTCTTGTTAATTTTGTAATCAATTCTTGACTATAATCTGTTTCCAAACTTGTATGTGAATATCGGAATGACTTTTCTTTTTACTAGCCTACTGTGAAATCTGCATCAGTGAAATTGACAAGGTCTTCAGACATTGGAAAAGAGATTATTAAACCCGTTGTAAAGCACAAAGTGAAGTTATTTAATCATCTTTATGTTAAACAAGAAGCCAGTGTACCCAAAAGCATGTAAGTATTTCTTTGACTGATTTGTTGTAGGTGTTCAAATGATCTATAGATAAATAAATTATTAATTTTCTGTAGATCTGCTACATCTCACCTGCATCCTGCTATAATTCGTTTGGGTGTCCAATACGCTACAAAAGTTGTTGTTGGTTCCAATGCTAGATGTTTAGGTTTATTGAGTGCAGTGAAACAGGTAAGATTTTATTTTAATGGAATGTTGAGAACATTCGTAATAGTTTGTTTGAGGAAACCCTGAATTTTTAGGTAATTGAAGACTTCAAAACACCACCTCAACAAGAATTTTCTCGTGGGTTGGAAGCAATATTGCAGCCATCAATGGCTTTTCTACAGGAGTGCCGGCCATTGTCAGTGTCAATGACAAGTGCAATCAGGCATCTGAAATGGCAGATGAGGAACTTGCCCAATAACATATCAGATATAGATGTAAGTAGCTTTAATGCAGGTAAACCTTGTCATTTTTCTCATAAATTGTAGCCTTTTTCTTTTTATTATATAGTTATTAAGGATGGCCAATGACAGAATTATTATTGATGCTATATTTCTCCTAAAATTCTCCTTTTTAAAACTGACATGCCACAAAAAAGAAAACATTTTAAATATTATCGAGTTGTGTTAATTTATGAAGATTGAAATGTCTGTGGCCTTTTTCCACCTGCAAGTTGTATTTGTTAATTGTTGTGCTCTCTGATCTGGGTATATTTCACCATTTCCCAGTTATGTTCATGGTTGGATCAAAAGTAAATCTTAAGTCTCCCGTGATCCCTTTATAGAAGTGAGAGAGTCTTACTTCAATGCATCCATAAATAGATAGAGCATATGCAATGTTAAATTGAGGTATGTTTCTACAGAAAACGTGATATCTAAGACCGAACCAAATTCTAAAAAATGAAGTAGAATTTATATATTCTAAAAAGGATTGTTGATATTTCATTAGATATAAATTTAAATTGACATATCATTAGTCATAATAAATTATCCTAAAAAACTGGACTTTCTCTCTTATTTATAATCATATCAAAGTTTATAACGTGTTGTATGTAAATTATTCTGTTGTAGTATTGCCATAATTGATTTACACAAGCACGATATATTACTTGTGAGAAATCTACAACTTTAAACTATTGTAATCTCTTTGTTATTCAGGCCAAGCGGAAATTGCAAGAAGTAATTGATACGTACATTCGTGAGCAATTAGAAGTTGCTGGGCAAGCAATTTGTAATACTGTGATTCGTTACATTTCGAATGGTAGTGTTATATTAACATATGGATGGTAAGTTATGAGTTAATTTTATTTTATTTAATACGTAGGTCTGTGAAGTTAATATCTTATATAAATAAACTTTGCCACCTTCTCCTAAAAAAGGCAGTTGTGGTCAGGATGTGTCTTAAATATTTCAAAATGTGTTACTTGGTAAAAACGTCTGTCAAAGCAAATATTTCTTAAAGAAATTAAATAAAATGCATAACAATTAAAGAGTAAAGAGAAAAATTTAAATCAATTGAAAAAAATATTCAATTAAACTGAATCAATGGCGTTTTCCTTGACATTTTGCAGTTTGGTTCAAAACCAGATTTTGTTTATCGGTCTTACTCGACTTTAACCCGTGTTAACATGCAATCCTACAGGTTTGTAAAGTGCACTTGTACCTACATGTATGTTAAGAAATTTAACATCCTTCGCAATGTAAATAACCAACCATTGATTCATCACATGTCAAATGTTTATTAAGAAGGAAAAAACAACAACAACAAAAAACATGGCGATGAACAAAAATCAGATTCAAACAATTCAGAATAAAAGTAACTCATATTAGTTTTGGGGGATATGTATTGTTGTGGCTTGCGTTATCTCGTACTGGATCTCCTGGGCTTCTTAATTAAGATTCTTCTTTCTTGAGTAGAAGAAATGAACGTACAAGGAATAATAAGAATTGAATGTATTGTATCACTCAAACTATACACAATAGATTCACAGAAAATTGTCAGTAGTAGTTTCGCTGCCTGTAACTGCCCAGCTTATTATTTCCTGGGCATCATGTTGTCATAACATTAATTGTCATGGGTGCATCTCCACAGCACCCCATCAATGGTGTGGGTGGATGGGTCACCACATCAGCCACATAGGCAGTGTTAAAAGCACAGACTTAATGAAGAAGAACGATATCTTCTGCACAGGAGTAAGCTGGTTTGCAGCGATCGATGAGGATGTTAATTTCTTTATTATCCATTAATAGTTTCATTGTCTTCTGATCTCAATCTACAACCGTATATGGTCAGGAATATGCTGGAGAGAGAGAGAGAGATTCGCGTAATCCTTCTTTTCGTAGAAAAGTGTGAATATTTAGACAAATAGGAGAAAGCAAAGTATTGGGTGATGGAGGATGGTGAGGAAAGGATGAAAGAATTAACTTTGTTCTTGATGCCAGAAAGTGTTAGCAGAATATTGTTTTAAATGAGTTCTACTGAAGCATTCAAACACTTGTTCGGTAAACAAAGTGATTGGCCTTATAAGAATTCAACGGGTGTGGCTCCTAGGTCTGATTTGAAAGAACAATGTAAACTTAATGAAATTAATGACAGTCTCTGTGGCCACGAAGAATTTTGCTCATCACTACAATGTATGGCTGTCTTTAATATGTGACAAAATCTTTCGATCATTCCTTTAGATGTGTGGTTAGCCGTTGTGCTGTTCTTTTGAATTCCGAACTGTTTACTGAGTGTATTAAGCAGCTTTGATTTGAATTGTCGTCGTTGGTCAGATGTTATAATGTGAGGCACCCCGAAACGGGATATCCATTAGTTGGATGAACGTTGATGAAATTCTGGCGTCTGAAATGTCGCGTATATAGTGGTGATGCGACTGGCCAACGCGTTGTTCTGTCGATCATAGAATAAATCGATATCCACTCAATAGGGCTTGTGGGTCTTTTGCATGCAGTAAATCTACGAACATGGGACAGCCGGCTGTGTTTCCCCTCCGAAGGAAGGCGAACTTTGGTATAACAGTCTGATAAGCTAACCGTTACACCATCGCTGCCGCTAAGTAATATTTGTGTTTGTTTGTTAGCCAACACCCACCCTTGGCATGTTAGCCATTTGGTGACGCGCCGACCAGTATAGACGCGCAGACTTTCTTCTCAGCCTGTAGGAATCCCCACGCCCACAATGGTCAAGCGCGTAGATGACGAATCATTGTTGCTCATTTAGCGGGGGACACGTGTGGTAGGTAGTTCACGGACGCGAGCAACTTGTCCCCGCTGTGAATTATTATTATATTATTATTATTATTATTATTATTATTATTATTATTATTATTATTATTATTACTAGATTATGAGGTGAGAGGATATTGGTGAAAGGGGATCGTGGACCTTTTGAACCATACCAGCATTCGCCTTATGACCGAGGGAACCGCGAAAACCCCGGCCAGGATGGTCGGTCCGGGAATCGAACCCGGACCTCCGGATTGCGAAGTCAGTCACGCACTGAGCTGCTTCGCTCGGAGCCGCAAAGTAATGTCTGGCGTTGGCCTTCCTGCCTTAATAAGATTTATATCATCATATCTTTACTATCCGGGATTTCTTTGTCTTGACAACTCAATTATCCGGATCTATTTCGTAATGGGTAGAGATAGAAATTCTGGAGCTAACGATTGTGTGTAGACGTGCGTAGATTATTCTTCTCCCACGTACTACGTTACACGTTCGTGCTCGAAACACTAGTAAACGCAATCTTACTGATTGCGTACCGTAGGGTATAACTCACGTGGTAGTCGCACTTATAATTCAGGCGCGGAACCACGGGAAGGGAAATGTACCCCCTAAATCTTTTCAGTATTATTTGTAACTTGCCACAAAGCTTTCAAGTTGAAATGCATAAACATCTACTACACTTAGAATTTCGCGCTTCAGTGTGCATACACCAATTACGCATTTGTCATTGAAGCGAAGATTTTAGTTTGAAACACTACTGTCATTGAAGCGATGTTCCGCAACGCAGCCGATTGCAGACCCCAACGAAACGCACCGAGCACTTCCGATCGCCCCGTAGACTCCTGATGCCCCGCGTATAGAACGATTTTCTTAAGAATGGGATAAAGTGACAGTTCGCGAAACAAGTGAACATCAGGTGTACTTCAGAGAAGTATCCCTCCGCCGCGTCAGCTGTTTAGTTACGCCCCTTCGTTTGTTTACGGCAGCACTAGCTGTCAAATCATCCCATTCTAAAGAAAATCGGACAATATCACGATGGTTACGTTTGCACATACACTGATGCTTGGCAAGCGCGGGCATTTGATTACTGCTAGTGTAAAACGACACCACGCTTTCGGTAAATTAGAAGATTTATGTTATAAATAAAGTAAGATTTATTTTGTTACAAATAAAACTTTTTATTTTCAAGTTGCAGGGTACGCAGTCCATAACTTGCGTACATGGACACTGCTGAAAGCGAAAGTAAGAGGTTTATGCTCGGTGAAAATTGTCATGATCTTCTAGAGCAGGGTTCGCCAAAATTTTAAGCGACTGAGCTAACTGGCCATGAACCTTTTCGTGAGCTACCCATCAAAGTAGGAAAATAATACGTGTTTTTGTTTAAATAACAGTTGTTTATTACCTATAAATATACATTTCTAGTTTATATTAAATCTCATTAAATACGATGTAATGCACTTATACGTGCCAGATCCGCGCACGTAGTGGTGATGAGTAGTGCAGATTTGCCAACCCAAACGCTGAATCTGAAATATCTCCGCGAGCTCCCAGCTCGCGAGATATGGTTTGGCGACAGCTGTTTTAGAGTGTGGCGGAAATAATGCACTTCAGCTTAAGCAGACAAAAACCCTCTATAATACGTCGGCCAGACCTTTAGCTTTTTAGACAACCGCTTAGAGACGAAACCAAGAGTTTGGACCGTGTCGTCCGATAGTTTTTGTTGAAAACCAGCCTCAGCCGTGAGGAATGTTTATATCCGGAAACAATCTTGAGTGCGTCAGTAAAACGTGCCATAGTAAAGTACCATTAGCAAGCGAGTACTGGCGTTCCCGGAACGCGGAAAGTAAATTAACGTAAGTAAATTGAATATGATTAATAGGTTTGCATCCTTTAATTTGTACAATGGGCCTTGAATATTAGCAGCTTTCGGGAAAAAAATGGCGGTAGAAATTAAGCATTCTTAAGAATTTTGTCAACTCATTAACCAGCGTGGTTGGTTTCAACTTAATACTAAGAGGTAATATTTCTTTGTTAGAAATAGTGACCTAAAAATTCTACAGTGGTGTGGCCAAAACGACATTTATTTACATTAATCAACATTTATTTACATTAATCAACATTCCGTTCTTTTGTAAGGCAGTAAACTCTGTTGAACGTGCCGGATATTATATATTAATTGTACAATTAAAAAATGTATAGTACGCGAATTAATCTCATTTTCCTTGCATTCCCCCAAATGAAACTGATCTCTATTTCTAGTAATCTATTTTTTGACGATCTGAAGGAAAGATCCACCATCCTGACGATCTGAAAGTCGACGCGCCAAATTCATCACGGAATGTCATTTTTTAAGATATATTTTGTTTCAGGATAATTATTTGCATCCATCTTTTCTTGAACCTCCGTATACGAATATTGTTTAAATAGATATGTCAAGCAACGCCTCTCAATATTGTAGTAACATAACGCGGCAATAAAATTCATTTTTTTTTGTCGCAGTAATGCCGAAATTTCTGCATAAATCGTGAGATTTTATGATTAAATGCTGAACATACCACGAAATGTTAGTGTTATTACTACCTCGTCCAAATTAATAATATCGGCTCTGCCTCTATTTTACTTCCTCGCGCGTAAGTAGTTTCTTAAGAAGAGAAAGTTATGTAATGCCGCGCGGAAAAAAGGCGAATTTTCGGTAGTAAAAGTCTTGTAACTGGCTCTGGAAACGAGAAAGTGGATATATCGAGTTGCTACATTTAGAAAGGGAAAGAAATCTTCTAACTTGTGGTGAATTAATGTTTTATAAGTCCTTGATACCGAAAAATCGATTGATGGCAAAAGGTTTGTCCGTCCATCTATGAACAACGCTAGCGGCTAAACTGTTCAACGGATTTTGTCCTAAGTTGATATTCCGTGATCAATACGGCTTATGTCGGTGTTCCTTGAATTTGAAACGGACATTTTAATTTTGGGCTTTACCTGAAGCCCCTGAGACATTTTCAAAATTTGTAAAAAAAAAAAAATGGCGCCATCGATTTTGATTAAAATTTGCTGTAGGGTAGTATGAAGGACGTTTAAGAGAATAGCATTGGTCTCATTTTAGTTGAAAACAGATATTTTGAAAATTGAAAAAAAAAAAAAAATTTAGGCCTCTTCCTAAAACTAACATATTAGGGTTAGAGATTTGTTCCAAAGTAAAATCTGTTTCTTAAAGATAGGTTTTGAAATAGTCATGTACTACTTTTCGGAAATTTGAGTATTCGCGTAATCTTGCATGAAATATATAGTTATTAATTTTTGTTTAAACCTTTTTTTTTTATAAAAACGGCGCCATCGTTTTTGATGAAATTTTGTTTATGGGAAGTCTGAAGGACGCTTAAGAAAATACCGCAGATCTCATGTGAGTTAAAAACCTGATTTTTTGAAAATTGAAAAAATTAAAAAAAAAAAGTTAGCGTCTTCCTACAACTACAATTAGGAAGATACAATTCTTTTTCTTAATGAAATGTGTTCATCAAAATTCGATTTTCAAATATTGTGGAATTTTTCGAAAATATGAGTATTTTTGGAGTAATTGGGTGTCAAATTTAGCATCTCCCTCTGAAAATCCTACGCTTCTCAGTATAATTTTAGAAGTGTATTGAGGCAGTTGGATGCTATGTAATTTAGAATGTGTATATTATTTCATATTGTGTGCGTCCGTGACTGCGAGTGCGTGCAGACGCGGTACTCACGTCGTACCCACCTGTCACGCCGCCACGCAAAATGATGAGCCAACAGCGTGGACTCTGCTGCTGGCTATATTCACGCACAGCACACACACATATCGGCATCCGCTAGCTCGACGATGTAGTCTGAGGGCTACTAAAATAAAGGTCTGGAACACTACCTCGTAAGAGGAAATGACAAGATCGGCCGAAGGATAAAAGTGGAGCGAAATTGGCTTAAATATTAATTTAATAATCGAAGCTAAAGATAGTAATAATGCCTCTTCAAAATAAAATTAATGAATCTTACGATCTAAGAACTGAGAAAATAATTATAAAACTACCTAGTATTTACACACAATGAATTGCCGCTCCCGAGCGGTGAGTTATTAAAAAAATTCCTAATTGTAAATCTTAAAATTAATAATGCGCTTGTAACAATAAAGTTAATTAATGAAGAGATGCAAAAGAGTAGTACAGTACAAAAACAATACAATAAATGAATTAATCTAAATCTTTAAAACAATCACAGAAGTGCGATGTTACAATGTCTTTCAATGCGTTCGTAGGCTTCCGCGGCAATTCTTAGCTATCCAGGATGAGCCGCGTCAGTCAATTGGGCTGTCGTTTCGGTCATCTTGCTGTGGCCTTCGTCAAATAACATACGTAGCTCGGCACCCCCGGAGACAAGGACAGGTGCACTCGTTCCGATTGTTGCCGGGGCTGGAGTCTTCATACGGAGAGGATGGGATTCACACAAGGTAGTACACTACCATATGAGCGGGTGTTCCGAGTTCCCGTATGCGAAGACCAGGCATGTGTAGTCTGATTTGGTCGCCCTGCGAATGTGCGAGTGAAGGCGTTAAAAACGCGTGCCAGCACACGCAGTCTGTGGCCCTATTGTCCGTTCACCCCAAAGAAAAACCTGATGTAAACAAACCGAAGAAATCTTTGCTCCACACCACGCTTCTGTTTGTTCAACTTCTAGCGCACTACTTTCAAAAACTCGACCAGCATACCCGGCAATTCAAATTGAATAAGAGCTGTCACTTAGGCAACTACTTTACTTACGATTAGTCTGCTTCAGGAGGGAAAAGGATGTCAGTTAACCAAGTTCTGAAGAAGATTTCTTCTCCCTCTTGTTTGAATCGGATGTGAATAATTCATATACATTGATACACGAAAAATTTGGAACACTGTTCACAAGCTGTAACAATTTTCCAAGCGTTGATGGTTCGTTTCTCACCTTGACGGTGAGCTCTTTCCTGACTTTCAGTACGCTGCAAACGGATATTCCAATGAAACCTGTAGCAGGTTCAGCGATTTGCTTCACCAGTAACGAATCGATTTTCCACTCGTGTGTTTAATTACTGAAGGGCCATTCACTCTCTTGGGCATTGTAAAACGAACTGAATATCAGGGCCGATCAGCGGCGCATTCGTGGACAACTGTCAGAGGCTAATAATCGTATAGCACAGCCACACGTATGCACTTCACAATGCTCTTTTTTTTGCAATAGTTTTGACGCAAGGTTGATGTAACGAAACATGGCAGATAACTATAAAATTATTTTGCAGAAAACTATTTACTTTACCGTCAAGAGTGCATACTGCAAACCAATGAGAATCATCCAAACACATGTGTATTTATTTACATCCGTTTCTTAGCGTGAACTGATAATTGATTGTTAGCTGGGCAGCCTGTAGCCCTAATTTGTTGCGAGATATGTTCGATGATAAATTGCGGCAAGGTGCGGCCCAAGTACCGATTCCCGGCGTAGAGCATGGGAGCTCACGTGGCCATCGCGTCGCGGAAATGCTCATGGGCAGCGGCCCTGAATGTATCCGACTGTCATCTGACCAATCTGTGATCTGCGGGGGCCCGGTGATTCTCATGTATTGGAGCCCTGGCCTACACAAATGCAAAGGAAGTGTTGGCAAAGGTGGGCTGATAGAGGCACTGTATAATCTTGAAACCCCTGTAATATGTTGCGCAACCACAATGTGCCATGATTTCAGAAGAAAAACTTGATTACATGGATCATTTACATTTGCCTGGAGGCGGCATACTAACACAGAAGAAGGAGAAGCATAGGAAATCTCAGAAAAGGAGCCATCTTCACACATTACTTGTGTAATCCCATCAACTTTCTTCAGGTTTTAGAGGTATATTGTATGTAAGCAAGCATCTTTTTCAGTGGGAAAATAGAAGGAAAAAAAGGGAGGGGGGAAGAGTCAAATAAAATTAAAAAAAGAAATACATTTTCAGGTGTGTTTTTAAACAACACTTCTTCTATTGGTGACTTGTTTTTGAAGTATTGGAGAACAAAGGGGAAATGAAAAACTTCATTTCCATTTGCAACCTTTAACAGAATTGTTGG
This sequence comes from Gryllus bimaculatus, assembly GCA_017312745.1. NCBI lineage: Eukaryota > Metazoa > Arthropoda > Insecta > Orthoptera > Gryllidae > Gryllus > Gryllus bimaculatus. The sequence continues at coordinate 3,907,526 of BOPP01000062.1, forward strand.
GTTTGCACTGCAATTAACTTGCACAAATTTGTTCAATTATATATTATTTAATTTAATCAAGAATCAATTATAATCAATATAAAGTTATGCCAATTGTTAAATATTAAACTTTCACCATTTCTATTGTAGTCTGCAAACTTTATTTTATTGCTAAGCTTAAAGACACATTTTAATGCTTGATAATAAGCTGCTACGGTACCTTTTTATCATCTACAGAGGGTAAAAATATGTATTTCCTCTCCTTGGCATTATTGGCAGCAGCACGCAATGTATTTGTCCAGACGTATCCATGTTTTTCATTTTACCATAAATTGTACTAAAATCCTTCAAATGTTACAACAAAAAAGATATTTTGTTCTGAAGAAAGATGTTTTATGAGCAACTGTCATTGCTTTTGAGATCATACTTTCCTCTTATAAATATCTCTTGTATGTTTACTGTTACTCTATAAAAGTAATTTTGATGTGTTTTATATTACTCGCGCAACTTTTCTTGAATGATGACCTTGCTTCCCCCTCTCTGGCACAATAAACAGATGAAGGCAAAAGCTCGCAGCAAGCACTTTCTCTTTTGAAGACAAGAACTTCTGTTATTTTCCCCAAAAATCTAAAGAAATGACTGAAGAAGGTAAAGATCTATCACAGGAGATACCTCGAACTCCTGATAAAGTTAGAACACAAATTATTGAGAACGTTACGAAGGCGTGACAGATTCTCCAGACCTTGGCATTGCTTCATAAAAGCTAGTGGCCAATTTCTTAACTAATACCCCCACTCTACCTGCATTTCGTCCATCCATCATTCAAGAAAAGTTGCACGAGTAATACCTCCTTTCTGTCTATTTTATGATTATATTTAACACAATTTTATGCAAAATAACATCTATCCTGATTGACCCTAAAATATCTTCTTACAAGTAAATTAATAGCACACTTCAATTCAAAATGTGCACAGATTATCCTTCTTGCTCTTATACCACAGAGTTTTTACTAATTTGTGGCTATAAATTAAAATCACGACAGATCAACCACCAATGTAGTTCTTTGGTAATTTACATCTTTTTTTTTTCTTCATGTTTCTGTCTGTTCCATAACACATATCATATATGAACATGTGTGATTCCTCACAGACAATGATACTGTTGCATCACATTTCCAATTCTTGATTTTTTAAAGAAAACATATTGGTGAGGTAAGGCAAGATAAATGTGAAGATAAAAACAAGGTCTTAAAATTCCTTCATTCTGTTTCAATAGAAATAAATTATCTATTTATGGGAATATAAGACGTGTTGTGCGAAGGTGAAGATTTTTATTGTTATATTTCCCAATGTTATGAACCTTTTAAAAGTGGATATAACAATAAGCTGAGAGACTATAAAAATATGATGCATATCTATAATACTTACACAATTACTATAAAAACAAACTAGTGACATATTCTTGCGACCACTTGGCATCCACTGTGAACTTGCCAGATGATACTGGCCAATATTTTTGAATGGACTTCTAAACAGAGAATTCCAAATGAATGGCATTGCATCAAGTGGAATCTGATGTGTAAACAAATAAAAATTGTTGACAAGATTTTCTTACATGATTGACAAGGTCGCATGTACTCTTGGTCTATGCCATATTGAAGGACCATAAAGAAAGCGAGATGTATGTAAAGGTGAAGAGGGTAGTGACAAAAACCATGGTTATGATAGTTTTAAGGAACAAGAAAATAATGATGGGTCAGGCAAAGTTTTATCATTCTCATCAAGACAATTTTCTACTGATTTAGACAAGTTGAAATTTTATTTTCACTAAATAGTAAGAATTAGTTAAAAATTCTCAGAAAACCACTTCAAACTTATAGGCTGTACATATGTAAATTTTAAAAAATGTCTCTGAGACACTATTGTGGTAATAGAATTACTGTTGATGATTGTCATGAAATGTTCGCATTGGACTGAACCGCTGGCTAACAAGTTGAAAGTATAAATCTCCTCTAGTGAATAAATAGGTTGAAAATTTTCACATACTTTTGTGGTGACTGAATGCAGTCTTTACTTATCGGAAACTACATTTGAATCTAAAGGGAGATCATTCAGATCTTTATCAGCGGGATCACAAATGATGTAAAGGTTGAACTTCCGACTACCCTTGCATTGCAATCTCTTCAACCACCAGTACCATCTCTGACTGCAACAGGTGTCATATCTGTAATAATATTTTGTGTGGGAGTGACTCCATGGATGCCTGTCCATGGTTACCATTGGATGACTCCAAAATTTATTGAATTGGAGGATCATAATTTTATGTTATCTCGACACTTTACATTGGACTGTGTTGTGACAGGGCATAACATGCTCATTAAAAAAAATTTATTTGTTTTTTTTGTAGCTCATCTTTACTTCAGAGAATTCTCATTAAAGCGCACAAGAGTGGAACAAAGTTTAGGGTAATTGTAGTTGATGCAAGACCATGGCGGGAAGGAAAGGAAATGCTTCGAAGATTAGTTGAAAATGGATTACATTGTTCATACGTTCTTATTACTGCTGCTAGTTTCATGATGAGAGAGGTAATCCATGCATTTGTATTTTCATTATTATTTTTCATTGATGAATATTATATATTATTGAATCGTGTTGATTATAATATATTGCTGTTTGTTAACAGGCTACAAGGGTTTTTCTTGGAGCTCATGCAATACTTGCTAATGGCTATGTAATGTCACGAGCAGGCTCATCTCAAATTGCTTTGCTGGCTCGTTCTTATAACGTTCCAGTACTTGTGTGCTGCGAAACTCATAAATTCAGTGAAAGAGTTCAGACTGACTCTATAGTGTATAATGAACTAGGTATTGTATGACTCATTAGTTTTCTTAGACATCTTACATAGATTAGAAAAGATTTTGATGAAATTCATGATCCCCTGAAAATATCCCTTTTTGATCATCTCTATCACTTGCACATATTTCAAACTTCAGTTATAAAACATTGTGTAAAATTATGAGAATTATTAAATAATAGCTATGCATTTATTTAGGAATGTGATGTACTTTCAATTCATAAACCTAATAACTGAGCAATAAGTTTTAATAATGTTGATATCACCTCGATATAGTAAGTAGTAGTGTATGTGAAGGTAGCAAGTAGTGTAGATTGGTATTCATACTTCAGAGATCTATTCTTTTGGATTGAGAAAATTTCTGTTTGTTATCAGGTGCACCCGATGAATTAGTTACAGCAGATTCGTGTTCCAGAGACCACCCCCTCTCCAAGTGGAAAACAATAAACACCTTAACCCCTCTCAATATAACCTATGATGTAACTCCACCAAATATGGTAACTGCTGTAATAACTGAGTTGGCAGTTCTTCCATGTACTAGTGTTCCAGTCATATTGCGTGTAAAGCCTACCTGTTAAGGTCTTAGTAGTATTAATTGTCAAGTTGGATCTGGCTTATTTCACATGTGTATGCTTGTCATATGTGAATGATGAGCATGGTTTATACAATTATCTTTCCAATAGTGAGTATTCCGAGAATGTTCCTGACTTTTCCTTATTTTTTTAATTAAAATGTAAAATGATTTATTGTAAATTATACTTAATTTTTTGTTTATATAATTATAAGAGCTATTTGTCTGAACAATTTTGTAAAGTATTGGTGCTGATATTTTATAACTTAATCCATAACTATCTTTTGAAGGAGAAGAGGTTGTTTGTAAGACTATATATATATATACACATGGAAATTGTACAGCACATAAGAATCAGAGCACAAGGGGATGAGATTTTTATGAGTAATGAGGTGATGGATGAAAACTGCATAGTAATGTTAATATTACGGGACGTGTATGTGCATTTTCTGGTTTAGTTGTCAAGATTTCTTGAATGTAAAGAGTTTTGTGATTGTTTCTTGATAAACGTTAGTTATTAGAGCTGCTAATGTCTCTAAATATTTTTATTTTACTGCGAGTTTGTTACTTTTCTTTGGCAATATTTTGCTTAGTGTACTGATCATCAGCCCCGTTATGAAACATTGGAAACTGAAAGCAAAAACTGTAAGCCAAACTTGTATGATGCAGTTGTAGAACACTGCTGCACAAAATATGTAAAATAAAATCAAAATTATGTATTGTATTTTTTCTAATATGTACAGTACAAAACAGCACGTAATCAATGATCCAACCACATCATTAACAATTAAGATGCCTCCTTAAATAATCACCAAAAATCAACTGGAAGTATACCAGTCGGAGGGTTTATTCTGCCTTGCTTCAAAATCTTCTGGAGAAAGGATTCTAATCTTGCAACAGGGCCACGAGCAGCATTGGGTGTCACCTGTAGAAATAGAATTGGTTTACATCACACAGATAGGAAAGTGTTAGAAAAGAAATTAAAATATACTCTTACTTCTTCTAATTTATGATAGTACTCAGTACACAACAAATGCAGAACTTTCTGAAAAATTTGTCCGTAGTATTTATACATGAAGTGTCCAGCTACTTCTAGAAATTCATATAATAATGTGGCACAAATATCTGGCCGTGGATCTGAAAAGAAAGGAATACAGACAATGTAATACAAAGAGGGCATATTTCAGTTTTGCTATTTAGCTCATTTAAAAATATTCATTTCAACATGCTAAAATACCATAGATACTTCCTATCAGGTTGTCTTAATGTGTTAATAAAAGACAACAATATCAAGAACATTCCCATGTGCAGAAATCCCCTAACACACATTAGCAATAAAATTAAACCCAAACATTTTTAGGTCTTATACTGTATTTTAAAATCATACCCAAATTGATAACATTTGCAATCCATCTCCAAGCTTCACTTATACCAACAGGATGTGGTTTAGTCGAATGACGTTTCAATGGAGTTACTATTATGGCACAATACAAATGCATTATTCCTGACATTCTCTTTAGGAACTTATCTTGTTTCTCAACCTCGCCCGTCTCCGAGTAACGATAGCCAAGAGACCTAAAAAAAGATAGTAATTATTTTCATTGTCAGATAAATATCACTGGGCACCAGATTTCAATGCAAATGCATGTCTTTTTTGCTCTGATCTCTGAATGTGGATTAATGTCAATTATCCCCCTTAACCTGCCATCTTTTGCCGTTATAAGCATTACATTTTTGAATTACTAATTATATTCTTGAAAATATTGATCGTTACACATTTAGTTAATTTCTCTGAATCTGTCATGTTAATGTTCTTTTATGAAATATTGCATTTATAATGAACATTGTAGCTAATATCAATTTTCTGTACTTGTATTATGCAAAATACTTAACTGACAAATCACGATCATTTCAAATAATTGGTCTTTATATATAGAGTCCATCTTAATAATACGTAAGCTGATGAAGTCTTGCATGTGCCTACATTGCCTCCAACCCAACTCACAATGGGGTTTCCCCCAGAAATGTGAGTGAAACGTAAAGGGCCTTCCCTTTTCATGGTATCAAATATGCGACATAAATGTTTTAGGGTATACTTTTGAAGCTTTTACTTAAAAAAATCTCCATATAATGGATTAGTATAGAATACATAAATCTGGCTCCTACTAAAGAGTTATCTAGTTTCCAAAAGAGAAAGATGGTCGGTTGTGATTATTATTAATGACTGCAGAATTTGTGGATTAGAACTTGTGTTCCAGAACGTTCAGAAAGTCTTTGTAGATAAACTTTGTTTTTTTAAATGCTCCAATTATCCAGAAGGAGGTGTGCATGGAGTACAATCCATTACTTACAAAATATTAACAAGTGCTCACTTGCACACAGGTTATGTTTGTAATGACCTTCAGTGTCCCTGTGATCGCTTGTTTTCTGCTTGCTTATTTTTAACTTAATGCCTGACATGGAACTTAAGGTGAACTGAATTAGATAATGTAGATCATAAAAGAAATATCCCATAAGTATGTTACTCTGATGTTCCATCTAGGTTAGTAAAGAAGTTCAAATTGCTGCCTGAACAAAATGGCACAGACTTTCTCATACTATTAGTTTTGGACTAGCTTTTCGATTCTGCCCCATCCTCTTACCAGCTGCCAAAATTCACCGCCTAAATTACATTTTTTATTTTTTCAACTTTTTCACTTCCTAATTATAGAACCGAAATATTACTTTAAGAAAATTATAGAACACCTGGTTTGACATGGAAATTGTTTTGAAAACTTTGGAGTTTTTGAAGAAAAAGCCATTTAAATGTTACTGTAAATACAAAATTTTCCAGAAACTTTATGACACATCATTTGAATCTCGTTTTAGCAAATTCAATATTCTAAAAGAAACCGCTGTTAATGTAAATATTAATGATGTGCAAGATGTCAAAATAATTCCTTTTTTCTAATATTTGAAAAAACTAAAGAATAGAATAATATGGCATATACGTCATCTTATAGAGTGCATTTAGCACTATCCCTACCAAAAGTTAGAAGAAAAAATTTGGAGTAGTTTTCGAGGAAATCTTTTTATTATTTTTTCATATTGCATGCAGTATTGTGTGAAAACTAAAATTTTCAAAAAGATATACCTAATCTTCAATTTTGTAGTTGTAAGGGAGATACCGAAAAAATTTTAACCTTTTGCAATTTTCGAAATTTTAGAGTTAAAGTTAAAATAGGACCTACACCATCTTTATAAGCATATTTCACTGTGTTAATATTATACTCTCACAAGAAATTGAAAAAAATTGCGTTGAAGCCGTTTTTGAGAAAAAGTCCTAAAGTCCCAAGTCATGTAAAGTACTCCCAAAATATAATGAATTTTTTCAAAATCACATAGCCTTGAGCGATGCCAGATTGACAGGGGTTCATTCCGTTTGGGAAAAATTTGACGCAACAATCAGGCATGGTTTGAAAAGAAACACTTTCGGTATTGAGCCCCCAAACTGTGTATTTACATTGAAATCTTGAAATTGATTTTCTGCGGAATTACATAATCTTCTCTATACTACATATATTACTCAAAGAATTTAGTGAAGCAAGTATTTTTAATGTTATGAAAAAATTGAATTACTTGTAATAATCCACATCAGACTGATCAATCAAGCGAGGTTTAAAGAATGGCAAAAGGTAAGGGCATTCTTTGTAGAAATGTGCCAACAAAAGTTGCCCAAAATCTGGAAATTCTACCCACAATGATACTACAACTGCAGCAATGGCAAATGCAGCTTCTGGTTTGCAGGATACTGTAGTGTCACCTTGGCCCTAGAAGTGAAATTCACTATTAGTATTCAAACAAAATCAGGTGGTAAGTAGTCCATTACTACTACAATTTGTATTGGGTTTGAATGTGTTATTAGTATTTTGAGTTATAATATGAAACATTTCATTCAAATTGTTATTAAGAATATGAGAAACTGCTACTAATAACCATTATTTTTCATTATTGTAATTTAAAATTAGCAGTGGAAAACATGTACCCCATAATAAAAACCTCTTTTTCATTATTCTACATGCACTGATAAATATACATAGTATATAAAAAATATGAATGTAAATACCACAAATTTTTTTGCCAGAAGATCTTTACAAAAAGCAATCCCTTGCGGATGTTGGGAAGCCGAAAAATGGGATCTTCCAGATCCAGAATCAACAGCTTGACCAGATAACAGCCTATGTAATTTTAGGAATTTATCTTGCAAATGTGATGCACTGATTGGAGAAATTGCATTAACAGGTGTATTTACAGCTTTCTGAAAATAATTGGCAGAAACAAACCAAATGCGAGTTAACTTAGATTCAACAAACAAAATTCTTCCGGGAAAAAATATCTCAACCACAAAATACAGAACTATATTGTTACCTGGCATTCAAATCTGAAAGTCTTCATTCCTTGGTCTCTAAGAAGATTTTCATATGATTTTGCAAATTTTTCTTGAAAGTCATTTAAGGATGTATACTTTTTAAAAACACTTTCATTCACATATTCTCTTAAGGCTGCAATGGCAGAAAAATAATTGTTTTATTGATAAATTAGGAGATTTAAAAATTTGTTGCGACATAAGGTATTTTAATAATAGTATATTATGTAATGGTTGGTGATAAGAGCTGAATATTAGC
>BOPP01000062.1:3917293-4031385 GCA_017312745.1 Gryllus bimaculatus
AGCAGCAGCAGCAGCAGCAGCAGCAGCAGCAGATTCTTCCTTTTGCTTGGCACTCAAAGCAATTTGATCATGCTCTCTGTTAATTAATTCTGGAAAGAAAGAAAGAAAGAAAAGAAAAAAAAAAGAAAAGATTTTAAATGAAATAAATGTAAATATCTGAGTTTCACCATTCACAAAGGAGAACTAGAGCAATTCCTAGTCTAAATCTGTTACTGTTTTCCAAAAAAAATTAAAATATACACAAGCTTCCCAACCCCCCTCGCATGCACACACATTTTACAAAACCTTTATAAATTCTAAGATATACAGGCCAGTTACTTTGACTGCATAGTTTTCGCAAACTATTCCTTTTAAAGAAGTCTGTAAATCATTGTAAATCTGTATTGTAACGCACAGAAAATTCTATACGCTCTCAGGTTAATTGTAGTGCTCTTGTGTTCAGGACTACGGTATGTGCCCATCTGGCTGCCACATAAAACTTGGAATGCATTAATTTTTTCTAAAAACATTAGCTCTGTAAACTTGAGGGAATGCGGCATGTTAAAGGAGAATAGATGTAAGGCATATATTTATTTATTTTTTCATATCTTCAAAGGTAAATTAAAACAATATTATTACGCTGGCTGAAGGAGGCCTATCTTGTGTTGCCTTGGAATTTATTAATCACAATTATCAATTAGATACAAAAAAGGAATGAATTCAGTGTAATGTGTATCCAAGCCCTACTTTCTCCTGACTTGCCCCATCACACTTACCCTACTCTTACCACATCCTCCCTTTCTATATTTGCTATGATAAATGTTACTAAGTGCAGCTGTGAATGGATGCATTGATGCACACTCCAGTAACAATTTTGTCCTTCATTTACTCAATGCCTACTTGCTTTATCAAAATGAATCAAGATGGGAATTTTATTGATAATTATCATTCTTTTAATTATAATTGACTCAAGTAGATTTCTCCCCCATTTTTTGAGATATTTGTGAAAAGCTTAAATTTTGTTTCTCCTTCCGTTCACTGTCAAGCAATTTGGACAAACAAGGCTGAATTGTAGCTTTTCATGAAATGCAAGCTGATACTCTAATGCTGCACAGTATGATGTTTTTTCTCACATTCAATTTTAACATAAGTGAAAATATTATTTGATTTGCTTTAATTACCATGTATAAGACAAATGTAACTATTGCAGTTGCAACAGCACATACTTTCTCACATATCTAAAAAAATATATTTAAAAATTTGCAATTTTCAAAAATTCAGAGAGTTAAACAAAAATGAGACCTGCATCATTTTTTTAAGTGTCCCTTGTTCTTTCAGTAGAAAAAAAGACATGAAGCAAACATTTCTAATGGTTTTCGAGATGTTTTTTAATAATTTGTCTGCAATTTAAAAAGAAATTATGCAAAAACTACCCGTTTAAAAAAAATGCATGGACTTTTTTAAAGATCTGATGTTTTAGAAAAATTTCATCCAAGACAAAAATCTCAATATTCAATACTGAAACATTTTACAATTTTTGGAAAATACAGTGTTTGCGAAAAATGGAACTGCACCAATTTTTATAATGTCCTTTGATACATACAAGGAGAAAATTTTAAGAAAAAATTTAGAATCGTTTTTAAGCATTGTTTAAGTAAAAGTAAAAAGTAACTTGACAACCACCAGCAAATTTGCACTTGTTTCATAATACAAAATACCTGTACTGTGGTGACAATAAAACAGAACATAGATTTATTGATAGTTGGCCAATTTCTCTGTAATTTGCAGAATAAAAACAAAAAGACAAGCAACTTTTAATTTATTTTTTTTTGATATGGATCACTGTATTTTGATCAATAAATTTGAGAATAGTCAACATTTAGGCATTTAAATCCAAAATAAGCCTTTATTAGTGAAATAAAATTCACACATAATGCTTCTAATGCCACAAAATGAACAAGTAACCTAAAGGATTGTGTTTTGTATCAGAGGTAAAAAATAGGCAAAGGTAAAAATCCACAGCTCAGTTATGTATGATATATGTTGGTCTTCTTTTTAAGTCACCATCAGCTTTAGACTGAATTTTCAAGTGTTCACAGACCAATACCTCAGTGAAATTATGAAATAGAGTTTAAACTTCGTCTTCATTTTAGAATTAATGTTGTATCCTCAACATGGCCTGGATGGATGTAAACAATGTCTTAGAAACTTCTAGTACTTTGCATTCCTATGCACTTGCAAATTAATCTCCGATAAATTAGATACAATAGTATACTTGGAGGTTTTCTTTTGTCTCAATTTATAGGGTTGCATGTTATGTAGGCCTAAAACTTATAACCACTTATTGCCAAAAGTGGTAGCAAACTATGTTAATGAAGTTATTATTAGAATTTTGGGAATATCACTGGAAAAACACATGGGGGATCTGAAGTATAAATTATTTACAATTCTCCCTGATAAGTGCCCTAGACTTAGTAAAATATAGCGACATATGATTTTATCACACGGCTAATAATCCTTTGAGACACAGATTTTTTCTTCTCATTATCTACTTGATTATAAACAAAAATATATAGTTGTCAAAATAAATTAACTTACTTATATCTTCTTCCATTTTCTCTACAATAAGTTTTGCTTCTTCTAATATTCTTGTACATGTATTCAAATCATCATCAGAAACTGCCAAATTCTAATAAAGTACAAAAAAAAGATAAAATTATATGTAATAAAAATACATAAATATATTGGCGTTACAGACAAATTAATGTTAAACATTAAATATATGATAAATTAACTGGGAGGGGAAAAAAACAAAACAAAAAAACACAACAGAAACAACTAGAACTCACCTTACATTTCTCAGGAATTTGCTGATTCATCAACTCTGAAAAATATCTTAATTTTGTCACACTTGATGCACATTTTTCCCCTAATGTTCGTTTGTCTTTACATGATCTGCAAGTGAAAATATGTATGTAACCAAAAATCCTTCAAATTCTTAATACAGAATGTAAATTAATGAACAAAAGTTGAAGTGAATTCATTTTGTAGTATGTATAAAAATGTTACTTTAAATTTAAATGTTCCAGATGAAAGTATTATGCAAACAATAATTTTAAATATTCGTGTTTTATTATTACTGAAATGCCAGATTTAAAGCATTAAATGCAATCTACTCACAAATAAAATCTTTTTAAGAAATGAATGTTAATTAGTCTTATTTTTATTATCTGTGTGTCAATTCATAAGATTCTAAGTGTAATATGATTTTATTACTAGTAGAAAACCTTTATCACTATTAATCTTAGGATAATATAATTAAACCTCTGGAGACATACTTCAAAACTTCCAAAAATTTTTCATAAATTGTTCTGTACTCCAAAACATAGGTATGACATTTCTCAGTGAGCATTCTTTTGTGCAAATGTAATTGTCTATTTCTTTCTTCATTTTCTCTCTCCCTCTCTTCAACTCCCTTGATGATTCTACTTATTTCATTGACACGCTGAAAATATTTAAAAAAAGATCAAGTTAAGAAAAGAAATAACCATATTTTCAAGTAATAATGGTAAAAGTTATAATTATTTATACATTCTTTGGAATTTACAATGTATTTACCTTAGAAATTTAAAGATCACTCCCTGGGACATTTTGAAAAAGGAGCACAATGCTTATTAAGAAAACCTTTGAACATATTTATCAATTGAAACTGCTGGTTATATTAGATGTTAATTTGGAATAAAAATTACACAATGAAGAGCAAAATTTTCAGTTTTAATTTAAAACAGGGGCAAATCTTTCCAAAAGGAATGCTCCTCTCTCTTGCTACCACATTTTAAGTTCCTAAGAAATATTTTAACTACATATTTTCCTAAAGATGTAAAATAATAAAATCTAATTACTAAAAAACATTGTAAAGGACACATACCTTAGCATGTTGTTCATGCTCATAAACCAACTGTTCTTGTCGTTTCCTTGATTCTTCTTCTTCTTCATGCAGTTTGTGATAGATTTCTTGCTCTTCCTTTAAATATTTTGCCTGATTTGCCAACCAAACATTTTCTTGCTGATGAACTTTCTCCTTTGCGGCACTATGAGAACTCTTTTGAACTCTCACTAAAATATTATTAATTTTCCCCTGAAAATTTTACTTGTAGATCAAAAGGCAGCAAGACAAGAAGTAAACAAAAATCCTTTTAATTCACCAAAAATGCACAGTACCTGGCAACTAAGCTGTCGAAATGAATCAAGCTCACAAAGTAATTTTTGTCGGCATCTTGCAGCTCGATTTTCCTCATATTGTTCCATTTCACCACTAATACTATCACAATTTTGCATCGGTGACTGTCTCAAATTTTTGTCAAAAACCTGTAAGTTTATAAGAATTTTTTCACGCGCATAAAAATTTCACAACTGTTACATGTATGATTAAATATATAATTAATAACTGGCGACAAAAGATGTGAATTAGTTCATTATTATTGTAGTGATAATTAGAACGTATTTACTATTGGAACCACATTGGTTGATTGAAGAAAGAATATACATAGCATAAAGTCACGCATGGATTTACAGGGAGAGAAATGAAGAAAAATAATCCATCGTCCTAACATTTTTTAGTATCTATTAATTTTAACTTGTCATGTAACTTTCAAGCAAAAATATTTTCGGATAATCGTTAAAATGAATAAAATTGTATTGCAGCATGAGTTGAGTGTAGCCTGTGGCATTTTACAAAATCTGTAAAGACACGTTAGATCAAACAATTTTAATTCCTCCTACCAAAATTTGTCTGTGGATTCACTCTCTGATTAAATGTTAAGAGGCATTTCAGCTCTGTTGCTGTTACGAGCATGTCATTAATGCACAGAGAAAGAATTTGCAAATCTGTCATTAACATGAAAATCTCTATTACACTATTTACACCTGCAGAATGCTAATGAAATATCATCACAAAAACTACAAAGGACAAATTCTTAAGCACACAAATGATACATCCTCTGGAACAACTAGATGAATTATCTACTAGGTCTACTGAAGCAGCACAAACAGAAACAGGTTCATACCTAAACACCTGCAGGTCATGTTGATGATAAATGATACATCAAAATTATTTTTAGTACCAATATGATGGAACTAATAATATTAAAAAAATACAATATTCTGTTCTAATGTGTTTTGTATGACATGAAATCCCCAAAATACCAATTTTGTAAATATTAAAAAATAGCGATTAATTTTTGAAGAATATTTCATTTTAAAATATTTGCTTTAAAAAAATGTCCATTAGTTTCTAATGTCTGATAACCTATATTGAAAATTGAAATATACAAAACTCACCATCATGAATGTGTGCTTACATGCAACAGTAATGAACAGGTAACGAACAACAAAAAAAGACGAGAATGCTAGATGAACATTGATCAACTTCAGAAACAGAATTTTGGAAGAAGTGCGCAAACACTCTACTACAACGCACTACGCGTTTATACATAGTCCAATAACAAAGGAAGATCGTTCTGATACTCCCAAAGTCGGAGAAAATTTCTCTCAAAGTTAATGTACAGGAAATTGTTGCACTTACTATAAAATAATAAAAATGTGTTCATATTCACAAAATAAATAATTTTAATGTCACATTATTATCTCATGTAAACTATTTCTACCGATAACTTAAAGACTTAGCAGGGAATGTAAATGCGTTATATTGGTAGAATGGTGTGGCGGCTAGGCAATCCCTGAGTCGTCAACCAATAAGAATCATTTAGTTGCGGAGGGTCGTACACACGTGCAGTGATACGGAGCAGAGAGGTGTACATCTGTCTAGTGTTTGTGATTATGGCTCTCGGTTCTCAGGTGGAAAGTGCTGCAGAAAATGGAATTAATGGAATGGAGAAACATGCATCGCGAAGTGGAAAATCTGATGATTCTAGTTGTTCCTTTGGCAAGAAAGGTTGGTCTCGTGAACACTTGCCGTGCTTAGGCAATTGGCACGCATGATGTCGGTAAAGTAACCTTGATGATGTAACGAAATATTTTCATGGTTGTGCTTGTTTAACTTGTTCATTGGTGACGACACCAACTCAATCGCGTTTCATGAAAGTAATGATTTTAGGCAAAGTAGTTGATTTGTAGGTTGTTGGTAAGATTTGTAATACAGCCCAGATTTGTGTAGTTATGGGGCTATAGTGCCTTATTTTATTAGTATTAATATTTGTATTCACAAATGTTGACTGGTATGTTGTCATTAAACAGCTAAACCCTCGTTTGCTAAAATGAAGCAGAAACAGAGTTTTGGTCGAGCACATGCAGTGTTATGTAATTTATAAAGTACGTCTTTGACTGCAAATGTACTTTAGAATATGATAGAATTTTTAATGTATTTTCAACAGTATTACATTTTATTGTGTTAAAAAGAGTATGTGGAGTTCAGCAATACATTTGTCTGGGTTGATCCGTTTTGTGCGTGGTAACATCAAAACAGTGTATTTTGCAATCTAGCCATCAATCGTATATTGGCGACTCATTCCTTAGGGAATCGACGATAGATGGCAAAATTGAAGTGCCATCCAGGAGTTGCTGCAGTGTGTAGTAGATCGGCGGGCGCGCTGAGAGCCGAACTCTGTCGGAGATCGAAGTTCATGCCGCCCGGACTGACAGTGTGCTCGTGAGTTACGTAAATGTATCGGCCGCTTGCCGGCAGGCAGCTTTCGTGCTGAGTCCTTGGACAAATTGTGCATGGAAGATGCTCCTGAAGAATTCAGCGGTCTTCTGCAAATTGGTCGGTTGAGTGCATTCAGTTAAATCTTAGACTGTGGTGTTCTGAACATGAAGTCGATGATCGGCGTTGTTTTCTCTATTTAGAACTGCGATTCGGTGCCGTTTAAATGCCCGATGTTGAGGGCACCAGTCATTCTCTTCGACTAACATTCGATCTGTCACAAGTAATGAATACGACCTTGCCACGAGCGTACAATTCTTTGGTGATATCGACTTGATCTACATCTTTCAGAAACTTTAGATCTTGTGAACGTGGTCTGTTATGGCTTGGCATTTGAACAAAGAAAAAATGAAAGTTCGACCTCTCCATTTTTTGGTATATTGGGAATAAACGAAAACATGCTGTTTTTCGTGAGCTAGTTTTTGAATATGGATACTTTGTATCAACCGTTCTCTGTGAATGATTGCCAATTTTTTATTTTAAATGTCAACCTGTCATGGAAACGCTGCAGACATTGGGTGCTGTTTTGTGTATGATTGTAGTAGATTTTTATGATGCTTTTTCTCTCTTTACTTTGGTGTGTATATCAACCGTTGCATATTATCCCAGACGAGACTGGTGACTCACGTTGCAGTAAATCAAATGATCCACATCGGGCATTATATCTTACATTCGTACTTACTATAAATTATTTTTGGAGACGTGGCAAGTTAATATTTTGTAGAGAAATAAATTAATTTTCAATTAAGAGTTCTCGTGGAAAGATTCGCGCGAAGCATTTTGATTGAAGGCAAAAGTTATCAAAACGTAGACAAAATAAAAGTACAGCGCACATTGTTTGGACCAGAACTAATATCTAGCGCTAATAATGATGGTATTATTAATTTCGTTCTTTCAATCTGTTCCTATTTATCATTTTCTATAATGGCCTTTTAATAGATATTGCCGGAACAATTTTTTTGAACCTTTTTTAAAATTTCAGCGAAGTTATTTGAACATTTTTTCCCCAATGGAAATGCTTAAAAATCATAGGAAAAAAATCAGAAAGTGTCATAATTGTATAATGCAAATTTAAATTTCAATAAATTCAAAATTGTTGCAGATGCTATTTCTTTAATATTTCTGTTACAATTGCCTCATCAAACTTACTATACATATATCTCACTTATGAGATATCGTAGGCCAGTCGAGTCCTTAACTTTGTGGACTGCTTGCTTCTACTTCGAGTTAATGGGAGTTACAGAGAAAGAGGAGCGCTGTCGCACTAGCACATCACACGACCGTCTAATGCGCCAAAAGCTACTACTTCGTGCAGCTCGAATTTGGAGCACAACAGTAATCGGAAGCGAAATGTGTAATACAAATAATATAAAATGTAATTTGAAATGTGTTCTCTTTTAGAGGTAAACAAAGGCGTGGATCCAGGGTGAATTGCGCAAAGAATAGAGCAATCGTTGTCGACATTTCCACTCGGTTTTGAGTTGCTAAATGGGTGATCAAATATCAAAACCGCTCGTTTAGCCCTTCACTAAAGAGAATTCTTAGGCAGTTGGAAAATGAAAAACAACGGATCTGAATGATTCCCAAATCTTGGATGGCGCTCACGGCACCGCGTGCCGGTGTGGCCGCCCGGCGGGGGAGGGGGGGGCGTGGTCCAGCGAGTCCCACGTGGGCCGCTGCGAACGCGTGTAAACGCGTGCGTGGGTTCAAGCGGCGTGGGTGGAGGTGGTGGGAGGACCTGGCGTGTGGCTCGGGTGCGGGGACGTTCGCCGCCTCCCGTTCTCCACGATCGATGGGCGCCATCGGCCGGAGCATCGCTTTCGTGTTTCTGCTGCCCTCCCGCGCCTGCGGGTCGGCCGCATCGAATGGCTCGCAGTCCCCCGAACCTTTGGGTTGAACTTATTTAGGTTCGGACCCTGGTAGATATACGAGCGCGGTAAGGCGGACTGGGCGATTAGAGAGGGGTGGACTACGGACATCGTCACACAGCAGTCCTCTTAGGGGCTGAGGTAGCTATATATATACACAGCAAGCCCGTATATTTTTGATATAATTGAGCTAAAGTTTGGTGGGGGTCACAGGTGTATTTTATTCACAATGGAGGAGGCAGCATCTCCGAGCTGGAGGGAAGGCGTTGCCAGGCGAGTGAGACGAATTCTTGTTACACTCTTGGTTACAATACGTCAAAATAAGTATGCGACTGTACGTTATAAAATAATGCGAATTAAGTCCGAATGTTACGAGAAGCCAATTAATTTGCTCAATAGCCAGACGGTGTGGGCAAATGGGTATGAATAACAATAAGCGATACATTTCGGTCTTCATCCAATTAGTGTTGAAATTAGCCATAGGGCGCATTCTAAATTAAGGTGATTGTTCAAGTGTGAGGTGTCTTGTGCGTTTACAAATAGTAGTTTGGCATATAAATCCGTGTGAAATTGTTGCACCGACTCAAGGTTGTTTCATGAAATCGTTAAATCGCGAAGGCCTGATCCCCGTTTCCAACTCCGAAATCCGTAGCGATGCGTCAACTGAGGTTCAAAGTAAAATTAGAATGGTGGTAGCACCGCGTGTTATCTGATCTTCACCTCACCTGGCTGAAGTCCGAAGTATGCTTCGACACTGTTCCGACTTCCGACTTAATCAACCCCTTTTGGATGATAACGTTCTGTTAATTCGGGAATTAGCCATATTCGATTTTCAGCCGTAATATATTCACCAAATATTGCAGTATTAATCGTTTCTTGGTTCATTTCTGGTGATGTAAAATGTTTCGACGGATTTGTGACTTGCATATGGACAACAGCATTCAACCTAAGTGTCCTGTTTTATGTCATGCCTCGGTCCTGGGTCTTATAACAAGACTGAATGAAGCGTTGATTCTTGCACGTCTTAAGATCCTTTATTATCCTTTATTACAAGTGACATTCAAGTAAAATAAGGCGCAAAGTTTACTAGGTTCCGAACACCATTAGATCACAATAATACCGGTCTTGGTTATGTATTCACTTATCGTACTTAACTTGGCTTGAATTTCTGATTTTTTGATATTTTACAAAATCCTTCAAATTTTAATTAATTTTATCATTCAGGTTGAAAACTCACCTCTGTTACGAGAACGAACGCCAGTAATCGGATGTATCTGTATACTTATAATTTTCTTTATCACAATTATTGATGTGAATAAACAGTATTTGTATTCACCGTAAGTATGATTGATTTGCTTAAACAACTGGGAATCACTGCTATCAACGAGAAAAGCATTAAGTATATACGAGCGAAAGTGCGTGTGTACTTGGGAATCGAAAGTGAATAAGTACTTCTCCTTTGCTGATTTCGAAACGGGCGTAATTGCCACAGAATGCCTCTGAAGTTCTCACTTTTAGATTTAAAATGTGGCCATTATAACTGTAAGTTTTTAATTTCTTCGAAGTCTAATTATTGTTTTTGTGTTTTGTATTTGTAAATGCCAATTGAGAAACCCGGTGGTAAGTATTTTCAAAAGCTGAAGTTCCCCCTTCAATTGTGAAAAATTAAGAAAAGCTTCAATCAGGTGAGGGATTATTCTGTACCTCAGTTGATTATTCGGATGTCGGAAATATGCTTGTGAAAACAAGGTGTTGCAATTCTGTAGGGATAGTTCAGTGGGGCTTAAGGAGGTCTAAAATTTGGGTGAGATGGCCCTCTGGGAAGCGCATAAAGGAATCCGAAGTGGTAGTAGCATTGTTAGGTGTAATTGGATTCATACGTGTGGAGAAACTTGTCATTTTTTTACTATGATTTATGCAACTCTGCCCCTGGCAGGTATCAGCTGTTCACGGTTTCATCCAATCGGAAGCTTAAACGACACCATGATGACTTCCCGATTGGATGAAACTGTCAACAGCTGCTACCTGCCAGGGGCAGAGTTGAGAAAATCGCAGTATATCATTGATCGCTAAACAAGTTGATTTCCAGAAGAACGCTGTGTTATTTTATTCCTAAAAGGGAGGCAACATGCCAAAGGTAAAAAAAGTTACTGTCTATGGAACCGATTGCGACCCCAATGCAGCATAGGCTCTCATAGTCGGATATAAATAGACACCCAAACAGATTTGGAGAGCGAGGGATCGCGTAATTAAGTCTAAAAGAGACCGGCACAGTTCTGTCAGAGTTGGCATTATTAGCATTGTCTCTGCGGCGTCTCAGATTGGGAGGTCTTGGGGTTCAATTGCAGGCGGTATTTCGATAATTGCTTTGTTGCTAGTCGAAGTCTGCCGCTATCTGAAGGAGAACTCTAGCAGGCGGCTGCTCAGATATTTTCCCATGGTTTGTTGCATCAATCCAGGCGAATGCCGGAGCAGAACCTTAACAAACTGCGTGGATTGCGTACGATCTTTCCTTCCACTCCCTTGTCCAATCCTTTCCCTTTACAATTTCTTACACTTTGCTTTGGAGCTTGGGCTTTGGAGCTTGGCTTGTCTCGTCTCGGATGGGCGGTGCCCTCTTGGGGGTGGAACCCTGGAGTAGGAGCACGGCGAGGCAACGTGTAGGTTGGCACTGGATCGCACCATCCAGTTGAGAGGAACATCGCCCCCTCCCGGGATATGAGATTCGCTTCTCTAACGGGACTTCTGTTCCGTCTCGCAACTATCGCAAGTAGGGGAGAATGTTTTCCTGCTCTGTTGTAAGGTAAGCGATAACCGGCGAAGGCTACACTTTGCTAGCTCTCTAGCACAGGTACTTGGAGGAGACGAATCTTCTCTCTGCAAGCTTTTTGGCGTCTTACAAGAGTCTGGCATTTACAGCATTATCCGAGAGAAGATGATTATGCTAATAATTTGGCTTATGATTGGATTTTAAAGTGTTTATCGGGCTCTTTTCAGCCAACCCTTTTAAATAATTGAATATGTTTATGTTCAGTTTTACTTAAATTTTACCTTGGAAATGTTTTAGTGCGGTACTGCTGCGTATTGATCTTATATACATAAAGGACACGGGCGCCAATCACCTTAGCTGTTGAAGCGCCTTTAAACCTTCATCATCATCGAGAGTAATGTTGACGTGCTCGGAAACTCCAAAAGTCCAGAAAACGCAGAAAATTACACAACTTGAAGTGAAATTTTGTGGTGGAGGTTTAAAGAAATAGATGAATTAACTCTGGTATTGTAACAGTGGTAAATTAAATATTAAAAAAAATGTCTAAGATATCCCAACTGGAAGACGGGCGACATATTTTTGAAAAAGCAAATTTGTTTTGATTAATCAGACAACTTTACTAATGTCGCTTACTTTTAAAGGGGTCGCACGTCCTACCGATGTACTCTAGGTGCCAACGCCGAATTCTCATTTACGTTTTTGTACTTTGCTTTTGGTATCGTAAACTAATATGGACGGGATTAGCCACCGGTTATGGTGGCAGGGGTGTGTCGGAAGCTGGGAAGTTAGAGAGAGCGCGTGTTGTTGGCGGACCTCGCGCCAGCAGCCGTCGCCCCCGCGCCGGAGCGCCGCGCCGCGCCCGCTCGGTATCGACTGGCCCGACACACCGACGGCGGCGGCGCCAGACCCCGAGTAGCGGGCCAGCGGAAAAGGCCCCCCCGCGCCGCGCTCTCCGCCGGCGCCGTGGGACGCGTCCCTCCCCACCAACATAATTGCAACGACATTTTTTTTGGAATCCTTGTGACGAAATAGGACTCTTCTTACAATCACTTACAAGTGCACTTTCAAAATTTTAGGAAATGATTGGGAACGGACGGGATGAGCTGGTACTAAGGACTCGCTATCTTTTAAATAAATGTTCTGAAAGGCATTTAGAACGCCAGATAGTGATCTCGTGTGTCTAATGAGTCGATACAGCGGCATCATTAAAAAAACAAAGAACAAATTGTGGTGGTGACGACTCCGCTTGCCACCGCAGTGCCCTTGCCCCGCCCCCGCACCGATCCGCTTGCGTTCCACCACTCCCGCTCCCTCCTGCTCCGCCTCCGCTCGCTCCCACCCCGCCCCGCTCGCTTCCACATCACCCCCGCACGCTACTGCACGTCCCTGCACCACTCCCACTCCCACTCTACTGCACCTCCCCTGCACCTCTTCCGCTCGCTCCTGCACTTCTCCTGCACCACTCCCGCTCACTTCTGCACCTTCCCCGCTCGCTTCTGCATCGCCCCCGTACTACCCCCGCTCGCTCCTGTCCCGCTCCCACATCTCTCCCGCACGCTACTGCACCTCCCCCGCTCCTGTCCCGCTCCCACATCACTCCCGCAAGCTACTTCACGTCCCAGCACCACTCCCACTCTCGACTGCACCTCCCCTTCACCTCTTCCACTCGCTATTGCACTTTCCCCGCTCGCTTCTGCACCGCTCCAGCGCCGTCCCGCTCGGGACAATAAGCCAAAAATCGATGTTTAAAATACATCGTCCAAAAACTATCGATGTTTTTAAACATCGATGAACTGAACTTGCTTTAGTATTCTCTAACCTTAAATTGGTGCGCAAGAAAATTTGATTTAACAGCTGCCATGTACATTAATTTATATTTAAAATGAAATCGAAAACATAGTTAAAAATGCATCTGCAAGTGCGAAATATGTGGCGTGAACCAACGTGAAAAAATGAAGGATATTCCTGGGCATTTATTATCTCGGGTTACGGAGTCTGCTCGAAGGTAGTAAAAACCGCGATCGTTTTATTCGAACACTAACACAGTCGTACCAACAGTAAATCGATATCATAATGACAAATTTTTAATCTTTTAAAAATTTGTCATTATGAAAATTTTTTCATTCACGAATAAAACATGGATCCCAAAACGCCGATGCTAAAAAAAACATGTTTCAATACATCGATGTTTAAAACGTAGCTATTTTTATAGAAACATCGATGTTTTGAAAACGTCGACATCCATGTCGCATCCCTAGTTACTACACCACCCCTCTCCGCGCGGGGTCCCGTATCTTGAGGGCATCTGTAACTGCGCGGATGAGACTTCCCCCAAACACAGCTCCATATTGTGAAGGAGATATGCCCACTCCACATACAAATGTACAGATTTTTCAATAAATTTGAAGTGTGATTTTAAACCTTCAATATTTGCCTCTCTCCCTCCCCCTCCTCTCTCTTTCTACTCACACACTCACACTCACACACACACACACACACACACACACATATATATCATATATATATATCATATATATATATATATATATATATATATCATATATATATATATCTCATATATATATATATATATCATATATATATATATCATATAAAATGAAATCAATAGCTCTTGATTTGCTAAAAAGTTTTAGTTAAAAATATAAAATGTATTCATCTTAGACGTCTGATTTAACTGTGGAACAGCTTTTGCATCATGCAATTTAATGTTTGTTATATACTGAAAATCGTGCACTAAACCTCGTATTAATCACATTACATTCCAAAAGAGTATTCCCATGAAGCTTGAACAGACTGAATTCGAAGAAAAACATTCCTAAATATATAGGACATAAAAACCGAATATCGGAGAGCCCTCGTTTATATTCACGAGGCAGAGTTCTAAATTGAACATTGTGAATTATGTACATAATCGATGTTTATAACAAACAAATTTTAAAGTGTACTTTTTTTTTTGAAATCATGTGAACATTCTTCGGAAGAACAACCCAAATAATACAGTGTAAACGACTCATGTGCAAGTCAGCCAACGTTTGTGAAGATAAAAACGAATAATTTATTTCATGTTAATCATCCACCACGTCTTCAAATTTGGTGTGGCGCCAATTAGTGTCAAATCAAATTTTATTTCACGAATGTTTCGAATTGTACATTCAATATCCATTATTACGTCGCCGCATACGTAGCACGTGTATATGGAGTTATATGGGAATAGATATAGTTATGTAATAGTGCGGAAAAACTATTTCAAGATTTCAACGGAAATACACGTCAGTCGATTGTCGGAAATACAGTCCCCTTAAACCGAAAATGAGTTGTTTTTTCAAAACGTCCTTCTGGTTGTAGTTCATTTACCGTAGAATCCTCATTTACCGTAGAATCCTCATTTACCGTAGAATCCTCATTTACCGTANNNNTTACCGTAGAATCATCATTTACCGTAGAATCATCATTTACCGTAGAATCATCATTTACCGTAGAATTATTTACTTCACATTGTTTGGAAAGATTTTCAATTTTAGCTGGCATGGCAATATTATTTAAAGGTGAAGTATTATATCTCTTATTATAATTATTAATATCTGTAATTAACCCCCTCAAGATCCTACCTTAACATATATTTCTTCTCAGCTTATCGTTCACAGACGTCCCGTGAAGACGGGAGTTTTTCTGAATGGAATTACAGTGCTACTGCATTGTGGCTTCACATGCTAGAGAGAGAGAGAGAGCTTTATTGAAAACATACTAGCTAAAACTAACTTAATTGTATCTTATATCTAATATAAATTTCAAGTATCTGATCTTTGACCAACTTACTTTCCTTGGTCAATTACCTGGGTGAACTTTCACCTTTCCTTTACTTGGAGAATCGTACCATACTTAATACAGTAAATGGCAGTGTCAACTCAGTAGTGTACACTTGCCCAGGACAGGGGAGGACCTAGAGGAATAAGCATCCTCCGTCTTATAAGCTCTGGGATGGTGTATGGCCATCTTCGTCAACATGTCTTCTAGGATCGTCTCATTTTTGGCGTGGGCCCCGCAATTTCCACAGAATCTTGCGTTGCGTATCTTGTGCAGAAAATCCAAAATGTTTCCTTGTCTCTTCTGAACATCAGGTCACATCGCATCGTGTGTGAGATTGACGATTAAATTACATTCTTGTCAAGAATTGCATGCGTTAGCTGGACGTATTAATATGTGTGAATGTTTTGTACGAATTGTTAATTATTTCGACATTTACAAAATTCCCTCGTGCTTTTGTGCTACGTTATTCGATCGGGGTTAATTGTCAGTCAAAAGATGGGGATGTACTCGTTTTGTGTCTCTGGAAGTGGACAATAACAGGACGAACGTCTTTTGTAAAAAAAATAAATAAATAAAAACAACAACAAAAAACAACGTAGGAAATAAAGAACAACATGAATCTTCTAAGTCCGAAATTGCAACTATCGATAAAAAAGTCGGAAAAAATAGTGGGTGGCGACAGTCATTAGACGTACGTGTCGTAATTTATAATATTCGTGTCACTGACTCACGAATTATTCAAAGGGGGATCGAAGGCTAAAGTGGAGCTTTCTGATTCGCTAAATGCTTTTTTCACAGCTGGGTCTAAAATAATTTTCGTGAATGGAGCTGATGTTTTGATACATTTTTAAGCAACGTTTTCCACATGCCTTCTGGCGATCATCCTATGGCCTTCGCGACGTTTTGGTGCGGACCTTCCGCACTGTCGCCGAATATTTCATCGGGCGTGGGCGTGGGCGGGCGAAAGGGGTCGACGGACCAGGCACGGCGCCGCCCTCGCTCCCCGCGCGCTGGTCGATAGCTCGCCCTCCACCTTTCCATCATCTCCCGACTGCCTCCGCCCTCGCGACAACGCAGCGCCCGCCCATTGCGTTGCGCTGCTCTCTCCCCACTCGCATTCCGGAATTTTCTCTCTGTGGAGGAGGAGGTTCCACGCGGGCTAATCGCGAGAAGAATTTTGCTGCTGCTTTTGATTTTTTGTGAAAAGAAAAAAAGTGAAACTCCGTTATAAGAGACATTTGGGGACGTTGATTTTGGAAACTATGGGGTGGGGACTCTGGTAATTGGGAAACGCTAATTCAATTTCATTATATCTTCACCTAAGACTTTTTTAGATCGCTTTTTACAACTTGGTCATATAGCGATCACTGTTATTATGTGGGATCTGTAGGAAGAACACGTAAGGACTACAAGAACATTCATGCCCGGGATTCGAAACCGTAACCCTTCGAGCCCCCTTTAGTCTTAGCGACCTCCACTATCCAGGCCGGCTCACCTGAGATTATCTTTGTGGTGTATTTAATAATTGTTTTTAACTGTTCTCAACTTGTATGTCGTCCAATTTTTGATTTTGACAGTAACTTCCTTTTTGTAGGTTCAATTGCGTTTTTTTAAAATTTATTTATTTTTCTTATCAAAAAGGATTTCCACTAGAGACGTCACCTACAGATCAAATGGGGCACTGTCCACCAGACGATCAACACCAATATCATCACGATGGCGATAAGCTCGGACAAAGTACGCTCTGCGTTGGGATGATGAGCCACACGTCAAATACTGTTCTCGCTTTTCTGAGCATGATTAGGGTATTAGCATGAATGTGCTCTTGACAGATGTCGTAAGCCTTCGCGCCTTCCACAGAATAAAGCCCGGAAAATGGGAGCAGATTTTCACATTTCACAGACGAGCTCTGTCATTTCTGGATGGGACTTACAAGTCCTTCTTATGCTGCCTCTGGCAAAAGTGGTTGAGAGTAGAGTTATTGAGTTATCCTGCTCACCCCGTGGGATTCTTGTTTCGACTTTTGAATTACTCTTGAGGAAAACATCCTCTGGAATTCCTGAAGTTCTTCCGTAGGGAGGAGGAGAAGGAGGTATCACGCAGCATAATCAGGAGTAGAAATTGGCTGCTTCCTGTGATTTTATTACAGAAATAGAGTACAACCCCGTTATAAGAATCATTAGGGACGTAGATTAGGTATCATAAGAGGTGAGACTCTTGAAAGAGGACTATGGCGGCGACAAATTCACAAAAGAATGTCTCTAAAACGCTAGAATAAAATGCTCATGATTTCTTAATTTTATATCATATATATGTGTTTACTTAATTTATAATCTTATATATGTATATAATTAATTTGTATTAATATAAACAACTAATATTAGAATATAATTTATACATTGAAACTCGGGATAGCCAATATATGTCTGCTAAGTATGGTTGTCTTGCAAGATACGATCTATGTACTTACAGATTGAAAACACATTGTAGAATAACCGCCTAGTATAAACGAGGACAGAGTAGATAAAGCAGTGCGAATTTCTGCGATCATTAACAAGATACAAGCCACACCAACCATAGGAAGCTTCCCGCTATTTGTAAATGTTAATATCTAGATTTTGGTGAATGTGTGGCTTATCTTGTTACTATAAATGTCTTGTGCATGTTTATGAAAGGCTTGGGACAGTAACTTGACGACAGTCTTCGACCAAAATCCTTATTAACACTAACAGAAGGGCTGGTGTACCTTATCTGGTGCTCCGAGCCTTCCAGTTCTCTAAAATCCACTCGAGCTCTCAAAAATGGCTCTTGAATTGATATGTATTAAAATTTCGTAAGTCAGGACACGCATATGAATTTGTTCAATACAGTGCTAGGTGTATTGAAGACTTAGACTGCAGTCAGAAAATGGAACTATTATTTTATGAGAATTTCAATTGCGATTCATTTATATTGTGACGGGAAATAAATAAAGGACATTCGTCATTAAGAAATTGTAGAAAATTGGAAAATGTAGGAAAATTGAAGAAAATGTAAGAAAATTTTGTGAGGAAAAAAGTAGGAAATATCGATAATGAAAAGTTGAGTTGGGAAATAGTTTATTTTTGTATCGGACAAAAAGAATGAAAACTATCATACTACATTTGATGTGAACTTGTTTTATACCTAGTTAAAACAAAATTGCTGTTTAATGTAAGAAATCAACAGTGAAGATAACATCATCACAAAAAAATGATTAGAATAGGAAATGAGCTTATTAGAAGTCATTTTTCGTGCAGTAACTGTCGGATTATTTGGACATTTCAGATTTTGAAAGCACCGTTACAGAACTATTCCTTTCCATCCTGTTAGATTACTTCGTGTCAACAACATCATCTCAAGCGTGCTGTGACTCAGAAGCGCATCCCTGTGGAACGTTTTCTTGCGCAGCGGCGCGGGGGAGAGAACGTCCCGTTCAGTAGCACGGAACCACGGCCGCAAGCGAACGGAGATGAATGTTGCGATTGTGGCGCTCCGAGTGGCCGAATCGGCCTAGTAATTTGCGCGTCTGGAAATACTGCTCGCCTATTACAATTACAGCAGGTTCACCAGATAAGTGACGTGAAATGTATAAATGTTAAGATGAGACATGTGAGAACAATAGCGGGAATTGAGAAGCAAAAACTCCACGGCTCTGTAAACTGCTTATTTAAAATAGCACGGCAATATATCAGTAAACCCCGTGCAAATGCTTTTGAAGGTTTCCTTGCTGAACGTGTACTTTAATGGATTCTTTATAACTCGTTTTTTCTTTTACTCTGTGACAAAAATTCTTTGTTTAAATGGGACTGCGTGGTTTTGGTCTCTGGAACACTTGGACTTCGTAGCGTCCACCATATTTTTTTTAAAGACCTTTACATATCCTGTATATCAACCACGCTGAAAAGGTTTGATCGATAAATTCAGTCTTGTTCAAAGTTTAGGGCAGTAAAACAGTTGTGCTTAAATGGCCACCTCAAGTAAGCGGTCACCTCCACTAACGGCCATATTTTTGTGGAGCCGTTTGATTTTTCCGCAAGACGCGTTTAAATATATTTTAGGCGGCACTTCTTTGGTGTGCTAACTCGTACTTAATTTCTGAGAGAATTCCAATTCACACGCTTCCTTTTAACGCACGATTTTGGGAATAGGAGCTATTGCGCGCAAGCTTTCGCTAAAACTCCCGAAATCGTTCAACAGGAAGCTTGTATAGATTGACTCGCAAAGCACCCGGCTTCCGTCTTAAGTGCATTCGCATAACTCCTTTGTATGTTGGCTCTGTTGGGGAGTTTGTGCAGGAATGAAATGTATCATTCAAGTCGAGTTCGCTTGTTTGATTCGGCGAGGATGAAAAGGGAGTTAATCGACTAAGAGAACGAGGAATAAGTCAATGATGTGTTTTGATATTGGCCGAGTGGAGGCAGATTATCCCATATACGTTGTTTAAATTGTGTTTTGTCATTCACAGTAGTAAAAATGACAAAAAGAATTTACTTAATCTCATAGCAATTAAGACGATTTACGCTCCCAGGAACCTCATACCTTTCATTAAGCGGTCAGCGACCAATTCTTTTCCGGATGAATTGGTGACTGCTCAAGTCAGGTTTCTCTGCAGTTTTGGGACCCTTTAATTGGAACTCTCGGACACCAGGGGACCATTCCAATGTTTATCAATGGAGATAATTGTGTTATCTTTGGAATTGTGACTTGGCTTATTTACGTGATTTCAACTAGGCGTCAGGATGCTATTATGGTGTGATAATCCCCGGAGAGCGGTTGGCACGGGCGGGTGGGAGGCGGTTCAGTGGACTCCCGGGCGCCCGTCGACATTTGAAGGCGGCGTTCGGAACGGCCGTAACAGCATTCTAATTGGGGAGCGGTTACGCAAGCGAGTGCACCGCATTGTATTTAGCACCCCGGCGTTGTCACATCTCCCGCGCGCGCTCCCTTCCGACGCCGACAACGACGCTCGCTCGCCTGCCTGCCTACCTACCTGCTCGTTGGCGCGGCGCCTCATCCCCCCTCCCCCGCTCCGCCTTCGCGATCCGCATGGCCTCATGGCGCCCGGCCAGCTTACGTAAGATAACAGGGCGGCGCGCCTCCGTCCCCGCCACTGCTCCTGCTCCTGTCCCGCCCCCAGCCCCACCTTCCCGTCACAACTACGAACGCGCTGCCAGCAACGCATAGATGTAGACGCCAATACGATAGAATGTGGTTGTGTGCGTGCGTGTGGTTGTGTGCGTGCCGTTCGTAGATATTTGTGTTTCCTGGTGTGGACTTGGCTTTGTCATTTCTGTTTGTGTGATCTTCAGGAATCGGGATCATTTGATTTGGAAAACAAAGTTCTTTTTTCAACCAATCGCAAATGTGAAAAGATGACTCGTTGAAAAAAGGCTCTTTGATCCGAAGTATTCATGTTGTTGATGTTGCGAAATATTGCTTAGATGATTGGGAGAACATTTGCAGAAACGGCGAAGAGAAGTTCTGTGTATCGCCTTTCTGTGCTCTCGTAAGACGAGAAGCTCTCGTCGAGTACTTACGTCAGACGAGAATTAACCTCTTATGGTAAGAATAATTAAATATTGAAGCAATTGTCACGGTTACCTTTGCATGGACGAAAATAAACCTCCTTATGCTTTTGCTCATGCTTTTGTTTCGAAGGGGTAGTTCACAAAGACTACATGTTAACGCTTGTTGCCAACGTACCAACCAACTATCAGTGCGCCAATTACGCGTATTACTTAGCTTATCTACACAATTGCTACGAAACTACTCTGAAATGTATCATCTTTTCTTCTTATATACCATCACAGAGTTGCCAAGCTGAATGAGCTCCAAGTGTGGCGCCAAATTTGAATTAATTTGGCCGCCTATGTGCCAATACATGTACTGAATAAAAAAAAAACTAATAAACAGCTTGATCGCATTTCTTGCTCAGTAAGGTGTTATTTTCCTCTTTCGTCAGTTAATAATGAATCAAATGAGAAATTTCGCAGCTCTGTATGTGATATAGTTCTCTCACATGTGTTCTGTTATCAGAATTATATGTTAAGTGGCCTACGTCACCAAAAACCCTAAACAAAACCAAACAAACTGAATTTTCATAGCTAGCGTGCACACTGCTCAAGAACAACAAATAAAATACTCTTGTTTAACATCGCAGTAAATGAAATATTTGAACAAAAAACACTTCCCGAATACTACAGTAACATACAGTAGTATCCTATATACACAGTACAAGAGTTTTTTACTTACCAAGAACATAAAAAAATGCTATCCCATTACGCAACACGTGAATAGCAAATGCTCTTATTTACGTACAGCCTCTTCTTGGAGCACTGCAATCGCATGACGTCAGCTGTATCTTAAGTAGGGACGCACTGAGTATGAAAATTCAGCCGGTACGCGCTGTATGAGGATTGGAATAACGCATTCGCATTTCTCAGTGAAAATTATTAATTTTTTCACTTGGGAACTTACTACGCAAGAAGAAAAATTGAAGCAGTAACGAAGCTGGCGATTAGATGAGTGACCTCTCTTGCTAGCTCGTAACTTTGAAGGGACACTGTTTTAATCGCAGTATTGATCCTCTCTCATCGCCGGAGACTACATTGCTTTCCCTCAATTTTTGCGCGTTTTTAAAATTAGTTATATGGTAGATACAGATAAAAAGTGGTCGATGAAGCAGTCTCTTGCCGAAAGTGTCTGGTTCGGTTCAGTTAAGTTGTGCTCCTTTGGCCGCCGCATATCCGTATCGCGCAGAGCCTGCCGCCCGCCCTGGCAAGACGGCTTCACGGCGCCCCTGGCACCAGACCCCCGAAAGCGCCTCCTTCCCGCTCCGCGCAACTTCAACGAGGAGCACTCTTTTAGATCGACCCGCCCGATACTATTCGAGCCTGCACGAGCGCTTTCGCTGGAGGAAGAGGCGGCGATGAAGAAGTTGAGCAGTCGTCGACCCTTCGGATTGGAGAGTGGAGAAGCGCATTTTGTACTTCTTGACGTACAGGTCGACAATTTTAATACGATTCTCTATGAAAGATTTTTCACGATGTGTGTGCCCCAGCTAGACTTAAAATGTGGTTTTCTTTGTGCATTTTCGTTCAAAAGTATTATAAGAAATATAGTACTAAATTCAGATGCGAAAATGTTGTTGTGGGTGTTGTTAGATCTGCCATTGGCGGTATCTACACACACTATCGTGTCTCTTCGAGTATTCAGTCTTTGCTAGAATAGGACAAGCCGAGGCGATGTGATTAATGGTTTCTACTTGTTCGTGGCAAATGCGACATGTATCATCTTCGGAAATGTTAAGAACCGTTTTATCAAAACGTCGTGTTCTCATCACCTGATGTCGTGCACCTATTAAAACTGCTTCCGATTCTGGCTTCATTCTTCTCCTTAAGTCAGAGATATGATTGATCTTCATTGATCTGCACCTTACAAATCTTTTCAGATATTATTATTATTATTATTATTATTATTATTATTATTATTATTTGCT
Source organism: Gryllus bimaculatus (assembly GCA_017312745.1). Lineage (NCBI taxonomy): Eukaryota > Metazoa > Arthropoda > Insecta > Orthoptera > Gryllidae > Gryllus > Gryllus bimaculatus. The sequence continues at coordinate 3,939,979 of BOPP01000062.1, forward strand.
TATCGGCCTTTTCTGGCCACGGCACAGTTCTCTTCTGAGTTCGTCATATTCTATCCCGGAGAGAGATTAACGTATCATTATGAGGATCAGCTTTTCGGTTGTATCCCTAGGTAAGATAAGGTTGTTAAGTCTTTATTTATGAATTATGAGATTATAGGGTGATAGTCAGAGGTGATCGTGGCCTTTTTTTATCTATCCTAGCATTCTTCTCTATGACCAAAGGAAACCACGAAAAACCGTGATGGTTTTGGGTGGCCTCGGGGAGAGAACCCGGGCCTCCCGACTGCGAAGCCTGCGTGCTACGCTCTGAATTGAATCTTATTCATCAAGTAGGCGACGTAGCTATGTGATTCGCCTGAGTTAATGCAAGTAAATGTTAATTCTACTGAAAATCGCGGCGGTAATCCAAGAGTTCAACTGCGCCAATGTAGCTGACTCGTGGCTTGTGGAAGCATTTCACACCAATATAAATCAAAAGCCAACATTTTTTGGCCGTAGTTCTGCTATTTTTGCTTTTCAGTGGCATTCTTTGCTAAGAGAGCCTCTTAAGTTTTGCAAGAACTTTGTTGACAAATAAAGCCTTAGCACTCGATCTTCAACAGATGTATAATTGAAAATTGTAATAACGAATGGTGTCTCTTTGCTGTTCAAATATCTATATCTTCCTCCATTACACTCAGATGTTGTTGTGCCAAGAACCAGCTTTTGACGGATTCTCCGTCCTACATCAAAAAAGTATTAGTATATTTTTGCCCTGAAATGTCCAAAAAGTTCAATCGTATAAGATGGCTAAAAATAGACAAATATATCTGATTTGAGGGTATGCAGATAGATCAACCATCTCTTCCAGGAAGTGACGACTTTTATGCACATTTATCAAGTTCCTGCGTTGTGTGCTGTGAATGATTCTACCTTTCAAGAGGTCATGTTACTGAGACACTGTAAGCTGAGAAGTAGTTCTTTTCCGCATATTCTAGAAATGTCCATTCGGTCGAATTACATTGTGGCTTTACTCGGATACATATCGTTTCTGACTAATTGTTAATACATATACATAATATCACGAGCTGACTAATTGTTAGTACCGATCAACATTACAAATGATAATTACCTATGCGCCCCACTGTCTACTTACACATGTGTAATAGTGAACCCTGGACGTACAGGCACAACCAGTGTAAAACTCTTGAAAGACACATGTGACATAACTGCAGGCATTCTGTTGGAGTACTTTCGCCACACGTGAATCTCTATTGTAGCCTCAGGTGACTTCTTGAATATGAAAATGACGATCAGAAATATGCATTTTTACACTTGAACAGCTCGTGGAAAAAGGACGAGGTGGTGGAAAATATGAACTATCTGGATCCGAATAACATTCCGCCCTTTGGTATATCGTTTTTCAACCCATTATTGGGCATGGGAAAAATTGAAATATTGCAAACCTTTTGTTAATGAACAGAAACACGCTCGCGTGAATAAGTTGCACATTATTTAAAGTATTTAATTTTACATCGATTTCGAGATTCTACATACTTCTGACCACACATATTACGGATTGAGCTATATAGATGATAATGATAGATAGATACAAACAAGTAGATAGAAGGCCCACAAAGATCTCATTTTGTAGATAAGTCTTCGTATGGTCAGCTTCTTCTAATTGTTGTTACACACGCACGTACACTTTACTTATTTTGTCGGAATAGTCCAATGTAAAGTGATTTAAAAACACTTTTTCTAAGAAGCTATGAAATAAGCACCTTCTCTAAGTTGCTTTTCGTCTGGTCTTCTTGCAGATTGCACAACAGAAACTGCAAAATCACAATTGAAAATCCAAAATGTAAAATGAACCTTCTTAGATATTTTAGTAAGGCGGCAGTAGCGAAATGACGTTTAATGTGCAAAGTCTTCTACGAAGTATTGATAAAAGGCTGTGAATCGCCTTGGAAGATACATTGGCTCCGATAAACGAACGATTTCAGTAACATTGATCGGCTGTATTTAGCCTTGACCTCGCGTGGTTGCTGGAAAATGGGGCGCATGCTGCTCCGTTCGCACAGCCGCTGGTAATTGTCACTTGGTGCATTGATATGTGTCTCATGTTGGCAGTTTGTAAGATTATTAACCTTAATTTAAATCATAGTTTTAATTAGCTTTCGAGGGTAAATATTAGTCACTGAAAATAACAAAACTGTTATGGGGTAGAGCAATATCGGAGAAGTGTCAAAAATTATATATTGTATTTCTGAATTAATTTGCTTTGAATATTGCAAGAGCATGTTTGGTACAAAAGTTGATTTGATCACTACGTTTACAATGCCTTTACGACGTACGAGCCATTACAACAAAAACACGTTAGCTGGGGCGTGAGTTTCAAAACACATTTGACCATTTTTTCTGTACAGGCTTCAGTCTTAACTGAGTTACGAGTAGAGTTCTTTCTTGTGAAGTGTATGGTGCTCCGTGAAACGAGCAACCCGTGCAGAACTACTATGAGCTTTGTATCTTCCCACGACACTACACTGCACTGCACTACACTACACTGCACTGCACTGCACTACACTACACTGCACTTGCACTGCACTGCACGATTACTGCACTGCACGGATACTGCACTGCACGATTACTGCACTGCACGATTACTGCCCTGCACGGATACTGCACTGCGCACGATACTGCACTGCACTGCACGATACTGCACTGCACTGCACGATACTGCACTGCACTGTACTGCACTGCACTGCACTGTACTGCACTGCACTGCACTGTACTACACTGCACTGTACTACACTGCACTGTACTACACTACACTGCACTACACTACACTGCACTGCACTACACTACACTGCACTGTACTACACTACACTGCACTGCGCTACACTACACTGCACTGTACTACACTACACTGCACTGTACTACACTACACTGCACTGCGCTACACTGCACTGCACTGCAATACATTGCACTGCTCTGCAATACATTGCACTGCACTGCAATACATTGCACTGCATTGCCCTCCAATGCACGGTACTGCAATGCACTCCAATTCACTTAGTGATTTGATTGAATGATTGTTCATTTAAGGTAATGGAAGTATACATGTTTGAATGGAAAAAAAATTTCACCGAAAAACATTAAACGCGTTGTAGTAATAATATTTATAAAGTTTGGGGATACCAAAATGCACAAAATTAATTTTGGCAAGTATTGAAGAGAAAGTTCTCTATCTATGAACGCTAGCCAGAAACAGAAGGCTGTACATTCTAGTACAAATTAATAGATTCCCGCCTCCATAGAAGTACCGTGGAGAGCAGTAGAGAGAACAACTTCGGGTGCAAAACCGCGCCGCGGGGCAGGTGATAAGCTCCAACATATAGGAAAGAGTGATACCCTTGGGTGAACCACGCCCGGCGAGCGCGCGGTCTCGTAGATAGTGGGCGGTCCTACCTGTCGGCGCCCACGAGGCGCGCGTGGGGAGTTCGTTGGCCCGGCCCGGCCCGGGTAATCGGCTCCCGCCCCTGCTCCCCAGTGCATCGCCCGGCCTCTTACCTGCAGTTCGGGGGCGACCCGTCCGGTGAGGCGGACCGTGCGACCGCTGCCCCCCTTCGCGTACCGCGCTGCAAATGCCAAAGCCTTCCACAGAAAATCAGCTCCCCCCCCCCCGGTACAACGAAGATAGTGAGTCTCGATACATTTAGATAAGCGGCGTCTGAGAACAAAAGATACTGTGAACTGGGCGAGACTGTTCATTTTCAGAATACATATTAACTTGCAAAATTGAAAAAGCTGAGGCAGGAGAAAAATTAGGAAAAGAAAGATTAAAGAACAGGCAGGTGTTTTGCAGTCAATCGATTTTTCGGTACCAAGGACCCAAGAAACAGGAATTCTGACTACACGTGTTACAGGAAGTAATTTACACAATATGAATGCAGAAACAAGCATGATCCACTTTTTCGTTACTGGGGCTGAGCGATAAGAATTTTTCTGACGAAAATTTGTATTTTTCCGCCGCACGATTACAATTATACAATTTCTCTTCCTACGAAGTAAGTGCGAGAAAGTAATTGGATCCGTTAGGCTTCATGGGCTCTCCTTGAGCTCCTTGGGTCCCTTGAGATTCAAGGACCCGGAAGGATGTGCCGGCTGTACCCCTTCTCGGACAGTTTCGTCTCTCCCTGTGGAGTGGTGTCCTAATGCGAATCACCGGTTGAATGTTTCCTCCTGGTTCCGATGTTACCCATGTCACTCTATTACAGCGTTGTGCCGTCGTTTGTATCACCGAGCGATTGAAATACTCTGCTTGTGCGTTACAATTTAACATTCCAATTGCGAAAACAGTACTTTTGATGTAATGTCCAGTAGAAATACAAGTGCCACACTTACGAGGATTTTAATTGATTCTGGGAGTATATTGTGTGGACATTCTAGCACCACTATCACATTTAAATATCAGCGTACAAAGTGAGTCGTTCTTATCCGTCCGGTGTCGAAAAACAAACAAGCTAAATACAGTCCAGTACGTTGATAATCTGAATAACTGACAAAGAGCAGTAGTGCGAAGGGGCCTCTCCACGCTACTTTAAACGCAGGTCGCTTTGCTATGTCAGCAGGTACGAAGCCAACTTATTTACATGCACAAGAAAGATAACCCCCTTCAGTCATTTATCCCGCCTCCCGATAATGTAGCCATGTCGTAATGACTTGGGATGGATGACGTGTGCAGCTATGAGGTCCAAGATGGCATTGTATAATATAAGCTGCATGCGAGGTTCTTACTGATTGAAATCCTTGTTACAATACATTGGATTTGGTATAAGCGTAGTACATTGAAAAGCATATATTGAATAATATATTGCAGACTACATAATATATGATAAAATATTTTATGTAAAACGTGTATTTACCCCCCCGCTCGTGCGTCGAATTGAATACCAGGCGAGTGCCGGCGCATTACCCTAACACACGAACGGCAGACGATACTTCCTTCATCATCCTTGCTTCCTCCGCTTTCCCTCCCGAATTACACACACTTACACACAAACGTACTCTGCCTTACGAATAAGGTGTCGAGAGATCAGAACTTCAGTCTGCGCGGTGCTGTATTGAGGGAAGGCGAAAACATCCTCCTTCACACATAGAAGAGAATCGACATTCATCGTCAGTCCATCGTTGATTCCTCGTTGTACTATGATGTTTGCACTCTTTATTTTTTTGTCTTCTAGTCATCAGTTCTATATAATTCGCTTACCCACACTTGAATTGTGTGTGTATAATATTAATATATATATGCTAATTTTTTGTCAGCTATGCATATTATTGCCTTCACACATTTCTGTGGTGGTGACATTGTCTGCCACCTAATTTCCATTACTGTCCATCGGGAGAAGGCGTCACCGACTATGTGAATGAAGTTTTGTAGGATTACAGTATCTTTCAAGCGAAGAAAAGTTACATTACACTTGCAATATCTTTATCAGCAATAGGTTTTCGTGGTGTAAAAGACTTTGCATTCACTATCTCTGGGAAATCATATCTGTAATTTTGGTTCAAAATAAAACTTGCAAGTGAATAATAATGTATCTTCGAAATTTTCAACTTTGCAAATGAAATAAACATGCCAATTCTTTTTGCGTTACATCTTGGCGGTAATGTCTCTGTAGGTAGTGTATTGCGAACCGAATGCTGAAGATAAATTTTCGCGTGTAATACGCGCGCTCCGCTGTACCAAATCTTATCTTCTTGATGGAAGATTTGTCGTAAAATAATCGTGATCGTTTCAAGTCGACTGTGATTGGATAACCAATCCCTCGAGAACATCAAAACAGAACAAGGAAATCTGATTTCCGCCCGAAGAGGAAAATCCTGCACGTGTGTCTCGGCGAGATGGAAACTAAACGTCATCCATTTATGTTTACAAATACCTTCGAAGGATCAACTTACCAATTCGGCGGAGCTGTTGCTAATCATCCAACGCCGCGAAGGGGCGGATATCTGCGATTGACCCAAAATTGTCTATATTGAATTGAATTGAATTGAATTGAATTGAAGTCTTATTTTACGTGGCGAGACTCGGGCCATCAGGCCCGCTCTTCCGTCTGACCACGCCAATTTCGCTACGCTCCTTTCACAAACTAGCAGAGGAAGGAGGTATTTCTTGGGCGAGAAACAGGCGGTTTTGAATTTAGTTCAGAAGCGTCATTTAGAAGGATTAGGCGTCATTTAGGATCATCATTATATGGAGGTTTGGTTTCAGATTGTGTAGGGCCACTATACATTTGGAAATCGTCCGATTGCATCCCAAGGTAAATTTCCCTCATATTCGCTTCCCTGTTCATCCCCTTTCTTTTTTGATTAGCCCAGAAGGCGAAGGCTGATAACATTCCGTCAGTGTTTTAGGAGGGATATGGTGGAAAGAATTTAGCCAAGGTCAATTCATAAATAACTCAAATAGATGTTCTCGTACACACGCAGTATCTTCAAAATTGCATATATTATTTAATTAAAATATAATTATTTTATATCGGCATTATATTGAAGCAGATCATGGCCTTTTTGAATCTCCTTGAAACATCCCATGGTCTACGTGGAAATCAGTTTCAATAAGTTAAAAATATTCAATAGAGTTCAGTTCCGAAGTAGCTAGTTTTGTAGCAATGAGCAACGACAAATTTCGTCATTTTTTTATTACTTTCCTCTTCCATGTTCTTTAATAATGAAACCGAAAAGGTTTTCGAACTTTGGTACATAAGGCAGTTCTTTCTTACAAAACGGAATGGGATGCAATCTGGCTATGCCTTTTTGGGGAGATAGATAAGTAAACAGCTTATGGTGATGCACAATTTTGTGTGGAGGCCATGTAGAACGCGACCTAACTGGACTTTCTCCTATTTTCTTTAATAGGAGTATATCGAAGCAATCCGCGCTCGTGTCCTAAGCCGTTTACTTACCATCCAAAAAGGCGTATCGTGACTCCATCCCGTTGTTTCTTCCACAGAATGAGGAGAAATTTCTACGATTCCCGTGGTCGGCTTAGAATTACATTGATCGGTTATAATTTATCCTCTTCTCTTTTCAAGAAAAAATTACATGTCCTGAGCACTGCCAACATTGAAAACCATACCTAAAAGTTTGTGGGAACACCACTATTCATCGGGACTATCCACTCTAGTATAACAAAGACTTACAAATTACGAGTTAGTAGATTGTGGTGGAGCATTTTAATCTAATGTATCTGTAAATAAATAAATGGGAATATGCGTATGTGTGTCGCACATAGACGCAAAAACTACTCGACTGATTTCGCTGAAATATTTACCCTTTGTTCTTATTAGTAATGGGAGTGTTTAAAGAGTGGTTTGAATTAAGTCGGCCATGTGGGGGCGTTGTTGATTTATCCGTATATGACGACTCAAGCGCCCCTTCACTCGCAACCCGACGAAAAGTAAAGGATTAAGCGTTTTTCACTCCATACTAGTTTTCTCCCCCTGAGCTTATCAAATAACTGCCAGAATTATAACTTGAATATCGGACAGGTAAAACAAATTTCTCCGTGATAGTGTCAGCGAAGGTATGCCTAAAATTGTGGGAGAAACGCTTTAACAATAGCATATTTGACAACCATGTGTAAACCAGGAAATAAAACAACCCCATACTTGAAAGAAAGTGTTTCAACTATTAGAATTTTTGCGCTTACATTATCTAAAAATTTTCATTCAAGTATTTATGTTTCTAATTTTCAGCAGAATTAGTTTTCTCTTACGAAATCCATTGATGTCTTTCATTGTTGGCACTTCATTCCGTGTCTAATAGTAGATACACCTGGCAATATTTTCTGAAACCGTCTGTGCACCTCCACAACGAGGCAGGAAAGAAGGCGGTCGTTGAGAACTCCTACTTGGAATTCGTGGGGACCGTGCGTGGTCTTCCAGAAGTGATCCATTAATGCTTCCGCTACTCGCGGCGCTGCCGAGAGAGCAGTGGGGCTTGTGTGGCGCAGTTCCCGAGCTGCGGTTCCACTGGCGGCGGCGCTGCCGGGATGCCCCGTCTCTTCGCTTGTGTAGCTGAAATGCCATTAGCGTCGATTGCGCGAGTGGCGGGCTTTAATAAGGCCTCGAGGGCAGCTGGACGAGGTCTCCGGAGGCCCATGTGTTGCTTGCCGTAATGCGGTGGGATTCTCTGAACGACGACTGCATACGGACTGTAAAGTATCATCACTTTTAAAACGCACAACCGCGAGTGTAGAATTTACTAAAGTGATGTTATTGGTGTTCATATTTTTGTGAGACAGTTGTAATAAGGAATGGAACTGAAAACTCTGCGCACTCAAGAAAACGTGCGCAGATGATCTTCTCCCTCATACGTCACATACAGGTTTTTTGACTAAATAAATCTAAATCTAAATCTGCTCACGTACTAGTATCCCCTCTCATGATCGTAAGAATCTCCGACAGGTTATCGCGATTTCATTGAAGATCTACTATTAGTCCAGAACTAACCATTGAAGCTTACTGTTAGGATAACAATATTTCTTCCGATAAAAGCAGATGTTAGATTTTGCCTTTAATCTTGCGTTGTGAAAATTGAGAAAATATTAATGTTTCTCTAATGCGAATTTGATTAACTTCGCACAGAATATTAAAGAGTCCGAAGCACATTAATATGCCACAAAATGCCCAGCTAATTGTGGTTGCGTATAGATTAATCGGATTATGGTTTGGATGTATCCAATTGTCTAAACCATGTTTTTGCGGAATTCGGGAATCAGGATAGTGAGATAAAATTAAAAGAAAATAAACATTTAAAAACGACAGGAGGGTAGAATATTTCTAGCGTCTTCCAGTAGTTGTCTACAGTGGTACATGGACAATGAATAAATCCCCGTCGCGTAGCTCTGATTAGTAGCGCGCCGCTCGCTTTTGTTGACTGTTACTTCATTTACATTCATTGAGAAGGGCTGTATGGACAGTCTTTGGCGTCCTTTTCTTATGGAGGAGGAGGACAGTCTGACGGCTCATGACACGTCGTGGAATGTCAAGGACAAATGTGTTCTGCTGTGAGGACAGGCCCTTCACTTCATAACTTTCCTGTCGCATAACCAGTAGAGTGCGTGATACGAGTATTTTTTTGCTTATTTTTCCATCGTACGTTTTTCTAAGGTTTTAATAATTTGGAACACTGAACATACACGTACTTTCCGTGCGGCATAATTTTAAAAGGTAGGATATTTAGAAACATTTAAGCATGAATGTATACAACAGAATTTTCAGTTCTTTTTAACTTCTTCCCTTTACTTCGTAAGAAGAGAAAGTATTGTAACACCGGAAAACGGAGTATTTTCGACATAAAAACTTCATTTATGGGTCCTGATAACCAAAAAGTGCGTAAATATTGTTCTTATGTATAGTAAATGACTTTCTCTAACACGTTGTGTAGTCATATTCGATGTTTTGGGGTCCTCGATACCGCAAAATGCACTGATGACCGAAAGTCTCTGTCTGTGGTCAAAGCTAGCTCCAAAATCGTTCTGCAGATTTTCTCCAAAATTGACATTATTTGATTAATTTAAAAGAACCTCGAGATCCTTTGAGTTTGAAACGGATTTAGGAGAGCCTTTTCCATGAATATTTTCAAAACTTTTTCTCAAAAATGGGTCAAATTTTTATCATTAAATTTTTCCACAGATAAAATAAGGAAAGCTTAAAAATGGCGCATGTTTAATTTTGTTGATCTCTCTGAATCTTCGAAACTAGCAAATTTTGAGATGAGAGAAAGATGTGGTGGTGCGCTACTACACTGAGAGAAATGTTGTAGTAGAATGTTCCAAACATGTTTAGTAAGCGATCGTGAAGTAAATACAATTATTCCTGTAATTCTTACAGGAATTACAGATTCACTAAACATGATTTAGCCGGACAATTTCAAATCGTAAATAAAGGAACGACGAGAATTGTCAGAGGTGCTAGACTTGGTTCGTTGTTGATAAAATCATTCGATGAGATTTACGTTTCATGTAACACTAGTAAACACTGTTTAGTAAGGGCGCGTTCTCAGCCATCTGACCAATATGAATGGTTACAGAGCCCATGTAAACTGTGAGAATTCAACGCTGTATTAAGAATTATATGCTATATAAATGGCGTGTTTGGTATTGATTTTAAATAATTAGCATGTGTTTTTCTAAGCTAATGGTCGAAATATACAGCCAAATGTCGCCAGCCTGCTTTCGTAGCTGTTCTAGGGTCTTTCAGGTAATAGAGGTTGAGGAAGTAAGAGTCCACGGGCCATAGGATGGGTGACCGCTCCGGAACCCCAGTTGCTGCCTGCCCCAAGGAATAGAAATAAAGTAATAATTTTCACGTTTCGTGTAGTTATTTTCACTGCAATGTGTTAGTAAATATTACTCCATGTATTATTGAACGCAACGATTCGTTTAGTTATCCACAAGATGCCATTCGTCGCTGGTATGTCCTGATTAGTGAACATTACTATACGTGCATTAGTGTGTGTAACTATACAGCAGTTTGTGACTAAGCACTTCGTTCTTCCAAAATGTATCGTTTAGATGTATCTACTACATGATTAATTGTACGAACATTTCTCTCCGTGTAGTTACAATAACTAAAAGTGGGTATTACCGATTTGCAGATAGAAACAGCCGTTTGGCGAATTGTTTAGTGAGAGAAGATAATGAATGTTGTATTTGGATTTTGAATCACATTTTAATGTAGAAAAACCCTCGTACCGCATTGCGGATGTAAACCATTTTCTGTCTTCGAGAAGTTCCAACCGCACATGAGTGTGTTCTAAGGGCCGGAAGTGGTGGGATAAGAGGAAAGTGGATAGACTGGCTTAAAATCAGAATATGACTTGGGTAATTGACACGCATGTTTTAATGCCAAGTCGTAAACACTTCGCCCAACCATGTCGTTGAACTTTCTAAAGCAGGTCGTTATTAAATTTATGTTGGTAGACCCAGAAAAGTGATGTATTCCCATTGATTACAATGTTGATGTGACCGAAGGCTTCCGCAGCCGTAAATGGGGTTTCGGCGGATTGGGAAACGTAGCTACCCAAGCAGTTTTTCCATGACATCTCTGCTATTTCAGTGCAATATTCTTCAGAGCAAATGCCACTCGTTGTAGGATGCAGCGACTTCCATACATCGAAGTCTCCTACATCGTCGTTGATAGGAAAGTTACTAGCAGCTTTCTTATTGTGTTCATTTCGCCACTATCCGCGAGTATCTCTTCTTATAGTAATTTCTGTCTTCCCTAAAATCTATGCCAGTTTCTTCCCTTCTCTTACTATCTTAATTGCTTAATATTAAGATATTATCTGAAGAAATGTTTACTCGTTGGTATTAATTCAGGCCAATCTCCTTACGATAGAAAGTTATGAAGAGCGAACTCCAGCCATTCGTCATTGAGAGTAAAATTCCTTGCTGGTTTTGTGTGTGTGTGTGTGTGTGCGCGCGCGCGTGTGTGTGTGCGTGTGCGTGTGCGTGCGCGTGTGGGCGTGCGCGCGTGCGGGCGTGTGTGTGACATCCAGGTGGCAGCCCTCTGCCTGCCTCAGCGCCGGCGCTTGTTCTCACGGCGACAGCCCGCCCTCGCCCCTTTCCCGCGCCCTGGCGAGGCCCCTGCTTCCGGAGGGGCCAGGCAAGCGGCTCGACGTCGCGAGTCTCCCTGGTGTTCCGCCACTGGCGTACTCCTGCGTCGAGGACGAATGCGGTTCGTTGTAATATTAAGCACGTGAAACTTTGGCCATCTGAATGAGCAGGCCTAGCAACTGTAACTCGCGTCCGAAACATTACGAAATTTGGCCTTTTGAGGATGGAGTTTGCCGAAAGCCGTTTAATTGTGTACGAGTAGCAGTGGTGTAGCACTGGTAAGACATACTGACTGAGAATGAACATTATTCACACATTCGAACACGACATACCTCACAAAATAATATAATATGTTTGCCAGTAACAAGTAAGCATGTTAGCCATTGTTTTTATAATAACTTTCTGGGCAAATGTGTGTTGTTATTGAAAATAATAAAAATGTACCATATTTGGGTTATATTTTATAGCTGGTCTGTTTGATAATACTTATAATACAAGGCTTTTAAACTGCTGACTCGCCCGGAGGGAAGTGGTTTTCTTAGTTTTTGATAATGTAGGTGATTGAGGAAATGAATCGTAAGTATGGACAGTAACGTTCGTTCAAACATAATGCGGCTAAAAATAAAAATACTGTAACTCTTAAAAAAAATATTTTAACCGATTAAGACACAAAAAATCAAATCTGAATAAAAATATGCTTTCAAGTCGACTGATTTGCACAAACATACTAATTTATTCTCTAATGTAAGGAAAAGACCTTCGAGCTAGCTCAACTAAAGAGATAAGAAAGCTATTATCTACTTCACATAGTGACGTGATGATACCTGAATGCTGTCACACTAGACGACCAAAGTCCGCGACTCCGGCGGAACTGGAACGCCTGGGAAAATAACCACTATTCATACAACGCATAACGCAACATACGTACGTTTGACATAATCGCTCCCGCCGCGGTGCAGCGACCCTCGAGGTCACTTCATCGCCGCGCACGGCACCCGCTGAGAAATCCGGCCCCTCTATAAAGCGCCTCCCCCCCCCCTCGTCCCACCGATCAACCGGTCCGCCGCTGCGCCGCCGGCCAAGCCGCGCAGGCCACCTAATCAGCTATCTTCCAGCGCGGGCGCCATTTACGTCAGGAGGGGCCCGTCCGTCCCCCCCGGTATTGGGCGCCGTCGCGGCGCGGGCCCCCGCGATCGCCCGCCAGTCGCCCGTCCGCTCGCCCGCCCTGCGCCCGCTTCACCGGTCGCCGACGCGACGTCCATCGCGCACCGCCAGTCGCCCGCCTTGCGCCCGCTTCACCGCTGGCCGACGCGACGTCCCCGACGCCCTTCGCGCACCGACGACCGCTGCGGAGCGCCGCCACATCCCCCGAGTGGACCGACGACCCGCGGTCGTCCAGGCTCCGCGGTTGCGAACGTAAACATCCTGAGCGCCGCCGCGTCGGAGGAGATCGACGGTGGAGCAGTTGTGCGGAAGTCTGCGGCTGGATTCCCCCACCAGCTGCGTGGCTCCGAGGACTGGTTGCCTGAATATTAGCGTACGTGTTACGTTCTGGCGGAGAACGGATGCTACAAGCTGCATGGTGCAGTTTGTCCGAATTTGTGCGATAAGTAAACGAGTTTTCTCACTCGATTTGGTGTTGCAGAAAGCCTGGGCTATCATATTGTTTCTCACTACTTTCCAAATATATTAAATCAAGCTAAAATCCAAAGTAATTATAAATTCCCTTATTTCTCTCTCAAATTTCTTCATATATCTAAAAAAATCGAAATTATTAATTTGTATGTCTACTTCTACGCATGTAATTCGAAATATCTGTGAGTGGTGTGCACCCATATTTGAAGGAAGTATTGTAGTATTTGTGGAAGATTTGTGGAAATTGAATAACACTGGAATACTTACTTCAACCCCAGAGTCTTCTAATACTGCCGAGTTTGTTACGTAAGTGTATAGGAAAAAATCTGCCATTCCGTCTTGCAACTTTATGGCGGATATTCGAAATGCCATAGCCAGGTCGGTCGGCGTCGTTGCAGACGGATTCACGCCACCGTGACAAACCACCGATGTGACAATCGCCGAGCGGAAGAGAGCAATTTTCGTTGTTACTTCACCGGGCACTGTGTTTACAACTCGCGATCTAGCGTAGTAATCTACCGTGGTCCCTGATACTTCCGTTGGTGCTTCCATATTTACTCTCAAGAGCCGGCTTTTTGTATTTATTTTTAACTAGTGATGGGCAATGTGTCGGAAAGACCCTGTTTAAAGAATTAATTTCCAATCGAGCACATATCGGAATCGTGAGAGAGCCCCTTCAGGCGTGGTTATATAATGCGTATTCATCGTGTTATGTTTTTAAGCGTTGGGGAAGTGTGGCACTTGGGTTGAATGAATTTGCCTTTGCTCACATTTGCAAGTTCGAATGGTGTTCTTCCTGTTGACTCGTAGGTTTGGGTGTTCTGATCCGTAATTCATAAGTGAATTTTTTTGAAAGTTCGTCGTTCGTCGTTCCTGACGTCAACGTTGCGACACAAGGACTGAATTCCAAAAAATGTTGAAAGGCATATTTATATTACGGACGAATGTTGATCTAGAATTTCATTGTGCGTCGTTTTCTTAACCAAAATTAAGCGTGAGACTTACTTTTCAACACCTTGGACGGAGTGTTTTTAATCCATTCTCTCTTTCTCTATTTCTCTTTTTTTTTCTCCCTCATACACGCACGCGCGCGCGCATACACTCACTCGCGCACACACAAGCACATACACACGCGCGCGCGCGCCCACAACCGCGCGCTTTTTCTACAAGAACTCAATTAGATTTTCTTACTATGTTAGGTTTCACCTTTTCAAAAAAGATGACCAAAAAGAGTTCAAGACTTTCACGAAAATATTTTTGTATGAGACTATAATTTTGTGTAATACAGTACAGACTTAATTGCATGTAGACGACTTAATTGTTGCTTACTTGACAAGTGTACAGTATCATAGTCGTGCGATAAAGATTGGATTTTCATCAAATGTAATGGGCTTTGCTATTATCAATATTTCATTATATAACTGTTTCATTAAACAAAGGCAAGGAAAACCAGTGAATCACATAGTTATGTAATGCATAATCCGGAATAGTAATGAAATGTTTGAGTTTATTTTGTGGGCATTTATGTTTTTGTGGTTTCAATCTCCTTCGACCTCATTTTAATAATTTATTGAGGCTTTTTAATTTGGAGCTGTAAGTTGGTGAAAATTGTTGTCAACTACTCGCTCATTTGTAGCCTAAATGATATCAGAAAAAATCCAGTTGTGTTAAGAATTTGAGAGTCTGAGTATGAAGCCAACGTCCGAAAAATGGACTGAAAATTTGTTGACCGCTGTAAAAACTGAAGAGAATCATCCCTTTGCAACCTAGAATGGTATTTCGTGCTAGTATTATATTTTGAGCTATTGGAGTCAAGAAATTTAATAACATGTTAATGTTAAATGTTACTCAGCGACATATTTAAATTTAATAGTGAAAAACTACTTGCTTGCAGCAGCAATAATGTATCTGAACAAAACCACACAAAATGACTTTTCCTAGAAACAGAACCTACACATCTCTAGAACAACGAATAAAATGTTCGCATATAACTATAAAAAATTATATTAAACAAAACTCTTTCCTTATATTGCAGTATCATAGTATATGATTTGTATAGTACAACAGTTGTTTACATACTAAATGCACAAAACAAGTTCCAAAACCCGACAAATTGAAGAGCAAGTATTTAATAGGAGCGGGCTCTTCTTCGGAGCCTTGCTGTCACTTGACATCAGCGATGTCGTGAGCAGTTATGCACTAAGTATGAGAATTCAGCCGATAGGCTTAGTATGAAAATAGTGGAAATAACAGTGTGTTTGTATTAGTGAAAATCGAATCTGTTTAATTAGTTTTGTATTTTACCGGAGATCCTGGGAATCTAACGGTAACCATCAACACCTCTCTAATGGCCACCTGCTTCTTACTTTTTTCAATTTTTGCGCGCATACGAAATTAGTAATATAGATTCTATTGTCAAACATTTGGGATAGTTTCTTTTCGCCTGTTCCAAATTTTATCAATCCTTTATTAAATACCATGCGCAATGAAAGAGAAAGTGTCTTATTGTCCTGATATGTCCTACTTCGTCCACATGAAATACGCGTGAGAATTTCTTTCTTATGGCTTTAAGAAATCCTGGACTAGCAAGTGCGTGACGAAAGAAGCCTGCTTGCCGATGCAAGCGGCCTCGTGATAACCTCCCTGGCGTATCATGAGTAACTTGTGTTAGGAAAGTCGATTATGGCGGTTTTAAAACGTCCTGCGACGTTGCCTCACGCTGATCCTTAGCCACAGCACTTTTCAACGGACTAATTCATGCTGGCTGTTCTTCACGAGGGATCTCTTCTCGTACCAATAAGCATACCTACATTAGGCATATTAAATGTGCTATGATTTCCATAAGAATGAAATGTGTGGGAGAGCTTACGTTAATTTCTTTCCGAGAATGACGTTATTGGCGAATAAGTGGCGATACTGTAATATTGATATTTAGTTACAGAAGTGTGCAAATTGAATCCTTACTGAGGATCGCGTATCAAGACCAGGAGGTCCATCAGCTAGATAACATTATACCAGACAACTAAGGAATAGGACATGGCATCATTTTAAGGTATATGGAACCTTACTAGGTCTCACCGTGAAAAAGGTTTGTCGCTGATGATTTTCGACTAGATGACCTATAATAATAGGTGATGTATCGAGGTGTATGCTCGTAAGCAATTCACATAATTCATGTATCTATTTGTAATATATACAGTGGTCATACGTTGCGGATTATTGAATTAGCATGGCTAGGATTTAGTTCATTGTTGGCAGAAAGTCTGCTGGAAAGGAGTTTTTCGCGTCAAGTTGATTGTTCCTTCGTTCTAGTATTTAGCTGCCGATGTGTATAGAACTACGGATCGTATCTGTAAAATTCTATAATACGCTGTATTACGTCTGTTTTTACCATGTGCGGGAAAAAGGAAATTCTCATTGTACACCGTACACAAGAGTATATCTCTGCTGAATATCTTTTAAAGTAATTGCTTTTATGAGACGAGGAAAAAACATCATAGTTACAGCTCAGGCCTATAAAATTACTCGAAAAATAGATATGAAGAATACTAATAAGGTAGATTCAGCCAATTCATTTACTTTTTATATAGGCATCTTCGTTTTGGACAGTATTTCCTCGGTCGTCATTAAATGATAATATAATGCAAGATTGATATTACTTTTCGCCAATATAAACAATTATCAAAAAATACAACAAATATTAATTGCCTATAAATGATTCCTATCGTTGGAATATTCTGGATAATGCGTCTCCATCAAATATTAATAAAATTCAAATTGTGCGAAACAAATTCTTCCGAATAGCAAGACGTGCCCCTTGGTTCATATCTTAACAAGTCTATGAAGAATTAAATCTACCTCTTACCTCCTACCACATAGTCCATTTTACTAATAACTTCTATTCAAACATAGTTAATAGCTCAAGCCGCCGTTTTAATCTAGCATCCATCAACTGTTTTCCAAACCGCATCGAAAACAGATTCTCATTAGAAGCATTCCTAAATATTATTTCACACAGTAGCTAAAATAGGTGTTCTATGAGTCTGTCAGTTTGTAGTTTTAGTAAAATACGAGTATTAAGTTACAATAAGTGTAGATAGTACAAGTCAACGAAATACATGGGTAAAAAGTTAATAAATTGAGCTATAACATCAATAAGAAAGTGCAATGGAAAGGAACGAAATTTAAAAGCCATCACAGCGTCGTCGTCATTAATGCGAACACGCCGAGCAATTCATCTTATGGCAGCTCCACACATTCGGCATTCGCCTAGCAGCTCGTCCAACCCCGAACAGCTGATGTGTCCGGCGAATGTTCGCTCCCTTTGACGTGCCCCTAAAGACGGACACGCGGTGGGTCGGGCGAATACCGAACGTTCGGCGCTCGGCGAATCGCAAGCAACCCGTCCACACTACTCGGCATAAACGACAGTTCGCGTGAATGCCTTGGGCGCGGATAGGAGGGCGGACGGTGCGTCTGCGCTCTCTCCTTCAAACGGAGTACGCGGCTTGTCGGCTGCGCTGTCGTGCGGGAGCGCGCGAGTGGTGTCGAGGGCGGCGGGTGGTGGAGAGGTGGCTGTAATTGTGCGCGGCAATTCAGCTTGCGCGGCGGCGGCGGGGGCGGGGGCGGCAGCGCGCGCCGAGGTAAGAAGCCTCCGCCGCCGCCGCCGCCGCCGCCACGCCGCGGAGCGGAGCGGAATCTGTGAACGCGCGCGCGTATCGATTGCCTCAGTCAACACCACCGCGTCCGCCGCCGACTTCGCCGCCGTCTCCCTCAGGGGTTTACACGATCTCTCCCTGAGGAGGGCTTCGATCACCCCGTGTTAAAGTGCGTCCTTAGGCGCTCAGCGAGTGTGATCCGACCTCTGTCTGAACGAACGGGCGGAAATGATTTACCCCGACGACCCGATCCTCCAGTCTCGTGATCCCCACCGCGTGTGCGAGGAATTCAAGTTACTTCTGATGCGGGGACTGTAATCATTATTAAATATTAAGTCTATTCCCTATTTGCTGTGAGGAACTATGTCAAAAGTTGGCATCAAGATGGGCCGAATTCTTTTGGGTTTGTTAATATAAGAACGTCTATTATTGAACTGTGCAATTAGTATCATTTTCGACTAATTTTTGTGTGGCGAAATTTGTTACAATTGAGGAGAAACCTTAATCTATGGATGAATAGATCTGACAAAGGTTCTGTTTGTTCTCATGTGAAAGATGGTCGGTGAATAATTTGAGTGCTCGTGGAGTTCATTGTATGAAAATAGTTTCCCCAAGAAGTTACGACATAGGGCTGGGTTTCTTGACGAGACATTGAGCTCAAATTGTCGTCTTGGATGTCGCCAGAAATCCTCCTTCCTTGTGTTGGGCAAATGCGTTACCCAATTACGTCTCCCCGGGTCCCAGAAGACGTTTCTCGTTCTGAGGGGAGCAGGAGCAACGCGCCAGTCTTCCCGCCTAGCGCACACTGAATCGAGTAACGAGGATTTCTGACGTCAACTGTATAACATTAGTTGTTTTAACGCGGCACTGTACACTGTTAGTATTTGCTTTACATTATTAAAAGAAAATAATTCCGAGTTTCTGTGGACAGGAAACTACGTTTTCTAGCTTTTAAAGAGAATGTCGCTCCGTTGTTTGGATCGCCTCTTGGTCGGTCCTTGCGAGCGCGGGGGAAGCGTCCCACGTCGATCCGAGTCGCGAGTCTTCATTCGTCTCCTGGTCATAAATGTCCCCTCATTTGGGAAGCCCTGGCCTTCGTGCTCCTGGAAACGCGATGCATTTTTGATCGGGCGCGTGCTTCTCCCCTTGCTGCCTTGCCGTGATGGAGGGCGACGGACATTTCGGCCGCAGGAGAAAACCGTAAAGCCTCTGGCCCCCTCCCGGGGAACCGTTGTATAAGGAAGCGCCACCGTTCCGTATTGAAATCTGACTGGAATTACATCGACACTCTGAAACTAAAAGACCGTTGTCTGGTTTTTTGTCGAAATTCTTCGGTACCCTGTGCATCGTATGACTGGCTGTCTACTCAGCGGTTCTTTAACATTGATACGCCGGGTGACTGAACTCCGATGTCGGTAATTTTGTCCAAAAAATGTCGATCAGAATTTAAAGAATTATTTGTAGTAATCCGTTCTCTTTTTTAACGTTACTATTTCGTCTTCATGAACTTGCAATGGGAATAATTTTCTCCATTTTCAATGTGTGGGTAGATGTACTTCTCTAATCTAGGAATTACATTGAATTATCGAAAACTAATTTTAGTAACTAATTGATTTGATATGACGTTACCATATTCAGTCTGCTTTTGTATTTCAAAGGCTTCCCGTTTTTATATAGTATTAAACAATAAGTTTCATAAACCTTTTTTTTTTAACTTCATGTAAAATCTAAATCTCGAAAGTTCCTTCAAAATTCATGACTGTCTCGTTTCCTTCTTAAATCATTTAATTGCATTACATGAATATTGCTCAAAAGGAAGATTCGTAATTTGTTCTATTCGAGGTATTGGAGAGCCTTTCGAATTTAGGAATCGCTCCATCTTTTGATTTTCATAAATTTCAATAACCCGATAGAAAAACGACTTTTTCCCACGGGATGTTGGAATTTTGTGTATCTCGACAAGAGAGAATTGAGAATGGAAACCGCAGAGTGAAGCGTGGAAGCGCCTAGCGGCTTTAAGGTTGCGAGGCGTTGGCTGGCTCCCCCAGCCGGTGGAGCCCCGCCCCGCCTTGCCCCGTTCCGCTCTGCCCAGCACCGCGCCGAGCCGTCGTCGTTAAGTTTACGCAGCTTGTAAGTGGTTTATGAATCGGCAACTCGTGTCCTGCAAACCCTACTGCAGGAATTTGCCTTATTCGTGGGAGAACTTGTCGATAAAACAGAATGTCTCTGGCTGAGCTAGAAAATCGAAAGAAATAAAATTGTTGCAGAAGTAAAAGATTTTTCGTCTATTTTTAATACAGCTTTTTTAAAAAAATTTAATGCATTATCGAAATTGTATTTTGTGAACAACAATTGTTTGCTTACCTGTTTGCTTCAAAATATTTTTCGAATTGCGAAGAAACTAATTTTTTGACCATCATGTTGCATTACATGTAATTTCTAATGGGTTGTGACAAAAATTGTTATTTTATCTATTTGCGAGTTGTAATTATGCGAATGTTGCTTTAGACGTTGAATGGGGCCGCGGATTTGAATGGTGGAATTGTGTAGTACTCGGGTAAGATGACGGTGTGGAGCTGCATACTATTTCTGTATCTCCTTAGATCCTAGACTCGTGAAGGGTTGTTTCAAGAGCAGATTTCTGTAGTGCAAATACTAGTTTTAATGTGTGTCATTATTCTTGCTCGCTAGCAGAGGGGGATTAATGCATCAGCAGATTAAGCACGTGCTAAGAGCTGACTGAATGGGGACCCCCCCCCACACACACACACAGTTTTTTAAAGAAAATTCTATATTAGCTCATGAATATCAGAAACAATACTTAACATTCAGAAATGATACAGTTTATTATTGTACAGAAAATGTATATCATCGAGATTGGGGATTAAAAAAATAAATTCCGCACAAAGATGGTAAGAATTATTTGAAATTATTTTTATGTATACACACATTATTATTATAATTATAATTTTTATTTCGCGAATTGGCCATCATGGGGCCTCGCGATACGTGCATCCAACCGAGGCTCAAGTCACGATTATCGGGGTAAGTGCACGTTACTTCTCTATTGGGGGGGGATCAGCATTTAATGCCGATTCCATTTCTACACAAAGCTTGTGAGCAATGGAGGATGGGATGAAATGATGTTGATTAAATACGCACGCAAACATACACATTATTATTATTTTTATTATTATTATCATTATTATTAGGATTGAAGTGATAGTCTGGTGATGTGGGGTGAGAGAACTAGGATGATAGTGGGGAGGTGGCGTAATGGGAAGTGGAAGGTGTGCGTGGGATTTTTAGAACCATTCGTCTTATGGCCAAGGGAAACCACGAAAAAACCCGGTGAGGATGGCCGGCTCGGGTATCGATCATGAGAAGGCTTTCTAAGATGTAATCCGACCTTCTCGCTAGTGTTCCATGTTTTCAGTTAATAATTAAGTTTTTAAACCTGGTAGGTCGAACTGAGAGACTTGTCTAAAAAGATCTCATGAAATCTAATTATATCTTGAAACAACAGATGTTGGAGTAGTGTTGGACGAGTTGGGTTTGAGCAAAAAAAGGAGGGGGGTTCATTGTGACGAAGTCGCGAGGACAGTTTGGCTGGTGCGAGAGACGCGAAAAAACCTAATCGTATTGTAGGAGTCAAAAAACACTTAGCTGACCCATTGATAGTACCTACCATTGTTTTCTTTTTAAGTTGCTAATTTAGAACACGAAAATACAATAGCATCTAAAGCTGTCCATTGACCGCTGTGCGTTAACGAAGGGTGTCTGTCTTTTAAAGATGGTCTAATCTTATATAGAATCATTTAAAGGTTTTAAAAATCAACATTGGAATGTGGAGCTCGTCTTCCGAAGAGATTAACGCAATATTTTTTTTCTACTTCCCCAGTTACCTCGTACTTTCCCCTTACGTATTTTGCACAAGAGTCTAGGAAATTTCACGTAAATAGTCTTAGACGAAACAGTAAAGCGGTTTAGGTGGTTGAATGGCATCATTTGCTGTCGCTGCAGAACCTCTGACTGGGAGGTACTGGATTTTGAGTCCCGACTGTGGCAGGATTTGCGACATTGGTTACGTAGCTAGGTCGAATACTGCCACTGGCTGTATTCGATTACTTATACTTCACCGTTGAGACGAGAATTCAAATCTTCCAATTCAACATATTACCTACATTAACATATGCACTTCCAGTATGAGAAGGGGCTGTAAGGTAGCTAAGCTCTGCCTCCCCCAAAAAATATATTAACATTAAATGGCCAATGGTTCGTTTTCAATTTAAGAAATCCGACGTATTGGATATGGTATCAGAATTCTCCAAGATGGCAAAAGAATTGACCAACAATTTCCTACAGCTGACTAAGCACTCCCTGCTCTTCAACTTTGGAAGAAACAAGAGAGGCTGCATAAACTTAAGATTCCCAAAAGACCAAATGAAAATAATATCCGAATAAATACTTCCTAAACATCTCCATCTCAATCATACACGTCTTACTATCTTCCTACGTAGAACTGTGCTAATAATTTATTAATATTAAGAGAAGTAAACCATTCCTGACTGAAGGATGACCTTCATAATATACTTTCCAATCCTAAAAACGAAACTTTGTCGAAAGAGATGCAATATTTTTTTTAAAAAAAATGGTTTATCTCTAGGAATCATTACTTGCCTTGAGGAGTAATATAGTTATTTTAAAAACTTGAACGTATTCAGTACTATTTAAATGAGATATTTGTTTTTAAGTGTGACGAAAAGCAACTGTCAAAGGCTCATTGTTTTATCTTCAGATGTATTTGGAGATAGTGGGAAAGCATTGCAAATCTTGTTACACCTCCTGGAAAGTACAACATAATACTATTTATGTTCATATGAGATTGCTGGTTTTGAGTAGTCGTACTGATTGGGTTTTAATCGAAATGTATAAACGAGTGAAGACCCTAAAATGATTTACATAGGATCGGTAACGTGGAGCTCTGAAAATTTACCTCTATTATTGTAACGTATACTGTCCTCAGCGATTTATTTTCATTATAATATATAGAAGAGAAAATGTGGTTTACAGTGCCAAAAGGTGTTTCCCTTTTGTAAGCCGCGTATAAAACGTTTTAGAAGCGAGCTGAAAGACTTTTTTCAAATCAGATCAGTTCCTCGTCTGTTAGTATGTCATCTATAGAGCGAAACTATAATAGATCTATACAAAATAATGTATAAAGTGGGCTCGTAAGTTCATGAAATTTTTGTGTTACTCGTGTGAAACTACATTATGCGTTGGATGACGATTAGGTAGTGGTGAAACGAAACTGGCTATGCTACCAGACGAGAGCAAGGAGTTCAAAAATGCAATGTGTTTTTAATATGATATAGTGATAAATTTCATAAAGAGACAACGTTGCGTCTTGAACGATTTCTTATGGAATTGTAGAAAATTCTAAATGATGCTGCTGATAATATTATATTATGGAGAAATAGTGAACGGAAGTAATCGCGCTTGTGATTTGAATGCCGTTGAATTAATCGTTGAATAATAATTGAGCGTAAAATTGGTTTATAAATAAATTGTATTGACGCTTTGGCAAGCCATTAAATGTTATTTTTTTCTTTTACTAATGTCACTGCTGATGAATTAGGTTGTGAATGATAATTCGCTAATAATAATGCACTGGGATTATTTTATTTAAATTGAATGTTTGGAGCCGGATAATTATATTTGATGAATTACATTGGTATTTGGCTGTAGTGACATGGTGCTGCATTTATGCATTTAATATTGTGTGAATAGCTAACTTTCAGCAAGAATAAAAGTTTTGTCGGATTTTTAATGTATACCATTACTTCGTTCATAAATTAAAAAGTTAACTGTTGCCGTTATAATGCAAAAGTTAACTGTTGCCGTAAACTTCGATACGTGATTTCAGAAGGACTTATTTTCAGTTTTAAATGTAAGTAGAACTGACGTTACTTCTCTTCTCCGTGCTCTCTGTAATTTTCTATATCTCACATTTGTATTATTAATTATTCTTATTTTTATATATTATTAATGGTTGCTTCACCTTACACAGGTATTGGCGACTCCCATCTCGAACTTCAAACACAATCCAATTTACCATCAGTTTTACTACTAGTTTAAGTTCACTTTTGGCCCCGAAGAACACTTAATGGCACTGCGGTATCTCATCTTTTGGAGTGTCTCAGCCCCTAACACAGATTCCTACCTGTTCCCATTTCTCGATCTGAAGTAGCCCTTGGCCCATCTGGGCACTTTCTCCCTTCTACGATCGTCAGCTCCTTCATCCCGTGCTGTTCATTGGAGCCCGTAGTCCCGTGGCGGTCGGTCATCTTATTCAGGGGGTGGGGTGAAGAGCGATGAAGGAAAATCGTTCAAGGGTGATAAATGGTGCTACTATGCCACAACGTAAGCAAACATCCATTACAGAGGCGGGGTTCCAATCCGCGACCGATCGAGCTTAGAAAGATACGGCCTCCCAGCTTTCGCGATCTCGGCTATGCAGGTCGACTCGTAGAATTAAATTTAATTTGTATTTATTAAATATATTTCATAGATTTGTGGCAAAACCGTCGTGCTTCAAAAGATGAATATCCCTTATTAACTCCAGTAGCTATATACACATACTTGAAAATCATCCGAAGAACACTACCCATTTAGTAGTAATATACGCCAGTGAGGGGTAGATCTGGCGAGCGCCCACTGTGCAATAGTCTTGTGCGGAGCGGGCATGGCAGGCGGCGAGCGGCGCACCTCGGCCTAAATCTGCTCTACGGAAAGAGCAAACGACGCCGCGGCCGTCGCCGCCGCCCCTGCCGCCACGCCCCCTATTTATGGACGGGGCGCTTCGCAGGCAGCTCTCATCCTTGGTGGGCGGCGTGGGGGGGCGACGCGCAGTGCATCGTGAAAAAAAACTGCACACACAAAATGCTCTGCTAATCTTGGCCGTGTGGATGATGACGCATTCTGAACTGTGCAATGTAATTCGGTCGAGTGTCCGTACTAGAACAGACCGACACTCGAAATTTTGGCAATCTTTCCCGACTCAGCGTCTTGCAGGAATACTATAGGAAGTTTAGTTCCTGTAGTAGAATCCGGCGTTGCATCAAAATCATGTTTTTTTTAAGTCGTTCGTTTCTTAATCTGAATGTGGATGAGCAGTTAAATAATATTCAACATGTTTACTTTAGTCCTCAGCTTCTTCCACTGATGGGGTTACCTTGATGTCATTTCAACTTTCTAATTTTCTTCAGGTATGAGGAGAAATATTCAGAAGTCTGTCTGTTTCAAGTCTATCTCGTAATAAAAATGAAGTTCTGTTTTCGTTGCCTTTTGCATTGAGATTTTTACAGGTAGTGAGATCATCACACTATGTAAGAATCAATGACTGCATTTTGAAATCTAGTGTTTATTCTTACATTTTCGTTGAAAAAATTACCGATGTATGTTACGTCGTACCTCGACAGAGGTTTCTGGAATTCAGTGTAGACGTGAGCGTATCTCTGAGATAAATTCCCACACGTGATGCGAATCTCACATTCATGACTATTTTTAAAGGGATTGACGTAATGTGAGAATGCTCTTGCAACTTTTAGGGGTCGAAGAGCGAAAATAATTTCTCTATATACATTTGATACTCACGATGCATTTGATTTCCCGCTAGTACTCTTTCTATTCAATTCAAGATTGCTAATCCAACAGTTGTTTATGATGGAAATAACTATCTTTAAACATCAGAATCACAGGAGTCTCGGACACGTAAAACTGGAGGGGAAAGAGTGTGAACCTCCCCGGAAGTTCAGCAAAAGCCGCGACATTTTTTTTTTAAGTTAGCATGGATCAAGCAGTAGATAAAAATCTCAAGGTATGTCGCAGATCTTCATGAATTCAATGAAGTTCTCGAAAAAAACGGCAGACACGAGGACGCTAGTTGGCCTATTGCTAATTGGCCCTCTTCGTTAGATATGGAAAAGGAGGCTCACCAGGAATCTCCACCTGTACCCGCCTGTTCGGAAGCATCTTCATTATATTCTTTTCCCATGCATTTTTTTAAAATAATGAAGCAACGTCAAAGAGATTTGTGTAAACTGTGTTATAGTTTTACAGTTCTCAATTTTAATAAATGAATAATTATCGTTGTAATGAGGTGTATTGAATTTCTTCAATAAAAATGTGTATTATAATTAAACTGCTGGATGTATCTGAAAATATTTGGGGACCCGTGCCCTTCCCCCTCCATGTGCAGAATGGTCAGATGACTGCAAAACGAAAACTCGTGGAAGTTCTTGAGCAGTGTAATGAAATAAACTTGGAAACTCTAATGTACGATTGTAATATTTCTGAAAATGATAATGCTGCTTGTAACGGCGACTCTTTGGCCCTGACTCCGTTGGCGTATATCGCATACGTACGGGCGACCCGTTTTGCAGCTCGCGTGGAAGCCATAAATGAGTTGACGCTATCTGGCGAGAGGTCTCGCTGTGCAGTTGAGTTCAATGGGCGCGATGGAAAGAGCGGGCGCCGCGACACAGCATTCCGCTGCGATGTCTGCAGCGTCTGATGAGAAGACATGCGGCTGAAACCAACGTTCTTGGAAAAGCAAGTTCATTACCGATGAACAAATTCATCGGGAATTAAACATTTCAAAAATGAAAGAAACTATAGCCAAATTAGCATTGTTTTACAGCAACCTGCATTCTTTCGTGAATACCATCTTATTTAACATTGGAAAAAATACCGTCTATCCACGTATCATATGAAGATTTCTTAAAGATATCCCCTTAAAACATAACACTTTCCACTTCTCAACATAATTTCCTTTGATCTTTCCAATCCAACAATCAATTTAAGGTTGCAAATCTCTCATTTCGTACGGATGGCATTTCCAAGAATGGCATTGACTCATTTTATATTAAATCCTACTAAAGAATTTATCAAACAAGAAGAAATAAAAAATTAAAAAATTCCGGACCTGTCTGGTGATGGTTTGCTTGAAAGGCGTTGGCACTAAGCGTCTGCATAAGAACTGACAGAAACGGATAAAAAGCCGAAAACAAATAGTGGAAATTCCGTTTATAATTAATCCAAAAGTAAATGAAATACATGTCGAATACGAGCTACGTCTTGATTCATCGCGAGGATGTGTGTGCTAAAGAAGGATGTGTTGTATCTTTGCTTCCGATATATCTTTGCAACACAGTTTTTGGCAGGTAGGCTCTAGTTTTTAAGAAACAAATAGCCATGTTTCATGAAAGGTACAATTAATTCTAAGGCTTAGGTTTGGAATATTTTGGTTAATCTTGTGTTATAATTATATGCGTCGCCATTGCCAACAATATTATTTATTAAAATATTGTTATATAAAAATATGTTAGTGTTGCAACGCATATAATTATTTCATTGGAAATGCCAACGAAAATTCACCACAAAATCTATGTTATGTAGTTTTATCAGGATCATCATTTCCGTTAATATCTGGGTGTGTCAATTTTCGTGCAAGATTGTTTTACGTGGATGGGATTTGGCTTGGTGACCGCTTATTTAGAAGCCTTGCCCTAGGACGTAGGCAAGACTTGCGAATGCATCACACTGTACGAAGTTTCCATGTAATGCATTCTTATCAAGTTTACGTAATCTAGAGCTTTCAACGCATCAGGGACATGTTCCCACGATTTTCACGCACAATGTATTACGCATGCACTTATAAAGCCGCCGCCGAGATCTCTTTACATTGACAGACTCCTCCTCTGCTAGGTCTAACTTTCTGCAAGAATATTTCCACCTCTTCCAGAAAGTGTTCTGATAGTGACGTACACAAGGGTTTCGTTTGGTGGGGGGGAGGGAATCTTTAGGGAGCGCTAGGCACCCTCATTAACTTCTAATTTAGAGATCTCTAACTCTACATTAGAGTTCAGGCACACTATTTTGACTAATTTATCGTCAAACATAGTAAAAACTATGTGACTTAGAGGAGAAGTTTAATTTACGCGTATTTTCTCGAGCTCCAGACTTAACTCATTAACTTAACAGAGCTTCAGAATTCCTTATTTCACGAGTATCATTGGCAATATTGAAAAAAACTACAAATATTCTCTTCAGTGCAGTAAAAACATTTTAGAAAACTGTTTTTCTTAACAGACGCCAAACAAGATTTTTCCCAAAAGTAGCGTTCACTCGGCAAATTATTAAAAACTGCCTTTATAATATTGTTGATGAGATTGTTCCGCGAAAAGCAATATCGCGGTGAGCATGTGAAAATTATATGTACTATATTTCACCTCCGTGACTTAAGGCATGACCGGCTGACTTTAGCTCAGAGACAACATTGCCGCTGACTCTGCAGGAACTCTGACCAGGAAGTCCTAGTGTTCGGATTTTCGATACTAGCTACTTACCTATATCGAATTCAGTTACTGCCTCGAGAATTCTAACCATCGATTGTTCTGATCGGTTTTAGTTATTTCTCCTATTAATAAAAGGTAAATGCAGGAGTTGGAGACTAACAGAAGGATCACGGGCGGTATACGATCTTTCTTTTCTCTTCCTATCCACGCCCCCTTACACATTCTTCCATGGACTACACTATCACATGTGTCGGGAGCTTAGTGCTCTTCCCGCCGGGATCTGAGCACCTCAAGGGGAGATACACCACAAGCCAACTCGCAGGTGCGGGAATACCCTACAAGCCGAATCGCAGGTCGTCACAGAATCGCACCCTCCAGAGGGGGGACACCCGCACCTTCGGGGCTAAAACATTGACTATACTGACGGGACTAATGACTATTGCAATTGATGGAAACATCAACTAACCAGAATGAATGTTATCCGAGTAAGAAAACTCATGGAATAGTAAAAGCTGGTTTCGAAGTAATACTGAAATTATTTTCTTTACAAATGTAACTTATGTGTATCACTATGCCTCCCTCCCGTGCCTGCCCGTGTGTCTTCTGTAATCCCTTAAGATGCTCTAGCTGAATACTCTTTGAGAAAGAGACTTTCCCCATTACATTATTGTTACTTTTATGTTGAATTCACGCCATTTTTTTACTCGAAGCTTGTATTCTTTTATTTTCCGGAAGTTAATTTTAGCTCTTCTAACGAGTTTTCTTGTAGTTTGGGAAGTAAAGATGTTCTTGAGGTAAAAAAGAACTTTACACCTAACGAGTAGTACACTTCCAAAGATTTCGTCACGCGGGTAAAGAAAACGGAGGGCGGAAATTAAAATGTCATTTCGTAATAGTTGGTCCCAAAAGGAAAATTATGTCGGAGTTGTCGGAGATGCAATTAGTGAACTTAAGACCGAGGTGTCCGAAATTGTAAAGATCGGAAAAGTGTTCGGGACAAATAACTTTCTCATTTTATTGTTGTGTTCTCTGGCCATATATCTCTTCGATTTAGATAATTGTTTGATGGTTGGATGGTACTTGAGCAATAATACATTCTTCAAAATCTCTAAATCCATTTTCAGTGGAATGTTATTTAATTTTAAGATTGGTGCTTACCTAAGTACAGTAATTATAATGAATTTAACAAAGTTACATTTGACATATTAAAAATAAAGATTTCAATTTTTTTCATATTTACACAGTAGTGTAGATACTTTATTAAACGATTTCTTCGTAATTCTTTGAATACAAGAAGCAGGAAAACATATCAACAATGTTTAGAAACCTAGGGAAGTAAAGAATGGGATTACCGAAGGATCTGAATTTTGCTTTAAGATCAGTTTGTTGCAAATAAGAAACGGATTAGTCCATTTATGCATTAGCATATATCTTGGGTGGTTATTTCTTTGCAAATACGTAATATTTGATTAAATTTGAGATTTTATAGATTAGTGGACGGATAATTATTCATATAAGAATATAATATAATCAGTGATACAATTTCTTTGTATTTATAGCAATTTTGCGCTGGAATAGTGCCGTTTTGGTAATGTTTCACCAAATATCTTTCGTTAAAGAAATAGTGTAAAAGAAGGCGGCATTTTGTCTGAATAAAACTGACATTTACCTACTCTTCCACAAAGTGAGAATAAACTAGTGACTGAGTGAAGTCTGTGTAGTCAAACCTCGGTGTATTCAAATGACAACTAGAATGAACTAGAAGAAATGTTTCGAGGTATCGATCATTTCCACTTCGATATTAGAGTAGCCAAATTTCAAACATAAAAGACAAACACCAAAGAAAATTGAAAATTTCAAAGAACGCATGACGTCAAAGTTAGATATTGAGGTACAATTTGTGATATTTGCACGTGCACGACTAGTAGCTGATTCCCAAAGTGGTGACCAGCGGTTTTGCGTGTTCCCCTTCTTGCGTGATTGTACCGCAAGGGATGCTTTCGGTTTTCCAGCCGCTTTCGACGACTGCGTCGTGGTGGTATGTCGGCCTCAGCGTCTGCGAGCGTGCGGTTTCGTCTTACGAGCTCCGCACCCGCGAGGCATACGCAGACTGGTCCGGGCGGGGCGGCGGCGGGCGGGCGGCGGCGGTTGCGGGGGCGGGGCGGGGGGGGCGGGCGGGCGGGGCGCGAGCGAAGAAGCGGCGGCGCCACTGCATCGCGTGTGTCTGCGCACGCGGCCTTCAGCCCACGGGTTCCGAGAGAGTACGTTTTGCGGTCGAGCCGAGACGCCGCTAATGCTAGCTGCCTTCTACGCGCGGCCCACCGCAATTCTACGCAATTCGCGCAGGTAGACCGAGCTGATGACCTGTCGGGGCTCCGAAATGGAGCGAGCCTAGAAAGCGCAGTTTGAGGAATCGGCGGTTTGGCTTCCACATTCAGAAGCGGTCTTCAGCGTTCGGAGATTGTAATATTCTTACAAGCTTATCGTTTTTTATATACCTGTCAGACTAGAGGAAATAGGGTCTGGGACATTGAATGTTACGGTGTTCCGATACAAATGCCTTTAATACCATATTATTTAAAATGACGTATTATGTCTCTAATTTGTCAGTGTACGAACATTGGAGAACAGTCTGATTGCCTGGATAACTCGACATGCATTTAGGTGTACTGCTTGTAACCGTAACTATGTCCTGTGTAATTGTCCATGTTTTAATCCGATGTGATGGATGAACTTTAACTTCAATAATATATATTTACTATATAGAACACTAGCACTACGTTATTTATGTACGTCCATACTTTTTTTTCGACCCGTACCTACCTTATATGCAAGAATCATTAAAATATTGCGATGGATATTCTAAAGATGGAGTTTCAGTTGGCGAATTCCAACTGGCGACGAGAGCTAACGCATGTAGAAGTAGGATTATCTGCATATGTTGTACCGAAATGTCTTAAGGAAGTACGGTACATGAGTAGTTACGAAGTATTTCCCCTGGCAGAGTCGTGAAGCCATTCGCATGACGCAACTCAACGCTGGAGTCGCCGAAGTTTAGAGCGTCACCGCCGTCCATATCCAATGCCTTACGAACTGCCAGCGCACTGAGAACCAAAGGAATTAAATCAACTTTTGACGTCGATACGTGACGAAAGCAGGCTATCGCATTAAGATGCAGATATTTCCTTATTTTAATATCATTGCAGGAAGTATTTTTTGAATTAAGAAATTCAAAAACTTTTTTTTTAATTGGAAACTTACTTATGATATTGATATTGAGAAAATTCAAACGTGAAACCCCGTTCCTTTTACTCTGCTAGACGGAGAAGGGAGTTCCGCCACCGTCCTTGTCGCCGTCGTTCACGTCGCGCGCCCACTTCGCGAGTCCCGTGCTTCAGCCAAGAATAGCCCGCTCCGCCAGACCACGTGCCTCCCGGCGCGAGCAGATGAACTCGTGATACCATTTGGCGCGCCGCCCGCGCACCGCGTGGTTTTCACTCGTCGCTGCCTGGATTCTTTCCTGCCACCCCTGCCGCACCCATTCCCTCCGCCCGTCCCTCCCTGCTCCGCGGCTCTCGACGGCCCGCCCCTGCCCATCTTTACGCGCTCGCCACAGACTTTTTCCTGACGCCCCATTCATCTCAATCTGCCAATGCACTTGCAGATAGGTCCCTCCTCCCACCATAATCTATTTTTGAAGCTAACGTACCTGCCCAATGCAACAGTTCCCTCTTTAAAGGAAAGAAGTATCCCGCTATTCTTCTTTCCTGTGCCCTTCAGTTACTCACGGCATTGTCCTCGTCCATTCTAGAAACTGTTTCTAAATATTTTCCATTCGCTACGCTGTTCTAGCTTCCCTATCGGTTCCTCCTCACTAATTTCCACTCGTATATCTTACATTATTTTCCTTGCCGTCTGTATAATTTCGGAATGTGATATAGAGGTTACGGTAATTTTGTAACGCAGCCTGCTAGTGAGTCTGATTAGTGATTATATTGTTATTTATTGTCCCGTTCATCGCCTGTCAAATGACATACAAAATTACATACTGGCTTTACAACTCCGTGCGTGGTGATGTATTCACACGTTCGACGTATCTTCGCTGCGTCGCGGGGGCGGAGATGTTGCAGAATTACTCCCCCTCCTTTCCAAGCAGAATTCCGTGAGTCCGTTCTGGCTGGTGGACCCCATCGTGTCACGCCGCGTCCGACGTGCAGAAGTGCCGGCCCTCGCTGAGGTCGTCTTCGACGCGGAACCGCCCGCTTCGCCGCCCAAGAGTTGCCCTACGCAATTTCTCCCCTCCCTCGGGCCGGTACAGTTAGTGAATGGGGAAGTGGGGCCCTCGACGAGACCTTGCGGTATTTCGGGAGGCCTGTTCGTGGAAAGGCGTCCCCGCCAAGAGTGCTGGCCTAGGTTCCAAGTGAAATTCCAATGAGAAAATCTTGGGGAAGAGTAAAATAATTATTCCGCTCGTACTGTACTGGGTATGTTTAATATCTGAATAATTTAAATGATCAACTGTCATATTTTAGTTTTAATGCTTTATCTGTGTGGTCTTTTAAATGGGGCTTAGTACGTTGACAATAATTTACTTCATATCATTCCGAAAATTTATTTTCCTTTGATGTAAACTAAACTAAACTTTTTTTTGTAAAGTACATTTGGAAAGAAGTTAAATAAGTTCAGACTGGAATATAAAATCATTGATATTTTTCACGTCTCCACAAGTTGCACTAGTAAGACACACACGATGGTTGAAAATCCATCATGATTGTAATTAGAAGTCGAGATATTTTAACTACGAAGATACGTCAACCCGCTGCTCGTCGCGTCGTGAAATATCATTATCGTCACAGAAACTGAAGCGAGGGATACCTTACTAACCATGTATTGTATCTCGAATGAATTGAGCCTGGTAGAGAAGCTCACTAGACTAAAAGCGATGAATTCGGGAGCTAAAAGAGAAGTGGGTGTTTAGTAGTGTTTTAAGAAAATCAAAGCCTTGTAGCAACAATACATGTCTCTACTGGTTATTTTCCGTAAAATTCTGATGGCTTAAGATAGTAGTTATGCATCTCCAAACACGGCTTGCTCCCCGATCAAACTCATATATTTGTCCCTTTTAAACTCTTCTTAAGATGCTCATATTCGAGCAAGAACGGTCCGATATCCTTGTTTCCATTATGAATCACGTAGCGGCGACAACACATTTTCAACAAACAAACAGGCAAGCCGTACTTGCTCGAGTATGGTCAGCTTTAGAGATCCTAAGATGCGAAAATGCAGTCGTTCATGAGCGCGAAAGCTGTTCTAATGCTTCAAACATCAATATCACGAGAATTGAATTTGGTTCCGAACATCATTGGTTGTATTAAAAGGGAGAGATTATTAGAGTGATCGTTCAGAGGAATTTTGTTGTTGTTCTCTGACAAGGAAGGTGAATGCCAAACCCGATCGAATTCGTGGATTTTTGGGGCGAAAAAAAATCCTTCGTACGCCTTCCTTCGGAGGGGAAGTAAAGCCGGCTGTCCCATGTTATTAGATATACTGCATGTAAAAGCTCCTAAAGCCTAAATGAAGCGTCTGGGCTAAATTCAAATCGCCTGTTTCGTCGCCCAACCGTCGTCATACCTCCTTTCTCCGCTAGTTGGTGAAAGGGGCGTACCAAAATTTGCGTGGTCAGACTGAAGAGCAGGCCATATGGCCTGAGTCTCGACACGTAAAATGAGGCATCAATTCAATTCAATGTCTGGCGTTTTAAAAAAAAGCGAATGGATGCGGATTTTGCCAACGTCGTAACCGTCCGGACCGCAATGTGTTTTTCCCGCGCGGTGCGCGCGTGTGTGTGTGTGGGGGGGGGGGGGGAGCTAACGAGAGCGAAAGCGAGGAAGTGGCGGCCGGCCGCCGCGGATGCGCTCGCGCCCGCCTCTATTGACGCCCGGCGCGGCGCGGCGCTCTTCGCGCTCCCGTGCGAACCTAATTAAGACGCGCGCGGCAACGATCTTCGGGGCAACAGGCGCCCCCCCCCCGTGCTCGCTCTTCTCGCGCCGCCCTCTCCTCCTTATCTGCGACACGCCTACGTCCAAACTCCGCGCGTTTTCCTGCGGTCGGCCCCGCCCCTAGCGCCCGCCGTGGGCTGGCGAGTAAGGTAAAGGAGGCGCCGAGAGGCCAATCGACGTTTTTTTTTAGTTCCGAGAAAATAACGTTTAAAATATACCGTTTGAATGTAAATTTACGTAATTTTTGCTTTGTTGTACTCTGAGAGTGTCATGATTTTACTTTCATCCTTGCCGAGAATACTTTTTGTATGTTATCTAAACGTTTCTGCAATTCACTCGATATTAACAAGTGCACACGTGTCCTTCGTTGCCGCTCGTGTGTATTGATATTATAAGTGAGGTATCCAGAGAAAGTATTCTGTTTATTCGTGGACGTGGTTCACATAAATAGGATTGCGTCTAGTTTCCACGCTTGGAAATATATACGAATACATCGCACGTGTCTTTAAAGCGTTAGTCTTTTTTATCTTCAAATCAATGTGGGTCGAAAGAGATTAAAGCGATTTAGAAATATGGAATTTTCTGATATGTAATTGAATTAGCGTTATGAACTTGGATTCCATAAATTCAAAATATTTAAAATAAAAACGTCTAATTTTTTGGGTATATTGTAGAATGTCAAAATCTCTTTTCGGCATAATTATACTGGTGCATTTAATAAAGAAATCGAGTGTGTAAAAACCGCAAATGCAATATATCAGTGCGAATCGTAGCTCTATAAACAATCATCAAAAAAGGAACCTTCAATTCTTTGACCCCCTTCTTCAAATAAGATCTGAAATTCACTCCTAGCCCCCACACTCCCACCACTGACGGTCACCACTTCTATGTGTCTTTTGATGCCATTGCGTTCCCGTGCCTCTACCTCTCATGTTACTGTCCTAACGTAGGCACTCTGTCCCTTCACGTGGCTGTGAACAAGCGACTTGCAGTCTCCTTGGAGCTACCTGCCCGCTGTACCTCCGCCCTGTTCCTTGGGAAGCGACGCGTCCTTTACCACGCCTCTGCTCGTTAGCAGGACCTCGCCAAAGTGCTGCACGCAGAGAAACTCTGTGGGACCTGTGGTTGAGCCCAGTTTGAAGTCTAATTAAAAAGAAAGTCTCTGACTTTAGTACAATCGTGTCAGAAATAGGTGGTAAAAGACAGGTATAGATTGTAAGCAATGATATGCGAAATTGAATTTATAGGTAAATGAACGCATTATTAATGATTTTGTAAAGATTGATTTGATGATGCTTCATAGCAATTTAGCTCTTTCACGCGAGCCGCTTCAGATTAGAACATTCATTATCAGGTGGTGGATAGTCATAGTAGTGGAACCCGAGGCCAGGTTAGACACCTCTTTGTAGTAGTATTCCACTTAACATAAGGCTCTTTTGTGAGTGGTCAGAAATAGGGGGAGAGGTTCTTTGTGGCAAAAGTATTGTGTGTTGCCTAATAAAACAAGGAAAATAAATAATTATATTAGATTTAGATGACTTTTTTTTAATATTACATTTTTCGAGAAAAGGGGATTTGAGTGTGAACTGTCTTCACCCACTTCGAGCTTTACGTCCCCCCTTGTAATCTAGAACTTTTCGGTACGATAATTTAGAATTCGTAAAGCAGTGTAAAAGTTCGGTCTAATAGTGATACCTGGAATGGTTTATTACGAAGCGAAGCTGAACCTGCCGAGTGAAAGCTGCATGCAAGACTGGAAATGCTGAACTGAATTGCTGTCTGTCTGGAACGCTTTGAAAAGTTGATCCATCCAAATTGCCGTAGATTATGAATTTTGTATTTCATACTCGTGGACCCAGCAATGCTTCGCTGTTGCAATGTATTACCATAACGTAATGGTACCTCCTTAGTCTATGGTATTACACTTTACACACTACTGGTAACGTGATTGTTAACGTTTTACGCTAGGCTCTGCAAAAATTTTAATATGACTTGTCATGGTTGTTAAATAGCCTACTGTTAAAACGTTCTACTCCCATGTGGTATTTAGGGCAGACAAAATGGGTTGGCAACAGGAGTTTTCAATGATCTTCCATTTCCTTTCCTTCATTCCACCTTACTTCATCAGGCTTACGGCGGCGAATGAGCGGTAACATACGCAAAGAGATTTTAAGCAATAGTAAGAGAAACGGAACCTCACATAAAATGAATTATTAGATAAATGAACGAGCAAGTAATAAAAAAGACGTTAATTATGGGTTATGCATGCATATTGTACCAGAGGATACTGAAGCATCTTTACACCCTGAAAAAACGACCAACGTGGTCTGCAAATCTGCCAAGTTGGATATGTGAAAAATAGTGTAATATCTACAGATGGAGTCTGCGGAACGTATAATTTTTAACCTATTATATTACAAAATTCTTTTAGGGTCTAGTGCCGCATCCTTGCGCGTTTCCGAATTGGCAACGAGGCTACTTGGCGATTTGCACTGCAACTTCGAGTATACGTAACGCTTTTCTATGCCAAAATACTTCGCTGATCAGTACGAATATGCAGTGCTATGCAGTAGAAATATTGAAAGCAGACTCCAATCTTTCGTTCTCGTATTTCGATCTCAACAGTTGCAACGCACTGGTTGGTTGTTTCCGTTTAGAGGTAAGACCCTCATTACATTCTTCAGCACGGCATGATGATATTTGCAGTATTTTCTGGTATCTATTTCGAGTATGGCCCAGTTGCTGAAATCACAAAAAAATCAGTGATCTGTTGCTTGCAAACGCTGCTCATCTATTGAGCGACTCATTGAAACGACTACCGAAAAACTTTACATCTTCAGATTACGCTAGAGCCCAGTGTGGGCCTTGGTTGATATTCGCACGTATTCGCAATGCTACCAGAATCTTTCTACTTAATGGAGAATGTTCTTTGGAGGAACGGACGATCCGCCGAGACTGTGGTAAATACAAGGAAAGATTCCCACCCAAGTGATTCTTGTAAGCCTCTCTTCATTAATCTAGGTATTTAACCATTACCTTGTCTCTTCATATATGAATCAGTGGTTTTTGTCGCAAATGACTTACTTAAGGGCGAGAATATATTTTCAGCAAACACTGTTGTCTATAACTAAAACACTCGACGTAGTAATTATATTTATCAGGTGACAGCTCACTTCAAAACATTTACAAATAATACATGTGCATTATTTTACAAGACCTTGCCAGATGACATTAAACGATTAAATTCGATACAAACGTTTAAGACCCAAGTAAAACTTTTCTGCTGCACAACTGTTTCTGTACAATTAGAGACTATACAAAGCATCCAAAAGGAAAGAAATATAAATGTTAATAATGACGTGTAATGTATTATATACCATTTGGATTGTATAATTCTAAAGAACAAGTATTGTACTTCAGCTTCTGGGTCAATGACCCCATCTCGATCAGTTTTTCTTCCAGTTTCCCTGATCCTCGAGTAAATGCTGAGATGGTCCCATGTTGGGCTCTTGGACATAAATTATCTTCAAATTAAATTCTCCCCGTAGCACGTCACACACAGTTTTTAACATTAATAAATAAAGATTGCGTTCTGTTTGAAGAACGTAGTGTAAGGTGCTTATTCGGCATCCATCTGGAATTGAAAATACACGACGTATCATATTATCCTACATTGCTGAATTAGTATCCACAGCTCTGTACTGATTGAAATTTCAAATGACATGTTAAAATAATATTGAAATCCACTGAAGACACGCGGATTTTTTATTCATTTACTTACTTAAGGTCGCTGTTTCAGCTACTAAGGTCATATAGCGACCACTGTAAGCAACACGGATAACGGCTTAAAGGTCACACAAACATCCATACCCCGAGCGGAATTCGAACCCGCGACCCTCCCGACAAGAAGCAGCTACGTCTCTTCAGCCTTAGTAACCTCGGCTTTCGAGGCCGGCGAACGTGGAATTTATTTTCTTCGATATCTTGAGTTAATGACGAACAGTCATGTCGCAGCCTTGCAAGTGCGGCGATAGTGTCTCTTAATTTCATCCCATGACCGGAATCACGAGCTGTCCCGCTCCGCCCTCGACCCGCGTGAGCCCGGCCGTCGGCTGCCCTTCGGTGCGGGGGCCTCTGGGGCGGCTCGGCGGCGCGGCGCGGCGAGTCGCCCCACGTGCGGCGCCGTCTGGAAGCGCGCTTCGTTATCGGGCGCCAAGTTCGCCTTTATCTGCCGTTATATAACTGAGTATCGCGGGCGAACGCGTTGGCGAGCGGTGCGTGGAAATAGACGTGTAACGGTTGGGCCCGCCCAGTGTTTATAGCTTTATGGTGGCGAACAGGCCGTTTTGCAGGAATCTGTTTCCAAGTGTGTGCGGCAGTGTCTTCTGCGTAGGAGGAGGCTTGTCAGAAGTGTTGTGTGAGGTCGTTGATGGGATCTGTGGCTTATTCTCGTGTCGTGTATAGGTTTGTGCGCATTATCTACGCACTTCCGTGCGTGGTGTCCTCGTTGGTGTAGATGGTGAATATTCAGTGGACCTGACTGACCCTCTGACCTTTTTCGGAGAGAAGTTGGTTGTTCAGTAAGTATTATGCAGAAGGTCGCGATGTCACATGATGAGAACTGATAAGTGTGTGAGGGTTGCCCGGAAGGGGGCTTGTAATAATTGTAATGGAAATGTTAAGGGAATTAGAGAATAATATCGTCTCGGTACAACGACAAAGTTAACGTAAGTTTGTTAAACAGCATTATAAGTCAAATAAATCTAGTTTATTCTTCATATCGCTTCATTCACGCATTATGAAGATATACTTTGGGGAGATGTTGGATTTCAAGAAAGTTGAAGAAAACTTATAAAATTATGTGTCGAGATGAGCGCCGTAGGTGTTAGATTTATTCGTACTTGTCTCAGATCAGTGTCAGGAAGAAATATTGAAATCGAGAATACTCTCCATTGTATGAAACATTAAAAAGAATATCCAGAGTGAAACCCTCTATTATTTTTGTGAATATTCGGAATCGTATAGGTTTTTGGCGACTCGTATGATCGAGTGTGAAGCGTTAACGTGAAGCTAAATTCCCGATGATGTGTATAAATATTATATACGTCATGTTTGTAAAGACTATCGTGTATAATATCCAATTGTGGATTTTATATTATACAGATGTAATGTTAGTCACACTGAGCTTCATAAATATACGCATGCTGCATATAGGTTGAACACACATTTTCCTTGCACTCGTTACACGCGATGCAAAGGTACTAAACACATCGGGGTGCAAAGTCACGTACTTTGCAAGAGAAAGAGGTCTGTTGGTAACATCACTGGCTCGGCAGCGTATTGTAATGGAAACGAGTAGAAGTCGGTGATGCTTGCTTCCTGTTTTCTTCGAAGTGAACCACACCGTTATACAAGGACCAGAGAAAATTCTGTAAACCGCAGACCCGCTAATCAGAAATGCTATGATGCTTTAAGACTAATTAGTACAGTTCTTAAAAATGGAATTCGGTACTTCGACGTGATGGACAAAGATTTGTCGTGTGCACGATTTCATTTTGTCATCTTGTAGGATTTCGCTGCAACTTGTTTCAACTCGTAATGTCGATGTGGAAATTTTTGCCTTTGTGAAAAAAACTCTTGCCAATACCAAGATGCATTTCTCTTTTCTCGATTTGCTTGGCTACCTACCTTCAGGGCTCTGATGTAAAGAAACAATACCTTGCAAAAGAACCGTTTTCAAAGCAAAGGTAATACGAATAAAACAGCTGCACTTTAATGTTATTGGGTATGCTTGTTGAAAAACAAATAGTTTTTGAATAAACCCATCGAAGTCGTTCAGGATTCATTAAACGTTTCAACGAATAGCAGTGATTCAGGACAAAATATCGGTATCACTGTGCCGTGTCTCGGGTATGTTTAATTTAAGAATTATTTAAATAGATTCAGATTTATAGGTGTTTCAGAAACTGAATGTTGTACTGTTCGTGACTGTTGACTTGTAAAAAAAAATCAATGGTTAAAAATTCGAATTCATATGCTCAATGGAAATGTTCGGAATTCTATTAGAGTGGCGTTGTTAGAGATAAGTACAGGACATTCATTGAACCCGTCTCCGTTCAGAAGGTTCGTGCAAGCCACAAATGTTAACGATCACATTATGATTGTAGGATCATCAAACAGGAATTTGAACTAATTTTTGTGAAGTTGCTGTGAATTTTTTGTCAGCACTATGTTGTGAACGACTGAACATGTACGACCAGGAATAACTAGTAAAATGAAGAGAACATACGAAGAATTCATTTGTATTCCAGGAAGTATGGTAATGGTACCACGCAGGCAGTTGCACGGGATTAGATAGTTTTCTTTCAGTTTGTCCCAGACAAGTTTATTGAGACCTTGTCATCCAGTTTTTAACATTTTAGGATCATTAAGTATTTGGTGGTGGTATGAAAACGATGTAAGCCATCAATATAATCTTCGCAAGTTGATTTGCGTGACATTTAAAACTGTGAAGCAGTGCAGGGAAATAGATTTCTGCCTGCTTGAAACAGGTTTGTAGCAAACTACCTTGAGGTCCAGAAATTTGAACAATCGTCGAAGAGTGCATGCAGGCTTCACTGCTCGCTGGATGTTTTCCAGAAACATGGCTGCGCGATGTGTGTGCGCGTGCGCGCGCGCACTGATAATATCAAGGGCGCCCCCAGAGAAAAGTCACGGTTGCCATTCTCCACCTAGAAAATATACAGAATTAAAAATAAAATATTTAATCCTGATACCTTTTAAGGTATAGTATTATGAGTGAATTTAGTTAAATGATATATAAAAGTAAAGTTTTTGCAAAACCATATTTTAAACGTCTCGGAGTGTAATTTAAAATATCTTGTAGAGAAAGTGGAACCAGTAGAAATATTTATAAAAATGTGGCTTCGATATATTATATTCATTTTTTAACACATTGTCCAGTGTTATATATGCCTTGAATAAATTCGTTAATTAATCCTTACACGTTTTCTGAAGTCCCAGTTGCTTTTGGTACTCCAGCCAACACTTCCCGACCTGTAGGTCAAGGCTGTGCCGGCTTTGCTAGCAAGGTGCAGCGCGCTACCGGTATGCAGGCCCGCCCATGTGATAGCATTGTTTGCTAATAATCACCGTTGAATCGTTTGTGTCGACCCACCTTACGTGCTCATTTGGACTAGGGTATCGTTTACTATGCATGGGAGTAGTGTGAGTAGCTGTCGTTTGGAATAATTTAGGGACGAACGATGGTAGAGTTGGGTTCTTGATACTTGATTCACGCCATCATGCTGTGTTTGAAGAAACCTTTCAATTCTAATGTTTTTGTGTTACTCGTAATGTAACATATATCCCATGTGAAATTGCTTCAGTTTTCAAAATTTTTTTAAATATTCATTTGCAAACATTATAATGAAGTTCTATAAATTGGTAACTGTTTCAAAGGGTTTTCGCCCTGGCCTCTCAGGTAAGCCATCAATGTAGAAATGTTACTTTCTAACGATAAATATCAAATTTGTATTTATTGCTGACTTTTTTTACATACTGCTATTTACTCTAGGAAGTCCAGTAACTAATCGTAGCTGCGCATGATTTTGCATTGAGCGAAAACGGGAAACACATAGATGATTATAGTATTAATCGTTACACTTCACCATTTTTAATCGATGTAGGTTTAGTTCGAGGTTTCATCTCTGAAATAGTTTTTTTTCTAGTCTTGATATGAGCTACTAAAGATCACTGCAGGAGACATAGTATTTAGAGCTTCTGCAGCAGCTAGGCTTTGGGCCGTATTGAGATAAGATATTGGCTATCTGGGCCTGGCCTGAGCAAACGTTTGGGTATTGTCACTTTTTCGTTATTTCTTTCCTGTTCGACCTGTGATTCACACTTGTGCATATTGAATTTCGTGTGAGAACGCTTTAACCAAGTCACTTAAGTAAATAAGAAAGTTGCTATCATATTAATCAAAACTACAATTTATTAACTTGATTTGTTTAAATCTACGTAGACCCGTGGATCTGTATATTGCTTTATTTTAAGTCAACAAATTTGCTTAAAAATGAGATATTTTTATGGATATATCTTTTCTGCAATGAGTTTATTTCGGGTGTATTAATATTTTTTAGTGATTTCAGTGTGGAAAGGTTTTGCTTCATTATGTTTAGTTTTCATGTGAACTCAAATGTTCGAAAATAGTGTTAAATTGAAATATACCACCTTTGTTTTGTATTCTGAGAAATAAAGAGAAAAGTTTCCATTATAACAGAGCACGTAGATACTAAATTTAATGTTCCAGAATGTGATCCATTCACAGAAGTACCATTTACGATTCTAATCCAAACCATAATAGTACAATAACTGTGATATTACTTCGACAAAGCACGTGCAAGAAACAAGCCCCATATCTTTATACAGGCGCAACTAAATTGTTTAGTGAGATTTGAGTACATCAAATCAATTCTTTCTGAATTCTTTTGTTCTTTATGATATTTGTTCAAGTTCAGAATATTAGGCAAATCGTATATGATGCATAGAAACTCGTGATGTGAAGTCGCACAGTTATGGCCCTTCGTTCAAAGAAACTAAACTGTATTTCGTAAAACTAACTGTGGGGAAACGTAAATAGTAACTTTGCATCAAGGCTGTTATCTAAAAAGTCCATTGCCTGATAATGTGGATGTCTTTCTAGTGTTTGCTGATTTTTGAGGAGGCTTCTCATTTTTATGGGTTCTGATGTTTCTATTTTGAACTCTTAACGGAGAATCCTGATTTTGAACAATAATTAGCCAATGAATGAACAATAATTGTCAGAATTATTGTAACGAGGAGAAAAAACCTGATTCAGATACTTGATCAGCCTATCAGAATATCTTATAACCCCTATTATCTGGAAACAAACTCTCGACAAGTTTCATTTTGTAGAGCAGATGCGAATTTTGTGTTCAGATATGATAGATGAGATTTCACCAACAGTATTTGCAAATGTTTATTTTATCAATGTATATTATTCAGAAATCTGAAAAGGGAATACGCTAATAAGATAAAATTATATTCGCGGCACTAATGATAATATAGTTCGGTTTTAAATTAGTCTACATAATATTGCCTGCAAGTGCAATATCAAGCAGTCACAAATGTGTAATATCAAATTGTGTAAGTTCCCTTTCAGCTGCTGTTGTGCCTCATCGGCCCGAATTTCGCGAGACATC
This sequence comes from Gryllus bimaculatus, assembly GCA_017312745.1. NCBI lineage: Eukaryota > Metazoa > Arthropoda > Insecta > Orthoptera > Gryllidae > Gryllus > Gryllus bimaculatus. The sequence continues at coordinate 3,983,464 of BOPP01000062.1, forward strand.
TTTTTTCTAAACAACAACAACAACAACAACAACAACAACAACAACAACCTGTGGCCAAAGTAATTAGATCAAGCAAAGTACACTAAGGCATCAAGAAGAAGAAAACATTTGGATTGACAAGTCAAGTGACGAATGCATAGATGATATGAGTTACTGTATCTGCACCATTTGGCAAGTTTGGAGCTCCAGAAGTCTTCTAAAATTCTATTCGAAACTAATACAATTGATGCGACACCTTCACAAGTACGTTTTATTGTAATCCCGGGTTGTCGGAAAAATAGAAGTTGGGAGACCCAGCGGGTGAGATCAATCGATATTGGAGTGTCTCGTGTTTTCACGACGTGGATTAAGGCCAGCAATGAGCTACCACAAATGGGGACGATCGTTACTCCTCGTTAATGATCTTGGGGGGATAGACAGCAGAATGCGAGCGAATTGTAGCATGCCTTGCAAACTGCAACTCTCACCATACTCCAAACCTTTTGAAAATGTGTTTGCGAAGATAGTGTCTATTAAGGTTTCCATGTCGTTCTACCTGTAGAAATTGTACGGACAAACTAGTGATAGTATAAACTAGTTGTGAAGAAAGGCTTAATCTAGCAACGTGTTTTGTTCTCTGATACGCGGTATACGGTTGATTCAGTTCAACAAGCACGTGGACCAAAAGTGTATTGCAAACATTAAGGTGAATTTGGTTGTGATCTTCCCATATTTTTAACGAATATCTTTTCGAATATATCGCTGTTATGGAAATGATAGCAGTTGAATTGCGTGTACGTTGACGTGACGAGAGGAAAGGTCGCACACGATTCCTCGGTTAACATTACTCTCAGTACAGAACCACAGTATATTAGCACGATATATCGGAATGCTCGTTGGTATGAATATTTGAATGTTATTGCGCTACAAAAACGAATTTTTCTGATCGACTTTTCTTCGAAAGAGGAAAAAAATGAACTTGAGCACATGCCTCTGCCTACGTAGTTACACGTTGTAGATGGCAACTATCGATGAATCGAGTGTTTGAGAGCGATTGCGTGATCTTGTTGGCATTCGTTCTTCAAGGTTGGACAATCGACAGCTTGCGTGCGAGCAAATGCGTGTCATCTACGGTTTGGATTTCTTGAACAGGCATCAATTCTCTTTGACTTAGTGACAATAGAAACTTTCATTTGCGACAATATAGAGATCTTCAGGCAACGTTCAATGTTAATTGACAAATGCTAACGCGAATATGCCAAACTATGAGAAGCACGTCGGGAAACCAAACCAGCTCGCCAAAATAATCCCCTTGGTGCGTGATGAAAATGATTTAAAGTTCATTTTACTTGCACAAAGTAGGTTTGCTACATCTTGCAAGTAGTTGTGTAATACTGAATTTTTAATCAAAATGGTTTGGATTAATGAACGCCAGTATTAATTAAAATCTCTAAAATGGAATGCATGCTTTTTGGATGCAATTAGAAGATATCGTCATTGCAGAAGCACTGCCGCGGAACTGACATCCATGACACTGATATATCAGCATTTTTTGGCATACATGTTTGTACAGGTACCATGATAGCATGTTAAACGTAATTTAGCGCTTGTTACATTACATTTCCGACATTATGAATTTGAAAGATTTATGGCCGTTGGCATCAAGGATCGGAAAAGGGGAAAAAACAACAACAAAAAACAATCAAAAAGTCAATTACGCAGTAGTGTTACTTCAATGATGATATCTTAGCTATTATGACTGTCGTGTCTAAAACTTGGGTTGCGAAGATTTGACCGGTTGGTTTTCAATACCTTGAAAATATGCAGAAACTACGATTTAAAGCCTTGGAGTGAGTGTCTACTATCATGACGCATATTTTTGCTACAATATCCTATTTAAACATACAGGTCGCCGTATAATCGCAATGAGTTACATTGGTTGTACCTTCACCCATTCTTTAATAATAATTCTATTTCTGCTGTTGGTAAGTTGCAGTTCTTTATGAAACGGGTTAAACGATGCTATTTTAATGCGTTGTGTTCTGCGCATCCTTGAGCATGGCATTTTTTGTAAAAACACCACGCCGCCGCCCGTCCAGAATTGCAGGTGGCTTGCGTCTTCGGGTCCTTTCTTGTCCAAAGGCACATCATGCCTGTTTTTCCGCGCTCTGTGTGTGAACACGCGTGCAGTGTGAGTTTCGTTTGTGTGTGTGAGAGAGTTGCGAGATCCGCGATAAAGTGAAGGCAGATCAGTAGCGAAGGCCGCTCGGCTGCGTTGACGCAAACGCTGCTACACTGTCACCGTATCGCGACTTCAGCTTCTGATGCCTTTATGTTGAAGGTTGATGCGACATAGACAACAAAATATCGATGTTGCCCATATTTTCGAAATTAAAACATCGATGTGAATACTATATCGACCACATGGGTGATCTGGGCTGTCCGGGTGATGCCGCGTCGAAGGCTGTGTTGCCGACGTTTCAACCATCCTGCCATGCCGCATACCAGCCCTGAGGAAGACGACGACAGGATGGTCGAAACTTCGGCAACACCGCATTCGACGCGGCATCTCCCGGACTGCCCAGATCACCCACATGACTCTGGCCGCTGAAACCTACGACTTCATATATCGACCACAATCCTTCGGGGTCTTAAAGCTGGTTTAGTAACCTCCAAGATAAAGTTCGTGCGCTACAAAATTTAATTTGACAGTAGCCATGTGTATTAATTTATAATTGAAATTGAACTGAAAAAGTTAAAAACGCCTCTCCATGTGTGAAATACAAAAAAAGACGACGGAAATCCAGGGTGTCAGGATCCTCTCGGGCGTGAGGAAGTCTGCTCGATGAAGGCAGTGCAAACCTCATTTGTGTGGTTGGAACACATACCCAGGCTGTGTTACCATCAGATATTATTTCGAATTTTAATTTTTACAAAATAGTGATTCTGAGAAACTTTTGTCTAGGAACAAAACATAGAGAACGTAAAATAATCAATGTTCAAAAATCATCGAGGTTTTCAGAACATCGGCATAGATGTCGCATCCCTGTGTTGGAGGTTTATCTGCATCGACATCTGGGGCTACATTGTTTACGAGGGAAGTACGACAGTTATTGGGCGCGTGGGCTCTTGAGATCATCCTGTCTTCAAAGAAAAGGGAGGAGGAGCTGAAAATTTATCTTTCAGTGTGTGAATTGACACTCAAGCAGGTTTTCGGAGGGTCAACAAATGTAACGTACAACAGAAACCTCCATAGCTTATTTTGATTTGTTTGTACACCGAACGGAAGTCCTGTGTATTCCCAAGCACATAAGCGATTAACATGTTCACTTCCAGTCGCGTAATAACTGTGATTACAAGAATTTGTTTTGGTAGAGGAAAAGTAGAGGATACAATAAATTACGAAATTAAAGTTTCGTGCGTTCCTAAACGAATAATTCTTTGGGGGATTGCTATAGCCTACTCCCGTTGTCCTGGGTCTTTAACAGGATTAGTTAATTTAGATAATGGCGCGAGTCGCATATTTTAAGGGAATCAAATAGGCTGGCAATGAGCTTTGGAAGACCTTGATAACGACGTTAATTAAATGCAGCACAGAACAATCACAATGAGGGGGGGGGATTATTCTCATGGCGAGATATAAACCATTCAGACCAGAAAAGGAGTGCAATATTACTTTTACGTAAAACGTCATTGTATTTTGCGATGCGATATTTTTGCCTCAATATTCTGAATAAAATTACTTTTCTATGTAATGTTTCAAACTAAATAAGAGAAAAATATTGTTATCCTACAGGAAGAGATGCTTTTTAATGAGTTGTCTGTTTTTTCTTCTTCGATGAATTGAAAATGGAATTTGAAAGTTTGCAATATGAAACCATCGTTAATTCTTCACTATGTAAAGGGAAGAAATTTGCAGGAGATCGTCGCTGAGATTTTATTTGTCAAGCGGTTCGGAAGTTGTGACTCCTCTTACCCTATGCCGTACATTTGGCATTTGAGCAAAACTGGTAGTGTGCTTTGTTGGGACGTTTAACGCAAAAGTGGCAGTCACAATATTATAGATCAGACTGCAGCCTGCTGCGTGTTTTGCGGGAATCGTTAAATTTAGAGTTATGAGTGTTGTAGCCTTCTTCCCTTCCTTTGCCGAAAGGCGGCCATGCTCCTCTATACAAACCGCGCCATATTGTAACTTGTTTTGATGCCTTGACTTTCTCTACGTTGTATATGGTCTACTTGTTTAGAAGACTGATGTGGTTGATTTAACAGCAGGTTACGAGGTCGATCAGAGGCAAAAATAGAAATTCTTAAGCGAACTGGTATTGCGTTATCAATGGATGCTGAATTACTCGTTGGTAAATAATTTTGATACTATTTTCAAAGTTTTACCACCGAATTTTTGCATATTTCATCAAGTTGGCAATATTAATGGTTATTCCTTGTTAAGCGCACAATTCCGATTCTATTCCTGTTGGACGGCTTTGGTATGTTAAAATACCATCCTTCTAGGAGGCAGCATTACCTGAATATGAATATTATCTGTGCTATTACGTAAAATTAAAGGCTTCAGTACTCTGTCTTTTATGATTTGTGTCAATGGCAAATGCGACATCATTGATATCGACATCCACATTTACCGAGTGGGAATGTATACAAGGTTTCTCGCCCCTAAAAGACCGGGAATAACAATAAATAAAGTAGCGTGCGAACCCCAGCAGTGTAAATAAATGACGTTTTAATAAACATTTTAAACATTAAATTAGGAAAAGGGTGTGTGATACATTATAGTAATTAACGAAACTAGTGGATAAAAAGAGGGGTATAATTGCATGAGTGGCATGTTAGGAGCGAGTTTTCTTTTTTCGCACGTGTGCAATTATACAGTACCCCTTTATCCACACGTTATGTGCAATATTTTTCCATTTAAGAAAAATTTTATTTTGAGATATTTATGTACATTTTAAATCGATAGGTGCATTTAATAACGCATTGCTTCTGAAAAATACCGATTTTAGAGTCTCTTGCAATGTATACTTATGTCCACCATATTTACGTATAGGATGAAAAAATGGTAGTTTTGCTGACGTACGTTTTAGAATTGGTAAACACAACTGGCGTTTACATTTTTTTATATTTGTAATAGCTAAGACCAAATGTTTACATGTAAGACATGTATTACATGTAAAACATTTAATTGACTCATGGTAAATATTTTATGTTCCATTTTTCGTCTAGAGTTAAACCGACGTTTACTTAACCTATTTTGTTGTATTCATTCTTTGTTTATATGTAGTTGATGTAGCGTAATCTGGGATGTACATTTTTGTTCACGTTTCGTGGTCGATTGGATATACCTTGGCCATATGTGTGTTATAGTGACTTAAACGATTTTGATCTTTTTTCTGAATTCTTATTGATGTGAAGTTTTTAATTGCACGTGTGTAATTATGGTTTTGACTGATAATTAACGATTTTTATTAGCATATTAAAGCAATCTTAGAGCTACCTAATTAATGAGCACATTTAGTTAAGTAAACGAAAAAGTCAATAATTTCTTATCAAAAATGAAAGCATTTGGCAATTTTTCTCATAGAAAAATTTGCATCTCTGATGGTACTATAGTGTGCTAGAGAAGAAGCAGAGGTTTTTAAAAATATATTTATTTGTTCTAGATGGAAACCATCGTTTTGAATAATTTACACATGTGTTTTTAGAACTATGCTAGTTAAAATCTCTAAGCTAACTTAATATCTACATTGGAGAGGATACTCTAGGGACGAACCTCGGGGTTATGTTTCATGGTTGGCTAAGATTTTGAGAAAGGCATCAAAAGGGAATCTATTTTTTATTCGGATGTAGGTTGGGTTTTTCGGTAGTTTGAAATGGGATGCTGCTGGGATGTCTTTTAGGTTTTGGTAGAAATTGTGTTATATGGGCTATTTGGTTTATTATTGTATTGATGTTTAATTCAGAATGGAGTGGTTTATTACTTACGGACAAGGGGGCATTTGTGATTAATCTGATAAATCTTTTGAATTACTTTGATTTTATTGTCATTTGTAGGGCTACATTTGTCCATATTGGACATGCGTATCATGCCTTATTGGATATATTCGCCATGCGAGCATCAGTGGCCTTATTATAGACTTATAAGTTATTGTTGAGTTTGTGTATGACAGGGATATGTGTTTGTTGATGTAGTGGCCGGAACAGGTATAATTTATTTCTTGTTTAATCTTGATATCTGTATATGGGTTTTCCAGGTTAGTCTTGTGTCCAGGTGACGTCCTAAGTATTGTATGGGTTGTGATGGTGGGGAAGCAGAGGTGGCTGCGGCGGCGCGGCACTTGTTAACGCGGTGTAGGCAGCGGCCGCGTATTAACCGCGCTCGTCCAGCTCGTTGCCGAGGCGCGCCGCGTTTATTGACACGGCCTCGACCTCGGCCGATCGGAGCCCGTTGCGCCCGCCGCTTCTTGCTTCGGCCGGCTTCGCGGAGATCCGACTGCCCTCGCTACAGTAGGGCAAATGAGATAATCTAACTACAATTAAGTCGTAGTAATGCATATTAATAATACAAACGTCAAAAATGTTTCGGAAATATTGTTTCAATGTTTATAGACTTAATTGTAAATCGTATTGTTAATTGTAAATAGTTTATATAAATACAAACTTTAAAAATGTTTCGGAAAAAATGTTTACCATCATCTGTGGTTATAAAAGTGTGGAAATACCCAAACGGAAAGAAACAATTTGGATAAATAAGAAAATGGTAAACAAGTCGAAAAACTGTGAGAAATTCTAATTATCCAAGTAGATGAGGAAGTATTCAAGGAAATTTTCCCGAATAATTTGTGGATTTTTAATGTTTTCTTAAAACTTAATTGATGTCGAATTTTTATTTGACGTTTTATACAATGGTTTACCTCAAATCTCTGCATCACTACGGAATTTTTTCTCCTACTCTCATCTACCATACGTTTTCGCCCTGACCCAAACTAAAATTTCGTTTGTTAGTTTCTCGTTTCGCATTGTAAACGTGTCCCATTGGGCACCCGTGCCTTTGCCCACAGACGTATTTCTCGACATCGCATTTCATGATCATGGTTCGCCTCCACCTTGTTCTCTGCGTTTGCTACAGACACTTCAGCATTTCGACCTGTTATGGCTTCCGAGGAGGGCGAGTGGCGGCGTGGCCTCGCAACTGACCCTTTCCTACCACAGTGTTCGTGAAAATGTTCTGAGAGTGTGGATGGGCTCGTTACAAGTGGACGGGCAGTGTTTCTTTCACATAGTTAAGTACATGTTGAGTCAATCGTGTTAATGTGGATGAATACGTCAGAGGTGGAGAGAATAACATAAGAGCACCTTCCACATTTCATTTTTTTAAAGATCGGTTAATTATTATCGTTTGTATGTAATAAACATAACTTTTAAATTCTGTGTATGGGTATATTGCCCTCCAGAAAACAGTGTATGCTGTAAGAAGGTAATATGTATGTTATAACGTGATTTTTACGTTCGCATTCCTTTTGACCGCTTCTATACTCGGTATTCTGACACTTTTGTCAACTTTCAAGGCTTCTCAAAGTGTCGCCAAAGCGTTTTGTTCGTAAATGGTTTTATCACTACTAAACTGCTTCACAGATCACTACACAACTAATTTCACCCGCACACACTCTCTGCGAACGCGTTCATAAGAAGATGAACAATCAAATACCAATGACTAGAGCAGTTTTAGATTAGATTTTAAATTTATTCAGTCAAAAAAGCAGTAAAAATGTTTGTGACGTGGGGGGGGAGATTATCTGCGCACGTTTTCTTGAGTTTCAGAATCCCTTCCCGTCATTTTAACTATAAATAGTTGAAAGGTGAGTAAAATTTAAAATTATATTTTAAAAATCGCAAGATTAGCAATATTTTAAAAATAGTCATTTTTGTTTCTGAGTTACAGAAACTTGATTTGCCTCGGTATACGAATCGCAAGTATGATTTTTCTGCATTGCTAACAAAATAGCAACTCGCCCTTACCACTACTCTTACCATTACAAGCCAAAGGAGAGTTCAACAAAACGTGCGCATAGTGAAGCTACATTTACGTCCAGAAGCAAAACAAGGAGCCATCTCAGCATTTGCTCAATGGATCAGAGAAACTAGACAAAAACCGATTGAGATGGGATGTTTTATTAGATGCGCAGTTGCTTTTTCTTCTTCTTTTGGTTTGACTGATCTGTCTTACGAGGTTTTAAATTACGTTACACTGAATAGATTTCAATAAAGTTTCATCGAACGTAATGAACACCTCAAAAATCTGAGCTAGTCATTGCACGAGAAAATATGTTTTTGTAAGTTATTTGTTCTTGAGTTTCTGAAGTGAAGACGTATTCTACTTACATTGTAAAATTATCTTATTAGACTGCTGCAGCTCGTTGTAGATATGATAGAGCTTCAATATGCATGATAGTCATTATGATGCAGCTTTAATATAGTACTGGTGTTTGGCCAATCAAAATGAAGATTACATTTCAGTAATGTAATGGAAAAACAGACATGTGTCTTTTAACAAGAATGGACCCAAAGACAAAGGCCACCCGCAATTCTGGACAGGCAGCGTGGTGGAAAAAAAAAGCAATGCTCAAGGTTTTGCAGATCTCAACGCATTAAAATAGCATCATTTAAACCGTTTTATAAAGAACTGCAAGTTACCAACCGCAGCAATGGAACTATTATTAAAGAATGGGTGAAAGTGCCAACCAATGCAAATAATTGCGATTATACGGCGACCTGTGTGTTTAAATTGGATATGGTAGCAAAAATATATCTACTCTTGATAGTAGACACTCACTCCCAGACTTTAAATCGTAGTTTCTGTACATTTTCAAGGTATTGAAAACCAACCGTTCAAATCTTCACAATATAAGTTTTAGACACGACAAGGTCATAATAGCTAATATATCATCGTTGAAATAACAAAACTGCGTAATTGACTTTTTGATAGTTTTTTTTCCCTCGTTTCTGATCCTTGATGTCAACGGCCATAAATCTTTCAATGTCGTAAATGTAATGTAACAAGTACTAAATTACTTTCATCATGCTATTAAATGGTACCCGTTATAACAGGTATGCTTAAAAATGCTAATGTATCAGTGTCATGGATGTCAGTTCGATTAAATGTTTCTTTGGATTGTGTACACACCGTGTGGGGAGGTGTCTCCGCAGTTTCCAAAACTCTGAAGAAAATCAGGATACCGAAGTCCTCGATAGAAACTGAATCAGTTATAAATAATAAATATTATGAGAAGTAAGGACAGAATCCGAACTTTGATGACATTTCGTTAATTAAATCTTCGAATACTAATTTAATTTTTGTACTGCTTGTTTGAAGTTTGGTTATGTTCATATCCAACCAGTGCAGATGATGTTGCATGTCGGCTGCCACGTCGTCGCTCAAACCGTTAAACGCGTATTATGTATGTATGTATGAGAATCGATGAAGGGGGAAAAATCAATTATACACACATTTATACAAAGTTTACGACACGATCGATACTATCTTGTGCTCTGTGAACAGAACTATTTGCAGTTCCTTTTCCATTTGTTTTGCACGAACCAAGGAGCTTAAATAATTTTCATGGTACATTTTTGTACAGATTGAACCCTTTGAATGTTTGATTTGGCAGCGTTGCTCCACATAAGGCAGGCATAACGTAGACGAATGCATTATTGACTTGTAAATGAGGTGGCCTCATTCTGTATTTAACGTTGAAGATTTGTTAGAGAATATAATTAGAGATTTTGCTGATTTTTTCATATTGGGTTTTTAATGAGTTTTCTATGTTAAGTTTTGGTCTAAGTTAGCTCCTAGATATTTAAGTTTCGTACTACCTAGTTATGAGATCTCATTATTTAAATAATAACAATAATAATAACAATAATAATAATAACAATAATAATAATAACAATAATAATAATAATAATAATAATAACAATAATAATAATAATAATAGTGATGATGATGATAATGGTTGACATTGTTGTACCGCTAGTTTTGGCTATAGGCTTCCCGCGGAGCAGCCCTGCATGGCACTTCTAAAGGAGGCTGCGCCAACTCATAGGTTCCGCGCAGTGCAGCTGCAGGAATCATCAGTTTTCTGACTCCAATTCGCAGAATTTAAAATTTCGGGTTTGGCCTTCGAAAAAATTGTTTTACTGATCGTAAAACAGTTCATTACACACTCATCATCTCAAAATGTCGATTTTTTTCTTTTCTCGATTATCGAATTTTAAAACCCTGTAGCTCGTTAACGGTACATAGCCGAAGAGACGTTTTAATCAGTACAATGTCCAGGACATGGTAGTGAAGAGTAATGTGGGGAAAGCGAATCATCCTGTATAAACGTCGCAAACATATTCATTGTCTAGACTGGTGCACAGTGTTCAGAATATGAGTCGGGTTCTGCGGGAACTCGACCCTACCAACGGTTGCCGGAAATTACATTGCGAGCATGTGAGATTGTTTGTGATAATTGGTAATTAATTTCTATTATAAGAAATCCTCATATGTCAACTATCGTATGAAACTTGCAATTACGTCTAGCGTGTATTTAGGATTTGCCGTCTTGATCTCGGATTAGGATCTCGTTCTCACAACTTAACCTTACATTTTGCAATATGTAAGATATTTCTGTAAATTGCTTGGATAGAATTACAACTTATAATCGTGAGAAAGGTCTACAGTAGTCCTTTTGCTCGATTAGAAAGTACAAGGGCGGTTTCGTCTAATTGCACTGATAAACAAGCTATAGACAACTTACGTGTTTTTTTATTTTTTTCTAGTGAAGTTTTTTATGTTGATTTCAAATCTAGGAATTTTTTTGTAGTGTCACGTCAGGTTTTTAAGATATCAATTAATTTTCAGGGACCACCGTTCATACATGTTTATGCCCATGTTTTTTGTTTGTTTGTTTTTCACGCAACGCTACTCAATATGTTCGTCGTCCGTGAAAAAAATGCTATTTAAGGTAATATTTTAAAGCATTTTCGATATCGCATTACTGTGCAATGAGTGACAGTATTTGCTACTGTGCGGATGTTCAAGGTTTCTTCACAAGCCTCGAAGTGGAACAAAACATTGAAGCCTGGCGACTGTTCATCGACTCAACTAAAACAAGTTTGTTAGCAGTATTATTACAAAATGGAAACAAATATGATTCAGTACTAGTTAGATAGTCTACCCACTTGAAAAGCCGTATGAACTATCTCACTACTTCTTGAAAAATAAGCTATCATGAAATAGTGTATTTATGGTGATTTAAAAATCACCATTTTCATGGGAACGTCTGACACGGTACATTAAGTATTGCTGTTGTATCTGCGAGTTGGACAATAGAGATGGAAAGCACCACTACATAAAGAAAAATGGCCTATTAAAACTAGAATGCGTCTAGGAAATAAAAGTCCTTCGTGTGTCTTTGATTGACCCTGATAACGTAATCATACCAATGCCGCTTCACGTGAAGCGCGGACTCATGAAAAGTTTCACGCAGGCACTGGACAACGACTCGGGTGCTTTTTCGGTTACGACGTGCAACAAGTTTCTAGAGTTGCGTTATCCGAAAAGTAAAGGTGGTGTGTTAACAGATTCACAAATAAAGACGGTAATTGCTGGCAGCCATTTCCAAGACCAACTGAAAGGTTCTGAAAAAAGTGCATCGATGGCATTCAAATAAGTTGAAGCCAAATTTCTTGGAAAATATAAATCTTCTATGTATATGTTGCGAAGAAATGCATCAGTGCCAACAGAAATCTAGGTGTCAACATGTCCCTCAAAATGTATCTCCTCGACTAACATCTTGACTTCTTTCCCGAAAACCTAGGTTCAGTCATTGTCGAAAATGGTTTTCACCAGTAAATCTCGGTGGTGGAGTTACGTATCGGGGCCAATGCAGTTCAGCAATGGTGGCTGACTTCAGCGTGATCAGCCAAATGCTCAGCACAAACGCAAATCTACAGCGTAGAAATTCGAAGTAAATACACCTTAGATCAAGTATTTTCATTGTAAATGGATTTAATGTATGTATTACACCTTGAAAGATATATATTACTATATAGTATTCGTGTCATATGATTCAATCTTTCGATTTTCTTAGCTAATTCTACGTTCTATTTAATAAAAATATTTCTAGTGAAATATAAATGACTGAGTATATCTAAAAAACTGGGTGATCGAGACAAATAGCATATTTTGAATCAGCACGTTTCGCATACCTTAGAACAAGTTTTCGTTATCAAGATATCCGCCAGTTTTTAAAATTTGTTTTTCAGTTTTATTAGTAATTACTAGTTGTGTGCAATAGCAAAAATGCTGCTGAACAAAACTACACAAACCGGTTCTTCAGAAAGTAGCACACACACTGTTCAAAAATAACAAATACAATACTCTCGCAAACACTCTCCTAAATTAAATATTTATGTACTTGTATAGAGCCTTGCTGTCCCACGACCGCAGCCGTGTCGTAAGCAGGGACGCATTGAGTATGAGAATTGTCGGTTCCCCCAATAAAGTATCGGCGGAATATTCCAATCAAACGTTTGCATTTTTTAAATTCAAAATTGAAACTTTGTTTTTTAATATTTCCAAAGTACTTAGGTATCTAACGAAACCGTAGACCATCTCAAAAGACCGGAGTCCGCTTTGTTGTTGTTGGGTTTTTTTTCCGCACATTGAAAATTGGTAAACGATTATGAGTTGTCTTCGTGCCGCATGTACGTCAGTCCTATAAGCGAAAACATGGGGTGTTCAGGAGAGGGTACCCTCTAGAACTCAAGCCGTTACTTAGTTTCAAATGCCCATGTCGCTAATTTGTTGATGTTCAGCAAATCATGTATACTTTTTCACTCCAGTTATGAATCTGATTAACATTTACAGAGAATAATTAATACGATATATTCTTAATTACAAAGTTAGCCTTCTGTACATCACGATTGTGCAAATCAGAGAGCGTGTTTCCGTCAATATTTAATAAGTGTAAGATACGTTTCCAGCGTCACGTGATTCATCGTTAATAACATTCATTTTCTGCATTTGCCAACACTTAAAAACCACTAGTGTGTTGTCTGGTTTCTTTGAGATATTGAAGTCACCTTATTGAATGATAATGCGTTATTTTTTTTATTTGAAATTCATATTTCACAAACTTAATAGATTTTATTTTATTGCTGTAAGTCTTCAGCATTTTAGCTGCTTTGTTTCTCACTGTCTTTTAACTGTGTCGTTCGACTGATTAGAATCTATCTCTTAAATTCTGGAAGCGTGCGTACGGGTTAAGTTCTGAGCCAGTTTTTCCAGTATATCTTTCAAAGCTGCTGCTCTGATACTAAAGCAATCTTGCGTTGTTTTGGCGTCCGGAGCACAACCCCGCCGTGCGTTGCCCCACACACGTGCTTATCTGCATGCCCTGCTTGTAGACAGCGATGCGACTGTTTGTAGATACAGTGCTGGGGCAGCGCGAACGGTCGACTAGGCCGTAGCTTAGTGTTAAAATGGGAATATCTGTTTGTTTATATATATAATATATATATATATATATATATATATATATATATATATAAAGTAAAAATCAGATAAATCAAGCCTAAAGAATCAACATTTAGTAACTTGCATCGTATTTTGTAGAATGGAGCATTATACACATTACGTACATTCTGAAACAACATAATAAGATATTCAATATCTCGAAGAGCTTACCAGTCAGACAAGTCACGGGAGAATAAAATCCAGATCAGCAGCATTTGCATTTTTTAAATATTTCAGGTCTGCGCGTCTTCGTTTCGCGAAAAGATAATTAAACGCGTGAGATGCAGTGACGCTGGCTTGGAACTAGCGCAAATACGCAGTGCCTTCCTGATACTTATTTTCGGCCGAGAAACAAGCTCCTGACCTTGGTTGATGTTGAGATAACAAATAAACTAAGAACCCGCATTCGAGAGCACGTAACGGACGATTATTTGCTGCTGTGAACTGGCAGTGCGGGTTATTGTCATTAAAACAACGAAATTGTTAACTCTATTGATTTGTACAAAATACTATTTAATCGCGTGCTTGCGTAATAACGGCGTTACTGTTTACATCAATTCATGTGTAAAGCCTAATTCGACGTTTTCTAAATAACGAAATGCAATTAGGTCAATTATCATACGCCATTAATAATTATGAAACATCTCTATCAAACAGTTGATAAAACAGCACAGAATCCCACTCTGTGGAGTTTAGAATACACACGAGAAATATATTGGAGTTGCATCGTTGTGCAAACTATTTTATGATCTATCAATTAAGCCTTGATGGAACTTGGATTTACTTGCTTCGCGTCTGCTGTTTTTATTTTATTAGAGGCTTGAGCGCTCAGGTGGGTACATTCTCACTTCTAGAAACTAAAATATGTTCTGTGATTAGATTTATTTGTGAAACAAAGTTCGTGCAAAAAAAACTTGGAAACGTTTCAGATTAAACTTTAATGGAATTATCCATGTTGGCAAATCACGTTAATGAGCTTGTGAATGATTGCTAACACGTATTTGCCTTTGAGTTTTTCTTTGCCTCTTGAATCGTTCAAACTCGTTAGTGCTATTCTTCCTTTTTTATCATTGGCAATTCTCTCGTATTTCTCGCTTTTTCACAACATCCCTGCCAATTCGGAAGTGTTTGAAACAACTGGATACTTTCTGAATATGCTTAAATACCCCTTATAAATCTTATGAATTATCTGCCCTTTATGCGTAATTATCAAAAGAGACAGGTGTAGAAAAAAAAAACATGCGTTAGGGGTGACCTCGTAGCTGGGACCTGGCAGAAAACTCGTGTGACGTCACATTTCCTGAGGGTCGCGATTGTGCGTCTCAGACGTAACTGGAGGCCTTGGCGACTACCAACGTGACTTGGTTGGATGACACAAATCGTCTATTGTTGGTTGAATCAATTGATGAGAACATGTAAATAAATTCGGAAAACCATATTCTTTTACGTAATGCAGTGACAATACTGACCTACAAACTCTTGTTTTCGAGTAGAAAACTTTCGTTCAGCATATTCGTATTTTTCCCCTATGTTATTTACAGCTTCCCTTAAATTTTGTACAACCTGAAAATGCCTCTAAATAAAATTGGAGGGGAAACATATTATTTTACTCTATAAGGAATTCTTCAATCCATTCATACTTCAATACATTGAGATCTTGATGATTTGAATTCTAACAAATGCAGCATCCAGATAAAATTCTCTCTACCCACACGTTTTAATATGCAATTCCTTTCGCCGTTATTAAAAACATACTAGGCCATGCAGCGACGACCTTCAGCACTCATGCCAAATCTTTTCGCTGCAAATTCTTTTTATCGGTACAAGAACTGAATGAGAATCATAAAATAAACTCTAACGCGTTTTAATTATTGAGATATTCGCAGAACTCGATAGATATATTTCTTAATTAAATACAAATGTGAAACTTGTTACATAACATTTCATTAGATTCGTAATTTAATATTTTAAACGATTTCTATTGGTATTGAAGTAGTAAGTAATCAAAAATGAATAAAAATATTGTTTAATGGAAACGGATGAATACAATAAAAACTAGTCGTATTTGTGCTGTTATCGTTATTTTAACAAGTAAATCTTTCCTTCGTATGATGAATTAAGTAAGAAAGTTCATATAATAATAATAATAATAATAATAAGAATTATTATAGTAATAGTAATAATAATAATAATAATAATAATAATAAGAATTATAATAATTATAATTATAATAATTATAATTAGTTGTGTGGTACACAGCAGCCTGCTGCAATTCCTTTTTTGCGTTTTCGCCTCATCTATTCTACCATTACTTAATCGGGAATCGTAAATACTTAATCGATGGATTTCCGAGAATGTCTCTGGTATCAGGGTAAAAATCCGTACTGATGTTTTTGACAGATAAAAATAGTCCTCACACAGACACACACACATACAGAAAAGAAACACGATCGTGAATTTAATAAATGCGTTGAACTACATCTTGTTAGTTACAGACTTTACGTTCATATGGGCAAAACTCACGAAAATTGACAAGGAACCCCGACCATATCATGCCCATACGCCCTAAATGTCAGCTTTTGGAAGCAATGGGTTAAAAAACAAATCAACAGAATTGATAAACATAAAAAACGTAGCGGTCTTGATTTTCTTCGTGCTAGATGATTTGTTCCATTTGCTGGATGGCAAGTTTATGTTGCGATCACGTAACACTTACAAGCAGATTTACAAGTTATCTGCTAATTCACATGGATCAAAGATGTATAATACATTCGCTTTTAAGCTGCTCACTGGTGTCGTGCGTTTTTTTTTTAATCGCCGAAGAGGATGCATACACGAGGTGGATGCATCAATTATTCCTTCCGGAAACCTAGCCGTGTGTTTACTGGTCGTCGCCACTTGTTGCTAGGTGCTCGACAGCACTCGCAGCGGATCCACTGCGGCACAGTAGGCGCCAGTGATGCGAACACGCTATATATACTTCTGGGCACCGAAATACCTTTGCCTATCGGGCACAGGGCGAGGACGGGGCGGGGCAGGGATGGGGAGGGGAGGGGGACCCCTCTTGAGAGATGGCCAGCCAGACGCCCGTTGTTGGCGTTATAGGCAGCAGGCAGGCGGGTGAACGCGGGAAGATCCCTCTTTTAGCTCCGCGCGGCGTTGGTATATTAGTCGGCGGCGCCTGGAGATGGGGATCAGCAGCCATTCGAGTAACCTTCCAGCGCGCGCACGCGCGCGTGTGTGTGTGTGTGTGTGCGTGTGTGTGTGTGCGCGTGTGTGCGCGTGTGTGCGCGTGTGTGCGCGTGTGTGCGCGTGTGTGCGCGTGTGCGCGCGTGTGTGCGCGCGTGCGCGCGTGCGCGCGCGTGCGCGTGCGTGCGTGCGTGTGTGTGTGTGTGTGTGTGTGGACAGGCGGCCATCACGCGCAACTCTGCAAAGACTTACGTTGCACTGCGGCTCCTGCCTTCTACACCTTCATTCCTTTTTCTGTGGGTCGCATTCTGATCTGCAGCTTACTTAGCCTAGTGACAACGACAAGAAAACATCGATGGTCCCAAACGCTCAAACTAAAAACATCGATGTTTTTGAACGTAGATGTTAAAATGCTGGTTTAGTAACCTTTAACATTAAATTCATGCACAATGAAATTTAATTTGCCAGTGGCGGTGTATATTAGTCATTAAAATTTAACGAAAAACGACGTTGAAAAACGCTTCTCCATGTGTGAAAAACGAAGGAAACGCCAGTGTATCTAGATGATCTCGGTTGAGGATAGTCTGCTTGATGATGATAGTACAAACCGCGTTCGCTTTGTCCGAACACGTAAGAGTGGTGCCATCAGTAATTATTTCATATTTTAACTTTTACACAATTATGGTTAGGGAAATTTTTCCATTCACAAAAGAAACATAGAAAACGAAAAAAACATGTTCGATGTATCTAAGATGAGAAAACAGGAATAACTAGCTGAACAACTCTGTCAGTGAAGATGAGGAAACCTTGCTTTTGCTACGGTGGTAAAACCGTCTTATACAAGAGAGACTTTTCGAATTTTTATTTGTCTGTGTCCAATAATTATGTAGCTTCGTTTTGTTGTCCTATAAATGTCAATATTAAAAATGTGTACATTGTAACTCAGCCTTTTGTTTTCCTTAAATTCTTACAAAACTATACTTCATTATCACACCGTAATGGACAGTGCGAGTAAATAGAGATGTGCAGTACTTGTTTGGAATTCTGTTAATTTTTTGTTGGATCGTTCGACATTTCGAAGAGTGCGGCTTTCTTGGAAGTAGTCTTATATCTCCATTTAATTACCGTTTACTTTTTAGGCAACTTCCATTTCCTTAGGCAAATTTTAAAGATATTCCAGTGCGTTATTTCGTAAAAAGTGTACGTACAAATTTAATTCAAGTACGCTTTTATCTTGCATTCACTCCATTGAGGAAACACAATGAACGGCAAAGCATCCGCAATAAGGTTTAGTGCGTGATATTGATGTTAAAAGAAAATCTTGCGCAGTTTAAATTCGTCTCTCTGATTTCTTGTGGATCTCTCGAGTTGCTGAAAGCACTTCAGATCGACAACATGGAATCCTCGCATTGACCAGTCATGCTAATACAAGTTGTGAAGTAGCTGTCCCATTCTTCTTTCTTATGACATGTCTCCTCGTGCGTCACGTGCGAGCGAAGTTGCCGTCTCGTGCGAGCGACCTCCACCTCCACCTACGCTCCGACACGCTCGCACTCCGCGCGACAGGCCGGCGGATGGCCGCGGTCGCCGTGTCTATTGATCTGGGGAACGGTGGCGGAGGCGGCAGCCTCCGGTCGCAGGGCGAGTCTGCGGGCGACGTCGGCGCGTCCTAAGAAGCGAGAGGGGCAAGGAGAAACGCCTGCCATCAGAGCTCAGGTAGCGCGCGTCTCCCTCGGGGCGTCGCGTTCGGCCGATCGCGCGCGGCTCCAGCCGGATTCGCTCGCTTGCTTGCTTCGGAATTCCTTCGATGTGCACCCGCAAAGCCTTTTCAATTTCGCTCTCTACATGACCATAGGCACTGCCTCCTGCCACCGGCACTGGTGCCTTGCCACTTGCGCTGGTGCCTTGCCACTTGCGCTGGTGCCTTGCCGCTGGCGCTGGTGTCTTGCCACTGGCGCTGGTGTCTTGCCACTGGCGCTGGTGTCTTGCCACTGGCGCTGGCTCTCGACCCTTTCCTGCCTTTCCTTGCTGAAACAGCAACCTTCCTGCTTCCGTCGCCAATCTGTGGAACCACCACCTTCAAAATCACGTCGATGCCACATCTTTACAACATTTGCTGAGTGTTCCTGGCCTTCATGATCGTCGCCACGTTTTTTCTTCCTTGTCGCGTAAAGGTTGAGAAACGTAATAGGAAGATGCCATTCATTTGGCTTATTGACATGCGACACATATGTATAAGGATTCGGGAAAAAAAATGGCACGAAAGGCATCGTCTACTTCGAACAAATGTCCGTTCACATATAGTATACCGAATGTGTAATCGAATATCAAAAAATGTTTTAATGCCTCTGAAGGTGGTCTCACTCTTTGAAAATTAGTGTACATTTTTCGTTTCATACACGTTATTTTGAAAATCTTTGTCTATTTGGCCTAACTTGTAACTTTGGCACTGGGGGATCACCTAGGAACTACCTATTTTGTGTCGTAATTTGAGAAATAATTTTAATCTCGACCCGATTTCTTTGAATAATTGACAATTTTAAGAACCAGTGTAAATACTTTTTCGTACTCATTTACTCAAAATTAATTGTAATTATTTACGCCCGAAAACAAAATAACATATAATAGATTGCCGAAACCAAATATTTTTACACTGTTGTATTTTTTACCAATTTATTTTATTTCCTAATTTTGAATATCTGGAGGAAGAAACCAGGTTTTTCAAACAAAATTTAAAAGTGACAAATTGGGATGAATACAAGGTTACGACTTCTCAATCTGGAAGATTCTTGGGTATTTTAATAGGCTGTATCGTAACTCAAATGCCAGAGTTTAAATAATCAAAGGACTTGTAAAATATAACCATGTTTGTAAAGGTTTAACACAAGACTAGAGAGGTTAAAATCTGAAAACTTGAACATTTAGGAAGATGATTTCCTTCTCTCGAAATGTCTGCTCTTCAGCGCGTCATAGAAGAAAATGATCGTGACTTGGAATTATGGAAAGGAACATAAACGTCTTCTAATGAGCAAACCTCAACAAAAAAAATCGTAAGATCTTTACACCATGGTCATTTATATTTCGTAAGTTTAATTTGTCGTTTTCGTGATTAATTGTATCCAAGCATTCTAGTGGTGGTAGTATTGGAATAATAGCATGCCATAATTTACAAATAAATGCTGCTCAGTTTTTCAACAATTGCAGTAGACTTCATTTGTTTCAAAGGTTGCTGTTCTATGAAATATTCTTAAAAATTCAAGTTACTGGCTACTACTACATAATTTGACAGATTTATTCTCAATGGCGTTTACTGGACAGTGTGTCCCTAGACAAGCATTTCCTGTTTCCGGTAATTATAGCCTACAACCTGATGTTAAGAATTTACATCCAAGCTTGATGTTAACATCAATGAACGTGTGGTCTGTGAACTTTCTGTTGCGAGATATTCATAGCAGATGACGCCGGCATTCTGGAACAGGTAGGCGAATCCGATCAGTCATTACGTTTTAGGGACCTCTTTAAAGCGTGGTGAAAATGGATAAGTTGTGGGATTACTTTCCAGTTATTCTAAATTTAAATTGAAGATGTACGATATCGTAATTTGTGTCGTTATAGATTTTTTACATCGTGAGAAAATGGGGGGTGTAATTAGGCAATATTATTTAATGGAATAATATATAATAGTCGACATGCGCTTTCCCCGTTTTGTTTTTAGGTTACACATTTGTTTACGACTAATAAGAATTTTCTAACGTAAATTTTACATTTCGTTTAATTGGACATTGTGTGGGCAGAACGGTATATTCGCGTAATAACCTACATGTTGTATGTTACAACAAACGTCTAATAGGTAATGTATGTACCATAATAATTTTGAGTGAGTAAGTTTCGTAGCAAATTAATTGCTTATCAAAGTTAAAAGTGTATAGTGGTTTATGACACATTATGGTATGATTAATTTATGATATGAATATTTTGATTTGTATTACTTTGCGTTATTTCTTTCTACACTTCCATTTATTTTTGAAACTTTCCCTTCTCTAAAACTATAATGATTCTTAATATCATCAGGTTTACTTCACCATTTCTAGTATATTTTGAATTTGTTTGCACAACGTGAATTCCTTTCTCACACTTTTGGCATTTTGTTTTATTTATGGAATAATTATTGATAATACTTTATTAATACTTAAACTTATACTAATTGTTTTATTCAGAAAGATCCTTATGCTAGATGGCGGAAAATTGAATCAAGGTTAAAATCTCAGGGACAGTAAACAGTGTCATTAGAAAAATTCAGATTAAATTTGCTAACTTAAGAAAAGTCCAATATCTTTCTCGATTTCCCTTTACCGAAATATGTGCACGTTATTTTACAACATTTTAATTTCATATTTATGAAACTGAAGTAGGTCTTAGGTCAAGATTAGATATGATCCAATAGAAAATGATCAATTTTAATCGATGTTTGAATATATTAGTTGATTTTCGTCTTATTATTATGGTTTCTGCTACCGTGTTCTACTGGTCTATTTTATGCTCAAACTTGCGTTACGTATTCTTACGCACGATCTGAGCAGAGAGGAGGTCAGGTGTTCTGTAGAAGCGCCTACTAAAAACGCCTACTAAAAACCGGCCATTGGCAGCTCGGCGCGGCCCGTGATCTCGACCTCTGCGGGGCGGGGCGCGCGGGCACCGGGCCCAGTGCGCGCGCGGAGAGGTGAAGGGAGGGAAGGGCGATAAATCGCAGCGGTGGCCGGGCGCGAAGCACGCGCTTTCGGCTGCTGGATTCGGGCGACTTCCCTCCCCCTCCCCCTCGCTTTCGTTGGCGCCGTGGGGACGGCGGCGTGCTCGTCAACCCCTCCCTCTGCACGGCCGTTCATTGAGGAAGGCAGCGGTGATGAGCGTGACAACAACGTTGGCGGTTCGTTCGTCTTTCAGTTTTAGGGTTATTAAACGGCCAGAATGGCTGGCTGGTTTTGATTGCATCAGGAACGACGTTGATTTACAGTGAAGTAGTGTTGAAGGCTGGGTGTTTCATATTGGTGATTGATGCGAACTTTATTTAAATAGGAATTGTAATGTGACAATGGGACAGTCTCGCGAAATTGTGAGACTTGTTTTTTTACACATCTCCATACCTTCGAAAATCAAACAATTAGAAGACAATGAACTTCTCCATAGTCTTTAGCCTGTCCACGACGACGAGGGCGGCACCAACAAATTGCCGTTGCAACGGTCCCAAGCGAGTAGGTCCGTCCCACTATTGTTCGCGAAGTATGTGGACATGTGCTGTAGCAGCAGCTGCTCCTGTTGCAGTTGCAAGCGAGTCTGTTCGCCTCGTACCCGACGCGGAACGCGAGGACATGGACGGCAGCGGCAGCGTTCGCGCCCGGCGGCTCTTGGCGCTTCTTTTGTAATCCAATTTTAAAACGCGAGCGCGCGCGTTATTTCTGGCCCCTCGGCGCGAGGTGCAGGCGCGGGCAGAAGCGCCTCCTGCTCTCGGTGTCGCCGTTACGGCACCAGCCTCCGCCGTCACCGCCTGGCCGCCCGCCGCTTGGCTCGGCAGTAAGCGTCTAGCACCCACCCACGCCACCACCGCGCCCCGCGCACTTTGTGCACGGAGCGGGCGGCGTTATGTGAGCTCGCGTTTTGCCTCCCTCGCGGTATCCGCCCGGCGATCCCCTGCTGAGGGCGCTCCAGCGCCGAGCCCTCCCCGCGCGCCGAGTGCTGAGCCTGCTCCTGCGGCGCAGAGTTCCAGGCGTCGGCGATCGTCGCTGCTGCTCCTGCTCCTGCGCCGCCCCCGCCCTTCGCCGCGCTCGTCTTCCCCAGCGCTCTCGGACGATCGATATCGGTTCTGAACCGGTGCCCACGAGGTTCGAGGTGTTAGAGAAAAAAACTCGGACGAGGTATGAATAACACTTCCGTGCGACACGGACGACGTTTTATCTGTGTGTACTGTGTGAGACGTAGAAGATGGCATAAAATGTCCATCGCTACTGCCGATTGTAGAGTGGGATATTCGAAAACGTTATATATGGATTTTTGCGCACCTATGGATCTTTTGCGCGGCAATGGCGAAGTACTTATGAGTAACACTATTTACACACCTTGAATTAGTTTTGGGGCAAAAGGAACTCCTCATAAGCAGGTTAATGTGGATCGTCTCAGAAAGTGTGAATGAAAGCTTGAGCGACATTAGTCATTTTTTGGTGTGGGTTTCAAAGAATAACAGGTCGAACTTGACGCAATTCGTCGATCCTGCGTTTGAACCGAGAGATTGCTAATGCCTGCTCGTACATTTATCCTTGGAGATTAATGGGAACTTTTCGTGAAACAAACATATAAGATTTACATGAGATTTCTAGTATATATTTTGTATCAAAAGTAAAGAACCTACTGATTCTAGACGCTCGATTCCAGAGCATCGCCTACAGAGCGTAGTGCATTCCGCAGAAGTTCCGCATTCTGATTATCTCATCAGAGCACTCGAACGTGATGCAATATTATGACTCCGTTGCAGCAGTCACATGAACGGCACGGGTTTCATTTCCAATTTCGCGGAGGCCCGTTGGGGTTTAGAAGGACGAACGGCACATGGGTGTTTCGACGGCTCTCTGACGTAATTCACCACACAATAACTTGCGCGGCCTGTGTCTTGCGTGGCGCGCCGCTAACCTCGCTAGTTCGCTAGGCTCTGTATGAGGAGCTCATCGTTTCCTCGCGCGGTCGGGCCTCGCCCGCGGGCCCATGTGGCCCGGGGCGTCCGCCCCCGCGCGCGGGCGGCGGCGTGTGTGCGGCGCGGGGGCGAGCAGATGGCGCTGGCCACCGGCGCGCCGATCGATCTGCCCGTCCCGGTGGCGGCAGCCGCTCGCTTCTTGCTGCCGCGCACGTGCGCGAGGAGGGGAACCCCCCCCCTCCAGCCTCCCGACCGCTTCGCCGCACAGAATCTCGCGCTTGATAATCTGGGTGTAATTAGCTGACGCCGCTGATGCTTTCTTTCGCGAGGTGCCTGAACGCTATGAAGTTTTCTGGGATGGAGGCGAAGAGAAGAATTCGATTTAGGGGAAATATGCATACTGAGGGAAGTGTTAAAGGCTCGTGTGTATGTCGTAACAGCAACTAAATATTACCCTCCTTTATCGTACAAAGTACTTCCTGCGTTAGAGATAATGGATGAATTTAATTTTTTTTATTAGTATAAAATCTCACATAATTCGAAGTACCGAAAGGACCTCTATATTTTTGCTTCCGTTCCTTTTTGAACAAATCACGAGAATGTGGTAAGAATGGTATGCCATGTTATTATGGCCCAACATATTCATATATGTAGGGATAATAAAAATAATCGTTATATCTGCGTTCAAATTCTTTACGATGTATAGTTCAGAACTCACGTGCAATTTCGATATTCAGTCCAATCTTTCCCGTAGAGCATCTTGGTCTTTCATATAGTAGTTTCTAGAAGTCTGATAGCTGCTACGTTGCACATATTTCTATTTTACAAAATCGATCTCTTATTCCATTAAAAGTAGTATATTGCATGTTATCAAGGAAAACTCTTTTGGACGCGTTTCGACTAATAGAATTTTCGTCTAGAGTGCGGTACGCATATGAAAGAGAGCAAATCGGTGTTGGTCGCCCATGTCTCGAGTGTGGAAAGTTCGAGATCCCTGTCATGCTCTAAGTGCTCGATGCTCTCGCCTCCTGCGACTTCTTGTGTTCTGTGCCAGGACTTCCCCAGCGCGTCTGTGTTGGTGTGGGCAACCTTTATCCTTTCGTTCGGTTATTTCTGGCGGAGCAGGAAAAAACGTTAACTAGTTTGTACCGTTCGGAAGTCGAGTCGGAGTAGAAGCGCCTAAGCGGTTATCTCAGTCTCCAGAAGGGGGCGTGAGATAAGTATTTTTGTGGGCCACATTCAGCAGATGCAATCTTGCTAAAATGTTCCAAATGCTTTTCAATACTGCCTATTTTTCTTTCCATTTTGATCTTTGTCAGTATCTTCAGTGAACAAAAGAAAGTCGATAAAACTTCTTTACTTTTACAATTGAATGTTCTGTGAAAATTAATTTTCGAAACTGTTGGATTGTGTAATTGCAAGTGTAATAATTTTGAAACATTTTTATCAAGCTAAAAAAGCATATTTTAATAAATTATTTCGAAAGAATTATTTTTTAACATTTCATATTAAGTTCAGTTTAATTTGTTAATGTTCGACTTGGTACATAGCCGCAATAAGAAAATTGTGGTTGTTAGATGGGTTGAAGATTGGAATGTTAAAAGAATTATATTAGTTGGCTAGTTAATTTTCTTTAGTATGACCCAGATACTACAGTTTATCTGCTTTTCACTTTCTCGTATGTTAGGCCAGTCATTACGTGCTTAAAGGGTCTGTTCTAAAATAAATTCTGATATAATTTTGGTTTTTTGCTCTTTTGCTTTTTGGAATGCTGATTACAAATTTAAAGCTTACCAAAAATCGTTGGAATTTGAATTACAACAAAAAAAACATGGAAAAAGAACATTTTTTTTCTTTTTTGCCTTTATCCATAAATCTACGTCAAATTTCGGTAAAAATTTACTACTTATACAATTAATCGACAAAATTTCGTATAATTTACTTACAGCTTTTTTTCGTTAAGTGCAATGTTTAGGCGCTACTGGTGGTGTAAGTTTGGCAAATATTCGTTCAACTTTCCTTCAGATCGATTACGTATTGCAAAGGCTAATCTTGTTTATGTTCAGAATAACCGTGTAATAATTTGTCTTAATGGACTTGCAAATATCAAGCATAAAAAGGCATGTGAAAAGTGTGAGAAAGCAGGCGAAAAAGCAATTTATTTTGCGAAAACGGCTCTAGCCTCAGTTGCTGAGCATCTATTACGTGTGGGAGGTTGTTGCAAATTAAATTGTGTAGTGAAGATTTTTTTGCAAATTTCGATTTGGAGTACTAATTATGGAGCTGAAAATTAAGTTCGTTGGAATTTGAAATATAACAAAAAAAACATTTTAAAAATTATTTTTGATTTTTGTTAATAACTCTAAAACTATACGATTTTTTTGGAAAAATCATGCTGTACTTAAATGGTTATCATAATTTAGAAATTGTATATCGGGATAATTAATAATTCTTTTTTTGTAATATCTTTGTTTATCGGTACGAGTATAATGGATACACGCGCCACGAGTACACGCCAATTTGAGTTGAATATATCGAATTATTTTGCGGAAATAACACAAGGTTAACGGGAGCTATAAAATTAAGTGTATTTACGCGACTTTAGAAGTATGCATTTATTCAGAGAGTAAATGTGCTTTCGCTGTGTTTAATTTGTCACTGTAAATTAGAAAGTAGAAGTGACGGAATTGTAGAGGTACAGGGGTGGGATCGTTTTGGAGAGCAAGTAAGCAATTAAAGGATGGAAAGGGGTTTTTGACTGTCAACATTCTAATGAAGGTATATGACAAATGTCGGGATAAGAATGAGGGCATGATATTTTCCTGCTGGCAAATAATTCAACCAAAACCTTCATTCAGTTTTAAAAAGAATTGCTTTCTATGTAGATGGGAAATCACGAACCGATTTTTCAAAACATCAAAAACGGCTTCCAATCCGTCGTCGTAACAGATCGAGTCGAATAATTTGAGAGACACTATTGAAGCAGGCTGAGAAAAGAGGTGATGATTGGGACCATTATTCGGATTCTTCCAGTCCACGAATTGCCTCCAGTTGACGCACAGTACCACAATGAATATCTAAAGAAAATCTGTACTCCCTCCGTACAAGGGAGGAAATAAATAAGTGCAAATTGAAATGCCGGCCTCTGATCGGGAGGTCCTAGGGTTCGAGTCCCGGCCGTGGCAGGTTTTTAGACACTAGCGACGTAGCTAGGTCGCTGGACGAGAATTATAACGGTCGACTGCTCTTGATTGGTAGTTTTCTGTGTCTTCTTCGATCAGTACCACGCGGATATCGAAACAAGCGGGCCACGGACCGCGCGCAATGTTTCCTTTCTCTTCCTTGTCCTACCCTCACCCCTTTTCTACACACTTACTACCAGACGTATCGGGAAACCAGGCGAAAGCGTAGAACTTGTCCCTGCTGGAGTGGTGCCAGTTAGAACATGCCTGGATGAGGAAAACCCGCCGTGTAGGCTCGTTCCGAATCCCACCATCCAGCGGGGACAGAATACCGTCCCCTCCTGCCACATAAGCATGCACTACACTTACGGATCCATAGTAGTTAATGGCCCCGAAACACGAAATAATCATTCAGATGGAAATGGAAAGAGCAAATTCATAGGTTTACTGGTTTTTTTTAGAGGATTCAGAAGAATTGTGGTTTTCTTCTCACGATCTGATTGTTCTTCGTAGGTTCTGATCATATGGCAATAGATTTACAAGTAGTAACTATTTTTTATCGAAATCCGGAAAAATAATTTACTGCTTCCCGCTCTCAAATGATCAGTTTGGATTTGTTGGTCTCACACTATTGGACACAGAACAACAAATGTTACAACTTTTGGTTCTTGTACCACTTTGGAACACGTGATTGAAACATTAAGGCTTTATTAATCTGCTAGTGGATGTATACAGATCTCATATTGCCTTTTCATGTACTTGGACTTAGATGAAATTGGACAAGCTCAAAATCTGTGATAAATATTATTATTATTATTATTATTATTATTATTATTATTATCATCATCATCATCATCATCATCATCATCATCATCATCATCGATGGTGGTGGTGATGACGATAAATATTTCTATGCGTCGTTTAATGAACTGTTTAATTAAAATGTACAAAATGTCAATACATTTAGTAGTTTACCAATTGTAAATAAATACATTCGTACTCCATAGGTAGGTCATTACTGACCACACTACACGATTAACGTGTGTAATTCTTCTAGGATCCGCTTTTCAGCTGTATCCTTGGATTACAACGAGGTTGTTACGCCTTGAAGTGTGAATTATGAGATGAAAGGATGATGATGATAGGTGAAGGGACAATCAGTCGACATGTCTACCGCAGCCGACTCGAAGGCGGGGCTGCAGGTGCCTCCTCGGCAACACGACGAGCGGCTGCCGCACCGGTCTCGGGCCACGGCGACATTATTATTATTATTTTTATTATTTCATTATTATTATTATTATTATTATTATTTATTATATTATTATTTATTATTCATTATTATTTGTGTATGCGAGCGTTAGTGTTTACGCTACACAGTCTTTCTTCTGAAGCCCCGTCGTATTCTATCCCCCGGAGGCAGTTAGTTACGGACAAAAACATTTGCCCAACTTCTATTACCAATTGCGCCTAATAGACACGTGTTGCAAAACTGTTACAACTAAAGTACAGAAAATTATAAGTTGATTATTTTGGTAAAGAGTAATATTTTACAAAAAAAAATAATAGATTTGAGATACGGACAAAACAAAAACGGAACAAAAAATGGGGAAAATGTTGGCAATTTTAAGATTTATATTTAACACCCCGAAAAAACATCCCGCCCCGAAAAAACAAGGAACCAAAAAATCAATGCTACGCCACAATTCCTTATAGATAACTACCAAATGACTAGATTACGGTAAAGTTAAGAAAATAACATAATGCTGCACGAAAAAGCAACGGTTGTATAATAGAGCCACTTCAGCCAGTACCGACCTCGAGGTTCTGCGAATTTGGAACAGATCTTTTAATTTGTGAGGGCTCTTTGCATGAAGCCCTTCATTCTTATCCGAGATTTATCATAAATAGCTTTTTCCTTTTCTCGTAGAGCATGGTTGGCTAATGAAAATGGCGCTTATAACATGAACCTAATTTTAGTAAAATAGTAAAGAATCTATTTTTTAAATACCAAAACTTTAATTTTTTAGCCCCCTCCAGCAACTAGATTTTTAATGCAAACTTGTTCTTAACAAAACACGTTCTCAAAAATTGGATCCTTAAATAACATCATATACAATTTTAAGAGAAAATATAATTTTTAGTTAAATCGTGATAAAAACTATTCACACAAGATTTTCTCGAAAGTATTCAGTATTTTTGGCTTAAATATGGAAAAGTTTGGATTGTATTAAGACGTTTGTCCGATTTTCATTTAAATCATTAATATATCGAAAATTAGAAAATTCCATTTTTTTCGATCCTGCTCTACACCGGCAATATGGAAGCTATAGATTTCTTCTGCAAAACGAATCCTTTGGGGTTCGTTTTGTTGAGTGCCATTCCTCGTTCCTGATCGTATTTCCGGAAGACGTATGAATAGTAAATCCTACGCCCTTCTTAGAGTGTGTGTGGTGGTTTACTACTACATTTCTGGACTTCCTATTTCCATAAAACTGTTGTATTTGCATGTGACATACTTTACTAGGAAATAAAAAAAATACAAGGAGAATGAAATTATAAGTTCATCGATATGTTAAACGATTAATGAATAAATACAATTGATTTTATATTCAACCATTTTCAGAGTTCCCAAATGGCATGTAGGACCTTTTCCCCAAATGTCGTGTATCAATTCTTGAAATCAGCTTAAAAATGAATAAGGAATTGATCTTAATTCCGGAAATAAAATGTTTTACTAGATAGAACTTGTGCTCGCCCGATCACATGAAAACGCCGTTGCGTTACGTGAGACACGCAGCCTTCGGCTTAACGTACTACGTGGACCCTCCTTCAGCGCTGTAGAGGCTTTCGGTTTATTTCTGCCTACATTGTCTTCTGGTAAAACAGTACCGACAGAGCTCTTTTCTCGTTCGGATATCTAGTATTATGGATACTGGTCCTTATATTCTCTCAGTCACAGATTAATTCCTACGACAGACTGAGTCATTGCTTGATCTACTTGCGACGATATTGACAGAGAAGTATGATTTGATGGACTTTGCCACTCTGAAGCCGGGGCGGCCTACACGGAGCGCCAAGAGTAGTAATTGCTGCTTCTCGGGACGCTCGTGCGGAGCGACCTGTCGGTCGACCGAGGGCTCCGAGGCGGCTTCCCGTGTATTGAATTTGTAAAAAGAACGCTCGACGATGCCTATCTGGGAGGGGGGAGCGCACGGGGACTGAGGTTCGACGCAGTTTCCGGAAGAGTGAATCGTCGCCCTCGCGCGCGCGCCACCGCCGGCGACTGCCGTAGAGCTCCGGCGTTGCTAGAAGGCGTGCAGCCAGCGGCCACTACCCGCCGCCACCAGCGCCCGTTGCACCGCGGCGCGGCGCCAGCCCAGATGGGTGGCACAGGGCGCCCAGAGGGGAAGGGGGTCGAGCCCCTCTGACCTTTCGCGGTGATCGAAGGCTGCACCACCGACGGCGCCGGTGGCGCCGGCGTGAGCCCACGAACCGCGCGATTCGAAATGCAGAATGCTCTCGCGCCCAGTTGCTTTTGTAAGGCTGTAAAAAGTTGAGAAATTACTTCCACATGGTGTGTGGTTTGTGTGTGTGAGTGCGTGCGATCGCGCGCGATCGCGCGCGCGTGCGTGTATATGTGTGTTTTAAACGCATTCAAAGATTCTACATTACCATTTTTTGTAGAGATAAATGATATATTTATTGCTCTAATTATTGAATAAGCTTGCGGAAGGCATATAGTGAAAACAAATAGTCTATACTTAATTTCTTTTTAAATGAAAAGTTTGACACCCAAAAAGGTATTTTTTTAAATTAAATTTAGATTGAAAATGAATTGTCATTCCATTTGGTTCATCTCCACCCTCAATGCCAATTCTGCTGTACATTCTGTTTACACACACACATACACGCATGCAATTCCATGTCCCTCCTGGAAAAAGCAAGATACTATTCCTTCCCTCTTCCCCTTCATATACAGAAGACAAAACATTAATGTACAGAGGAAAGTCATACGATCATGATGTTGTAATTTTACATGACATAATATAGATTGAGCTCAGAATGTAATAATGTTGAAAGTTTGATTTTGGGCTTAATGAAAGTGAATGCACTACTGGACTGGAATTATTTACTAGTTTTTTTCAACATTGCCTGTCAAGCAAGGATCCACTAACTGTGAGACGCTCATCCTTGATGGAAAATTTAAAAAATAGATACATAGATATTTTAAACTTTAACAATAATTAAAGTATTATTCAAGATTGTTTGACGTAAGATATAATTATTTTATCTACAAAGTATCCACATTGCATTGTTATGTGTACTTGCATATGTGAGCACAGTGAATGATACTCTCTGTGAACTGTCTGTTCTGTTTTGTTATAGACTTAATCCATTCTTGTGCATTTCCTAAGTTAAACCATATATGTCTTCATGAAACAGTGTAGAGCTTTCCCTTTTTCTCTAAGAATTGAGAAAATGCTGCAAATATTTTTAAAACGTTATTTTATTGAAATATAAATATTTTCATAATTTCAATGCATAAAAAATGGAAGTGGTAAACCTTGTTTATGCAAAATAAATTCACAATAAAATATATTATCCATGAACTTTCTCCACAAATTTACA
Organism: Gryllus bimaculatus; assembly: GCA_017312745.1. Lineage (NCBI taxonomy): Eukaryota > Metazoa > Arthropoda > Insecta > Orthoptera > Gryllidae > Gryllus > Gryllus bimaculatus. The sequence goes on from BOPP01000062.1 coordinate 4,014,695, forward strand.
TTACCAACTGACTTACTTTTCTCCAAAGGAAATGAGAACCCCAAGTGCTAAAAGAAAGCTAAACAAATGTGTAAACATAACTGTAAAGATAGAAATGGTGGCTTTTGGAAAAAGTTACAAAACCTCTCAAGGATTGAAAAAAACATAAATGGAGAAAAAATTAGGAAGTACAATTGATGTAAGAGGGATGATTTCTTAAAATTGTAATTGTGCAACTGTTTTCTCTGTATATTAGTAAAGTGACTTTACTTTTTCTGAATGCTAATGTAGCAATAGTTAATATAGTATTATATGAGTTAATATAATAAGAATTTTATTTTGAAACTTACATAATCATTTACAATTTTATTCACATTTATGAGTGTGTGAAATGGCTATTGCCACTAGGTATGTGAAGAAATTTAAATAATTTTATTAGTATTTTTATAAGCAATGTTGCTCTAATATCTCCTTCATCATATGTCAATGATGAAAATGTGCTCTTCAAATTTCTGGATGTCAGTTTTGTAAGATAACCTATCTGAAATGTTATTGGTGGTGCCAAACCAATATACTACTATCACAGATAATATATAAATTGATATTGGAGTGAAATGTTCTGTTGAATGATGTCCAATTTTATTGTTTAGCTAATAGATTCACTGTTACATTCATAAGATTGTATGATGACAGATATTTGTCTCCATTTTAAAGAAGTATATTAGGTAGAATATCTCTACATCTCAAAGTGAATTTCAAAAATAATAATATTTATTTCCTCTAAGTACCTATCAGAATGAATAAAACAATGAATTCATGTAAGGATTCTTTTTTGCAGGTGGCAACAGATCTCAGAAATCGGGCAAGATGAAAGTGGTAGATAAAACTGAAGATGAAACTGCTTTACTCACCAAGAATGAAAGTAAAGTAGTTGTAAATGGTCATGTGGGCGATGAAATTCCTAGTGGAAGTGTGAATGGAGTGAGCAACTCGGAAACGAGTGAAAAATCGAGTAACAGTAAGAATGAGATGAGCAATGGCACAGGTGAGCCTGAAGAAAATGTTGTGGAAAAGGGAGAGGTGGAAGCAACAAAAGAGAAAGAAAAGGATGATAAGAAAGAAGAGCAAGAAGTGGTATTTATACAGGACATGGGTTTCATGGTGAAAATAGTAAGCCCTGGAGCAGAGCCCTTCGATATCCAAGTATCCAGCATGGAACTTGTTCAGGAAATCCACCAGCTTCTTATGGATAGAGAAGACACTTGTCATCGTACTTGCTTTTCTTTGCAGTTGGATGGCAATACCCTTGATAACTTTGCAGAACTGAAAAACATTGAAGGATTGAAAGAAGGTTCTGTCATTAAGGTGTGTAAAACAAGGTGATGTTTGTGTAATACTATGACAAATTGGTAAGTTTTGTCTTGGGTAATGTAAACTTTTTTTATTCTTTTAAATTATAGGTTGTTGAAGAACCATATACAATGCGTGAGGCTAGGATCCATGTGAGGCATGTACGAGATCTTTTAAAGTCTTTGGATCCTGCTGATGCTTATAATGGGGTAGACTGCAGTTCTTTATCCTTCTTGAATGTTGTAACTCAAGGAGATATACTAGGTAAGCTCTTTATATGAAGGGCTTGAAAAAAACTGTATTCAATTGGAGTAGGATTTTTATTGCATCAAATATCTCTTTTTTTGAAATTTAATTTTAAAAATTACAAAAAATAAAGAATATGCAATAGTTCTTCCACTTAAGTTTTCTTTCATAATATATATTAATTGAAAATAATAGTTATTCAGAAAATAAGTCTCATAAGGCATATTATTACAACACAAATGTTTTGGCCTCTTTGTTATAATTATATACTAAATTTTTTTGTTTGTTTGTAATATTGTTGTTTGTCTGTATTAGAACACATGATATAATAACTAATAATGTCAATGGTTTTATAAAGTTTGACTTCGTATAATGTAAGTGGATTAAAGCATTTTCTTTTTGAATAACATTTTAGATTATCTTCTAATAGTGTTTTAAATAACTTGTATAGAGGAAAAATACAGATTTTTTTTTTTGTAAGTATATTGTTTTAACTTTTTAAAAGTTCAAAAATAACTTTTTTCAAAAAACTAATATTTGTCCTTGGACATGTAAAAATTATATTGAAAAGGAAGTTAATTACGATTTAATTATTTCTGTTCTTTTCAGATTTCAGTTATTCTGTTTTTTTATTAATATATGAAATGTGATTATCCTTCCATTGTTAAAACATGTCTCTTTTCAGAAAAGAAAAAAATGAGACCAGAATCTGTTGACTGCACTCCTCCTGATTATATTATGCCAAACAGCAGAGACAGACCTTTGCTTCCCTTACAACCACAAGCAAAAGAACAGAAAGGCCCACAATGCCTGAAAGTTTTAACTACCTCTGGTTGGAATCCTCCTCCAGGATATAGGAAAATGCATGGGGATCTCATGTACTTGTATGTTGTGACATTAGAAGAGAAACATTATCACATTACAGCATGTTCCCGAGGATTTTTTGTTAATCAGTAAGCTTTTTTTTTTTTTTTTAATATATATATAGTGCCTTGAATTTTTGCAGGATAAATTAGGTTTTACATTAATTAGGTGTTATAAAAATAGAATAAATGTATTACACACCAGATAAAATGAATCACTTGTCTATCAATTTGAATTGTTTTGTCACGCTAATGTTCGAAATTTGTTAAAAATATGTTCAAATATTTCAGATCTTCTGAAGAAGATTTCAATCCCAAACCATCAACTCCTAGCCACTTGTGCCACTCTTTAATAGAATTACTTAATCAAATTAGTCCTGCATTCAAACGAAACTTTTCAGTTTTGCAAAAGAAACGTACACAGAGGCATCCATTTGAAAGAGTTGCCACACCCTATCAAGTGTACGCATGGAGTACTCCTCAATTGGAACATACCATAGATGCCATTCGAGCTGAAGATAGTAAGAGTTGATATAAATTTTATACAGTTGTATTGTTGTTGAGTTAAAAATTAATCTTAATATTAAAATTATGTATTTTCCGTAGCATTTTCCTCAAAACTTGGATATGAAGAGCATATTCCTGGACAGACACGTGATTGGAATGAGGAATTACAAACCACCCGGGAACTGCCACGAAAGAACTTGCCTGAGCGTTTATTGAGAGAGAGAGCTATATTTAAAGTAAAATATTAACAGATTATTCTATTAGTTCATAATTTAATCAAATTATTTTTTTAAATTTTTTAAAATTTGATTTGATAGTTTTTGTGATGTATTTTTCAGTTCAGTGGATAGCTACGCAAGTAATTTGACTGAATTTTAATATTTGTATATCTTTGCCTTACCAGTGCTATTGATGATTCAACTTGCATACTATTTCATGAATTTTAATGTTAAAATATGTATTAAGAGTATCTCTATAATCTATTCTAATATCGAAAAACAGAATAATTCACAATGTTACCTTTCTTTACAAGTTTAATTGGCATTCATGTTATTTAATATTGTGTTACTAAACTTGCAATGTAATATTATTCCAGATTTTTGCATTTCCAATTATTTTAACAGTGCATCACTTTTCCTTGTAGGTGCATAGTGATTTTGTAGCTGCTGCCACTAGAGGCGCTATGGCAGTTATTGATGGAAATGTTATGGCTATCAATCCTGGGGAGGAGGCAAAAATGCAGATGTTTATTTGGAACAACATATTTTTTTCATTGGGCTTTGATGTAAGAGATCATTATAAGGAACTTGGTGGTGATGCTGCTGCATTTGTTGCACCGGTATGCTTTACAAAGATTTGTGTGAATTTTTTTACTAAAATAAGAAAGACACTCTTATTGTAGGAAATAAAAAACTATGATTAAGTCTCGATGCTTAAATGCAAAGAATTTAATAACAATTTTAATTCTGTGCAGCGCAATGACTTGCAAGGAGTTCGTGTGTATAGTGCTGTTGATCTTCAAGGATTGTATACACTTGGAACTGTAGTGATTGACTATCGGGGTTATAGAGTAACAGCTCAGTCTATCATTCCTGGAATACTGGAAAGGGAACAGGAACAGTCTGTTGTATACGGTTCTATTGATTTTGGAAAAACTGTGATCTCTCATCCTAAATATTTGGAAATGGTGAGTTCTTATTTTTGAGTATGTTGTGTGACTGAAATTTGTTGAATATTGGAGGCATGTGTTTAGATTTCTTCCCTGACAATTCTATTTTTTTTAATGTGCTTTGAAAGGAAAGAAAAATGTTCATAAAAAATAAAAAAAAGATTTTTAAACATGCTAATTTTTACTTTCTCACTACTCCTTACACAGTATAAAGAAGGAATTGTTATACAGCAGGGGCAAAATGGCGAATTTTTAACACAAAACCCTTATTGCGGGGCTGAGGTACCAAAAAAGTGTATAAATCTTGCCTACTTTTTTTTTATGTCCATCAGTTCATCTATGGTCAACACTAGCGCCTAATCCTAAACCTTTCAGTTGATTTTCTCCAAAATTGATGTTTCATAATAGATCTGGCTGATGTTTTGGCCCCTTGAATTTGAACCCTGTATTTTAATTTTTGAGGGTACTTTACATGAAACCCCTGGGACATATTAAAAACATTCAAAAAAATGACACTGCAACAATTCTTGCAAAAATTTAAAATTTATTTGGCATCTTTCTACTACTAAACTAAAATATTCAAGATGGTGATTTAAAAAAAAAGAAAAGAAATCTGTTTCTTAAAGATGTCCTGAATGGTCATGTTCAATTTTTTAAAAATTCAAGTAGTTTATGTGAAATTTTGCATGAAATGTAGGCAATTAAAAGAATATACATCACTCCAAAGTTCTTCATATTTTCTCCTCATATGTAATAAGGGACATTAAAAGAATATGGGGCTAGTTCCATTTTTGGCTATCTCTCAGGTTTCTCTTTAAAATTGCAAAAAAATAACACTTCAAAATTACAAAATTGATAATAGAGATTTTTGCCTCAGATAAAGTCTGATAAATAATCAGGTTTTTAAAAAATGCCATGTATAATTTTTTTGAAAACAATACGAGTAGATTTTGCATAATTTACTCTTAAAATATATGCAAGATATAAAAAAAATTTGTTCCATTTATAGAAGAGACCTATAGAGTGGCACAAATCTCTTTTTCTTTAAACTCTTGGTATTTTCAAAAATTCCAAAACCGTAACATTTGGAAATAACAAAATGAAAGTTAGAGATTTTTGTCGAAAACAAAATCTGTTTAAAAAAAACCGCTCAATAAAAAAGGTAATGTTTTGTTTGAAATCTTAATAGTTTTTTCGAAATTTCTGTTTGAAATTAATGAAATGTATATTTATGTCCCACCAACCACGGGCCACGAGAAAAACCCTTGGAGGACAGGAATAGATCCTAAGGATACAAAAAATAATTAATTCAATTTTTACTATAATTTGCTATTGAAAATCCCAGTGTTAATTCGATTTTAACTTCATTCTAAAATTTGTATTCTCAATGTATTGATGTATTAGATTTCAAACAATCTCCAAATTGTATTGAAATTAGCCCAATTACGTTTTCTGTCTTAAAAAATGTGATTTAAATGCAATAATGCAGAACAATTGAAAAAATTAAGTACCATAATTTCGTACCATTTGTTTGTTTGTGTTTATTGTTGTTATTATTATTATTGTTGTTATTATTATTAATAATATTATTGTTAAACATTCTCTACATTCAATAGAATGATATATTTAACAATATTAAAGTTGGGAAGACTGTATGAACAGATATGCATAAGGTAATATCATTGTAGTTTCTAGAACATTCTTAATGCGATATATTAGATGGCCTTCAGTTTCGGATGTTCAATTTATAGGTGAAATTATCCATGCTTGCCTGTATGATGTACTGGAAATAAAGTGAGCAGTTACAAATAATGCAGGGAGAGAATGTGCAATTGTAGCACCATGAGTTAAAGTTGTGGTTGGTGACTTAATATAGTTTTTCCACTACTTCATTTGATTTGTCAATCTTGTCATTTGTAGAATTATTAATTTCGTGTTATATAAGGATTTTTCTCTTTGTGGAAACAGAATAGATTCTCTGTAGCAACCTTCTTTGTAATAAGGAGGCCTAGGATTGTCAAATACCTGTTTAGTTTGTTCATATTTACAAATCCTTATATAACACAAATCCTGAAAAATAGATTTATTGATTGTGTTTAATAGTGTCCTAATGTGGTTGATGTCCGTTTTAATATTTTTTCCCTTAAATATGCCTAAAAGGAGTAATTTTCATGCATTATCATATTATAATTTTTAAAAAAATTATTTTATCAGAATGCAAATACTTTCCTAAAACGTGAATATTCACTGATCATATACTCGCAGAAATGCCTTGCCCAACACACTGAACATATGAAGCTCTGCTAGTCCATTTAAAGACGATGTTTCTCGCATGACTCCGATTAGCATGCACTTCTTAGGCAATTTCACTCATTTCCGGCATAGTTGCACTGTTGATAGCTTGAAAATGAGAAGTGTGAAGGAATAAATGAAATGAAAGTAAAAAAAAAATATAATGTGCTTGCAGTCACTATCTTAAATATAAAAATACTTGACTTTCCTGAAAAATGAAAAGTACCATATTTAATCCTTTCGTCAGAAACATGACTTGTCATATCGAATGTTCCTTAAATTTCTGGTTTAAGTGTTTTATAACCTATTTTAAGTGCCTAAAATATTGCTTTACATGCCTAATTTCATAATTTTGTTACCTATTTTTGGTGTCTTAATTTTTACTTGTTTGTGCCTAAAATTCCAAGGTCTAGTAATAAGATGCTCCCTATAATATAGACATTACTTCGGGGAGGTTGGTTTATAATCCATACATTGATACACAGTCTTCATTCAATAAAAACTATAATGAAACAGTTCACTTCCTGGAGTTTTGTTATTGAAGAGTTTGAAATTAATTGAAAACTAGTGTGAATCTTTAAGTACAATTTTAGTCCTGTAGAAAGAAAATGGAAGATACTGATTGGCCACTCCTTTGCTTCTGGCATTTGCTCTTGGGATTTGATGTTTTGTGCTCTTCTGTGTTCTTCATCCTTATTAAGTATTTTCTTTTACTTCACTACAGCTCAACAAAGCTGGTCAACAGCTTAAAATTCTTCCTCATAAAGTAATGAACGATAAAGGAGAAGAAGTAGAGTTATGCTCTTCAGTTGAATGCAAAGGAATTATTGGCAATGATGGCAGACATTATATACTGGATCTTTTACGCACATTTCCCCCAGATGTGAACTTTCTAAAATGTGAGTTTAACACTTCATAATCAAACTAGTGTACTAAGGTGCAGTTGCTGTAGAGACTCTATGAAAATTATTTTCAGTGGAAGGGGAAGAGCTGAGTAAGGAAGTAAGAGCCTTAGGATTTCCAATTGAACATAAACATAAACTCTGCTGCCTTCGTCAAGAATTAATTGACTCCTTTGTTGAGTAAGTATATTTATTTTACTTATGCTAAGTATGTTACATTTGTATATTTATAGAATAAATTGTATGTGGTCTTTGACCTTTTTCTTTTAGATCAAAATACATGATGTTCATAAAGTATGCAGCATTTCATCTGCAGCAATTGGGCGTTAAGAAGCAGCGTGAAAGAGAAGCTCTACGAAGTAGCCAAGAAAGAGAAACAACACCTGTTGAGAAAGATGTTAAGGTGAATAAAGTGAGATCATTGCATTTGAAGGAAACAGATGATATTGTTGGATATAGAAATAATAGTGTTAGGTATACTAGAATATTTTATTTTAAAATGGAACTTAAAAATTTTTGTTTAGGACAAGGAAAGGGATCATATATCTAAAAAGGAATCTTCTATTGAGAATGAGAACAAAGTGTCATCTCCCAGTGAAACTGGTGCAGAAAATCAGATGGAAGCTGATGAAGCAAAGAAGATAGTTGAAAGCATTACTGACTCCATTACTAGTGGAGAAAAACAGGAATGTGAGTAATCTATTAATGTGATTACTTTTTTGTTTTGACTGGTTTAATACTGGTTGTTTGTTATTCTTATTTTGTAGTGGAAGAAAGTACAAAAGAAATTGTCAAGAAAGCTGCTTTAGCTGTGGGATCCTTGAAGGACACTGAATTTGATGTTAGATTCAATCCAGATGTATATTCACCTGGAGTTCAGCATGTTGATCCTACAGGTGATCAGTTGAGAAAAGAAAGACAATTGGTGAAAGATGCTTCTGCTTTCTTGTTGACTGTGCAGATACCAACTTTTGTAAGCAAATTTTTTGCCAAATTTTTCATCGTGCAGTTGTGTTAGCTAGAACAACTTTTATTATTAGTATCTTTCTTTTTAAGATTCGAGACTGCTTAGACCATTCTGCTGCACCACTTGATGGTTTTGCTCTATCAGAAGCAATGCACAATAGAGGAATTAATATCAGATATTTGGGGAAAATTGTGCACATGTTGAGCACCGTGAAACAGCTAGAATATCTTCATAGTATAGCTATAGCTGAATTGATTACCAGATCTGCCAAACACGTATTTACTTCATACATGCAGGTATGTTGGAAGAAACAGCAATGCTATTGTGGCTCTGGTATTAATATGACACACGTTGACGCTAATTGAGGTTGTGTCAACCTGTGTTCAGTCAATTCTATGAAAGATGTTTCACTATAAACTTTCCTAACTTCTTGATTTTACTTTTTCAGCAGAATAAATATTGCAGTTCTTATAATATACTAGCTTTAGTTCTGCTGTTCTTGTGAATTTTAATTTAATATGGGATCAGTTCTATCACTAGAATCTAAATATATATTGGATATTCTGGACTACAAATTATTTAAGCTTTGAATGAAATAGTCTTATAAATTTTATATTAAGTATTACATTTAATTTGTTGGACTGGTACTGAGACTACCAAATTGAGGTGTGGTAATTGGGCATTTTGTTCAGCATCCTTGTGTATTTTCTTTGCAGACCACGGAGCTGATGAGTTTATCTGTTGCAGTCAGTCACTTTTTGAATTGCTTTCTGTCAGCATGTCAGGTTCCACATCCTCAGCAAGTGGCAGATGAAGTGAGTGTTGTGAAATATAATGTAACCATGAATTTGAAAATAAGTATATTGCATAATTATAGAATAATTTCTAATTGGGTTTTATATTCTCTTCCAAGTTGCTCAGTAAAACATCAAAACGCCGTAATAAGCGAAATAAGGGACGGGTTAATCCCCTACTCAATTCGGACAGCACAGAATGGGCAAATCTCACACCAAAATCCCTTTGGAGCCAGTTGAAGGCAGACATTAGAAATTACTTTGATTGGGAGCTTGCTGCTGATTCGATTGAAAGTGCAGTGGAAAATTTTGGTCTTCAAAAGATTTCACTTTTGAGGTACTGCCTTAAATCTCTTTTGTAATAATATATAAGAAATATTTATGTTATATGGAAAGTATTTATCTAATTATTGTTTTTAGGTCATTCTGTATAAAAACAGGTGTGCAGATCTTACTTCGAGAATATACTTTTGACAATAAGAATCGACTGACTTTTTTTGAAGAAGACATCATTAATATTTTCCCAGTAGTGAAACATATCAATCCAAGAGTAAGTTTTGTTGTGTCGTAGTTTGTAAAGTTATTATTTTCAGATCAAATGACTATTGTTTCTCAAACTAAATGTTTGAAATGTGGATTATGTTCATGTTTTAATGAATTATTTAATTATTGTTTATCAGTTGTAATTGAAAAACAAATAAGGTTTTAATTCAGAAATGTTGTTATAGGCCACAGATGCCTACAATTTCTACACTACTGGACAGACGAAAATTCAACAAGGTTATCTGAAGGATGGATATGAACTGATTAGTGAGGCCTTAAATTTGTTGAATAATGTTTATGGTGCTATGCATCCTGAGATAGCTCAGTGTTTGCGAATGTTAGCTCGCCTTAACTATATTATGGGTGAACATAGTGAGGCAATGGTTTATCAGCAAAAAGCTGTATTAATGTCAGAAAGAGTAAATGGAATAGATCATCCTTACACTATCACAGAATACGTATGTTAATGTTTTCTTTTATTTGATGTTAATTTTTCTCATTTGCTGTTTAAGTTTAGAAGTTTCTTTTATAAATAAAATTATATATTTTGTTTCAGACACACTTGGCTCTATATTGCTTTGCTAACAGTCAAGTCAGTACAGCTTTAAAACTTTTATATAGAGCACGATATTTGGCATTGATGGTTTGTGGTGAAAATCATCCAGAAATAGCTCTTCTGGATGTAAGTTATTTTATTATGAATGCTATAGTGCAAACGATTTGAGTGATAACAAATTTGAATTGTTCACCTGGTGTTCATAATAATAATAATAATATTTATTTTTTCCAGAGTAATATAAGCCTTATCCTCCATGCTGTTGGAGAATATGAACTGTCTCTTAGATTTCTTGAAAAAGCTTTAGCTCTAAATATTCGGTATTATGGCCCAAAGTCATTGAAAGTAGCTGTCAGTTACCATCTGGTTGCTCGAACACAAAGCTGCATGGGTGATTTTCGTTCAGCTCTTAATAATGAGAAAGAGACCTATGCTATTTATAAGCAACAAGTATGTACTTTAAAAAATAAGTATAGTTTGTCACGAACAAAATAAATTCATTTTTAATTGTGAATTTTATTTTACAGCTTGGAGAAGCACATGAGAAAACCAGGGAATCTTCTGAATGTCTTCGTCATTTGACTTCTCAAGCTGTAGTTTTACAGAAGAAAATGAATGAAATTTATACAGGCAAACCTGGTGCTTCACTCCCTCCAATTCAGATTCAACCCCCTTCTATGGGTAGTGTCTTGGATATGCTTAATGTCATTAATGGTATTCTTTTTGTACAAATCAGGTAGTTGTTTGTTTGTTTCAGTTTTGTATTCATTACAGGTATTTATAATTAGATAATTATTGTATTTTGTATTCTTTTTAGTCCCCAAGACATTGAAAACTTCAAGGCTGAAATAGAAAAACGACAATTGAAAGAAACGTCTCCATTGCCTGTGGAAGATAAGACTGATGGTGCTCTAGAAGTTGAAGGAGACAAGAAATCTGTCAAATCAAGTTGAGCTGATAGGTGAATTTTGTGTGAGTGTTATTGTGTGTAGAAAACTGCAGTGCATGATAAAAAGTAGGGGTCCAACCGGTCACTCAGTAACTGGAAATGTGAAAACGCAGGGTCAACGAGTACCCAGTGAACTTGCACAGGTACATACTTTTATATTCAGTAAGACTGAAAAACCCAGTTTGGCTGCTGTGTTAAAGAAAATCACTACAGATTGTATGTTTTTCTATAAGAGTCATTTTCAGAGTTGTCCAAATTCAGCTATTGTATCTTACGTTGAAAATTTGAAAATCTCTAAGTTTTATTTTCGTACAGATTTTCAATTCAAGTTTGAAAACTACTGTGTAGCACCCATCAACTTGTATATCCTGCCCACAAGTCTTGAATCATTACAATTTTATTGACTGTGAAATGTTTGATAAAAAATATAATTGTTGAAATAATGTTGTTGTGGATGGTGATAATTTGCAGAAAAGAGGATTGTACAGATTACTATGCAACAGTGTTGAAAAAAATGGTTCAGAAATAGTGACAAATGCAGGAACATTGTTAAAATTATTAATACATTTTCTGTCATTAGGACTTCATGATACAAAGGCAATGCAATACGTTGCTTGTTATGCAACTAGTGATACTCTAGGAAAGATTGCATTAGTTCTTGACTTACTTTCATTTGACAGAATTTGTTGCCAACTGTGTAATCCTATTAGAATATGTTTAACACATTTTGCAATTCCAAAGATGAATTTAAGTACTTAAGTATGATTGGAATTGAGTAGAACTTGGTGAGGCCTAATGCATGAATAATATTGAGAAGTGTTACACTTCATTTTTTACTTTCTTAAAACTTAAGTATTTTTATTATATTACTGTTTTGTAATTACACTAGCAAAGTGCTCAGTGATATAATTTCCTTTATATAAATGTGTTTAGGCAACGTGTGTTGTCTACATTAGAACAGTGCCATTTCACGTGAATTAATGGCTTTATTCAAGAATAATGTGTATTAAGAGTAACTGATACTCTCATTGTTAAGTTGTGAATGTTCATCAGTTGTTTCAAACTGTGTGTTGTTGATAATGTCATTGTGTAACATTATGAATTTGTTTTCTCAGTTATGTTCATGTGAATAAGGAAGTGAATGATTATTGTACAGACATTTCAATCGTTTTGTATGGATGCTCAGGTTAATGAGAGAAAAATGCATATTTACTTGCAGGTTTTAAATCGTGCACTAGGAAGTGAGTTTAAACTGCTGAACAATTTATATCACTTGCTTCCATGCTCCATTGCAAGGGTTGTCTTTCAATTTTCTGGTACATTAATTACAATTAGAATAATTTCTCGAAATATAATCTATGTAAAATATTTCCTTGGTTATGTATATAAATATTTCGGGTGGTTCTTCACCGCTTGGTCAGTGATAAATTTTTTGCATTATGTTGTTATCTTTGTTGTCTTTGTGGTAACTTGTTTGAAATTGGTATTGGAAAAACTGCTGTGTGAATTTTAGCAGTTTTCACATACCAAAGAGCTTATTTTTATTGCATGTATGCATAACAGTAGCTATTGTTCTTCCTAAATGAATTACACAAAGTTTATACAGTAGTTAGAACGTACTGAGTAGATACCTGATTTAACTTTTTATAGATTGTAGGTGTTCTGATTATGAGAAAGTCTAGTTTTATAGTTCTTTTAATATTTGCGTATTGTTTGGATTTGAAGTTTTTGATAAACAGTATAGTATTTTTGTAAATGCTGTGGTGTATTTTGTTGAGTAGGATATATTGTACATTTAGTCAACATTCCACTACAACCAGTACATTTCTCTCATCAGGATTTTAGTATGAAATAAGAACATCATGCATCAAAAATACTGTTCCAGCAGCATTCTCTGGTTTTTGTTGTTTATAGCCAACATTGTGGTCATAGATTTGACTCAAATTGATACTAGCTTGGTTTTATTTAAAAATATAAACAATTTTTTTCATAGTTTTGGATTCATGAAAGAGAATCGCTGATAATAGAGCATATGTATGTTAGAGCAATGAGTGAAAAAGTGTTAAAATTTAAAGATGCATCTATGAATAAAATTTTTATTGTGCATGTGTTCTGTACGCCATTTTCAGTTGGTGCTTTTAAATTATCTACATAATTAATAAATATAAATGTGTTCAATGGAGTGTGCAGAAGACAAAAGGAAATCTGATGTGATATTTGCACCGAGTACATGGAAGAGCTTTGTACAATGAAGCCAAAAAAACCTCATGCTTCCGCTTAGGATGTTGATGTGGATAATATTTCAGTCTTCAATTTGAGTCAAGTGTTCATACTGAGCAGTTACTTGTTACAATATACAGATCTTGTCAAGATTATTTGCATTTGTTAATAATGAAGCCTACAAAACTTCGTTATATTGTTTCTGTTGGAAGTTGAAATCACAATATTGTCTTACTAGTCATTTACCGTATATTTGTGACGGGGAGTCGCAAAAGAAGGTGCAGTTTGTTGAATCTGTGAGGATCTTATTGTTCTGTTATATTTTCGAGATTTATAATGTATTGTTGAAGAACAGACCGGCAACTTGATATAAAATTTTTTCACTTATTGAACACATGACAATGAGTGTTACTTTGTTTCTTTGTTGTTAGTGAATACATTGGTGTTCTTATAATTAAGATGTTAAAATAACTGCATCTTCTTTCTTGTAATTTGCATATACCATGTGAAAAATATGTTTCATATGGCTGTAATACTATCACCAATCCTTGTTTAACACAAAAACACGTAGTTTTGAATGCTTTATACTGTCTAAAGGTAACATGTAAAACAGTGAGGTATGAAATGTAATAACTAGGTGCCTTCCTGTATAATTTTTCAGTCATTGTTATTCAAAAAGAAAAAAATGAAAACATTTTGTTATATATGCATTGTTTTGTTTCTCTTCTATGCTGTAAACACTAGTGTTTGCTGAACTTTCGAAAAGCTTAAAAATCAAAATTGTAGTTATTACTAATTACAAATAAATTTTGTTAGGGAGTCTTGTTTTTCTACTATTCTGGTTTGATGAGCAAAATTTGTTTTGGGGTAGGAGACTTAATTGCTAGCAATTGGAAAGTGCATAGTTTGAGGCTGTTGTGCGCATTCAGTACTAGAAAACAATAAAGTATGATGTACATTTATTAAAGTATTATTGTCTTAAAATTGTACAACATGATCCTTATCCCTAGCTTTCATTCCTCCTGATTATCAAAAATCAAATTCATGTAATTTGAAATTCTCTATTCTCTTGTGATTTATTTAAATGGAAAAATAATACTGATAATGCAGGTAATTTTAAAATTAGAATAAGAACTACCAAAAATTTTTATCTACCTGCATATTATCACGGTAAGCAGGCACAAGCGTGTGTGGATACTTTGTCTGGGTATTTACCTCAATTGTTTAGACAGGAAGGGGAATTTTATCTATTTCTGCCCTGTGGCAGAGCCTATTTCTATCAACAGTATCCCAGCTCCTTTCTGCCTTGCTCTCTCAGTATATTTTTTATTATTGGGGTTTCCCAACCTTCAAACTTTTTCACTTTACAACAAAATAAAACTAAAAAGGAATTTATATTTACTGTGTATATTCCTTTTTGTGGAATTTTTATTACATTGTATTAACGATTTAACTTTCAATCAAGTGCCACATTGTAAAATGTAATTTACTTTTTCTTATTTTTTTCTCTTCTTGCCCATTTCTAAAGAAAGATTTTGAATTCACCCTTAAAGCCACACTGAGGCAATTGACTTTTAAATATAAGTTAAGTGCTTTTAATTGAATTTAAGGTTAGGGTCCTTGCAAAAATAGTAGTCTCCCTTCAAGTTCACAGAGCATTCCAGCTTGAAAAAAGTTTTTCTATTATCTAAAATAACCTCTCTGGTTCCATTTTCAACAACCTCGAAAAGCAGTGTTGGCACATGTTCAATTCCTCCAAGTACCCATTTGCCATTCTTTTACCTCTATTTTACTTGTTCTTACCAAACGTATTCTCACCAATTTAAATAATTATTTCTACACCACCTAAATGGTAAGCGTTTCACTTTCCAGTTCCATAAAATACTTCCTTACAAAACTCATCCTGTCTGAGTTTTAGCTTCAAATCACATATACCTGCCTACCTACATGAAATATGTTTTGCTTTCACTCAAGCAGTCTGAAAATACATCATAATGATGCTTAATTTACTACAACTAAAACAATAACTATTTCATACCAAACACATCAATGCATTCATACCTTTTTACAATATAAAACACATGTATTTCCAAAAATTTTGTATCTCTTGCACAAATACATCAATGGATAGTAGCAATTAATATCAGTATTCAAGTTACTTTTATAAATAATGCAAAGAAAAACTGTCATCCTAGTTAGATATGAACATTCCGGATTAGACAATTGAATGGTAAAATAAACAAATAGCACTCATCTATCCTATACATAAGCAATTCTGTGCATTGATTAACTCAATTGTATATCATAGTTGTCATCGTCTGGTGGCGCACAGCTAAACCACAACTGCACATTAATATATTCTTGAATCTGTGATGTAATGCTTTTTGGGAGAAAAAAAACAATAACAACCACAAAAGTAATTATTTTGTAAATAAATTAAGGTTTCTGGTTATAAATCATAGCCTACTGTATTCCTGACCTTTAAAGAAAGCTGGGGCAAAAGTTTCATGGATATTGGTTCAGTACGTTTAGTGATTATTGGAGTATTTGTTCGAATTGAAATTAAAGAAAGCAACATTTTTATTTTAAATATCCTTTATTGCAAAATATTAATATAAAATATTACTTCAATTTATTTTTAATGTATTGTAACACTTGATGCATAGATTCCCGTCCACCAGTACCTCCCCTCCACAGGATTTCAACATGAATTTCTGATGCTATACTTCTTATAAATATTGTGGTTTCCAATAATGGAATAGTTGAACTCTCTTCGTTTGATTTTGGCTTGAGAGATTCATCTACATCACCAGTGCTACATTTCTCATTATTAATCTTTGAATCAGATGAATTATAATCCAATACAAAATTCTCCGAAGGACTAATTGCTTTAGCAGAGTCGTTTTGTTCTATCTTCATCTTTTTATTAGTCATTTCTTCTTGATTGAAGTCATCAGTACCTCTTTTAAAATTAATACAACTCTCTTCAAATTTGTTTGCATTTACATCTTTCTCTTCAATATTCAAGGAAGAGCTATGGTCACCCAATTTATCAGCTTGCCGCTTTTTTCTGCGTTGATGGGACCATGTATTTTTTAAAGCTGTTGCTTCTATCATTGTCATAAATTTATTTTTCTTCTTCAACTTATGTTTTATCTGAAAAATGTAAATGTTGCAATGTTAATAAAAAATTAAGTGTATGACTGATGTTGACATACATTTCACAAAATCTACACCATACATTGCAATATAATTGCATTTTGAAATTATTGTTAATCAAATGACATGTAAATGTCAAAACATGAAGGTCAATCGTTCTGAAACTTTAATTACATTTTATAACAAGCTAAAAAAA
>BOPP01000062.1:4032670-4157143 GCA_017312745.1 Gryllus bimaculatus
ATACTAGTGTATTAAATGTAATGTAATTCTTAAACTCGCAAGGTTTGGTGAAAATAGTCTGCTGAACCTCACCACAGAGATTCCATGCGACAAATTATTTCAAAGGAACAGACTGAGTTGAAGTTGTAATTCTTAAAATTGCAAAGATGTGTTTTAAATCAGTCTTTAAAAGACTGATTTACTGTCAACTTAAAAAGTGAAGGATTTGTTCTATAAACTTGTTTTGGAGAATTACAGTAAAGCATTAGTTACAGAGGATGTTCCTTAGCATGAGATTCTATCACTCCAAAAGTTTCTCAAAAATGGAACAAAATTCTTTCTATATTTTATAAACACATGCACATGTATAAAAAGATAAAACAAAATTTAAAAAATTAAATAATAATAATATAATAATAACAACAACAACAACAAAGGAGAGATCAGCCTAATGTGGGGCGTAAAAGCACAGGTCGTCTCAATTGTTATCGAAACTCTGGGATTTGTTCTCCAAATTTGTGTAATAACTTACACAGCCACAGGTCTGGATTAACTCCCAAGTCATTCATGACTGGGAAGTGGAAGACATTGGTTTATTGGGAACAGCCCTCATTATGCGCAAAGTATTGTAGAGGCACTGACAGTCCCTAGATCTGTTCCTTAGGAAGCTGGTTGCAATCTGGAGTAGATTTTATAACCAACTGACTAATAACATCTTTAGGTGTGAATTAGAGGAATTATCATATTAATAATAATTTGGAATAATTGTTGTTCCTGCTTTTCTTTTTCAACCAACAAATTACAAAAGTTCATTTTTATAAGTTCTCAATGAAGAAATATTAGATACTCTTGAATTAAGATCTAAAAAAATATATGAATGTAAATGTTGAGTTGTAAATTTTCTTCAAATATGAACGGTTTTCCGGTCATTAAGAAAATATGACTTACTCTCAAACTACTTAAAACAAACAATTCTAATTGTTGCCTACAATATTGTAGGAGATAGCTGAATTTACAAAAGCTGGGCATGTTTAATGCAGTTCTCATAGATTCTCAAAAACACAAAAACAAGTAAGCTTAGAGTGCAAATTCATAAGATAACGACATTTTTTTGGCAATTGCTGCACTTGAAATTTTAGACAATTCTTAAAATGGCTAGTGATGCTTTTACTAGAAATTAAAATAAAGTGGAAAATAATCACTGAAAAAAAACACTTATCCTTGAGAATCATTGTTTGAATCAATGTTGAGATTTTAACATTCCACAAGGCAACAAATCAAAATTTTAAGATTTGCGATATTGCTGCTTTAAAGTTTAATATAATTTTGAAAATGTCAGTTACATCCCTTGAATTTGAAATGTATGGCACAACAGTACAAAATTAATAATAATTTTGAAATTCAAGAGATTTAACTGATATTGTTATAGAGCAAAGTTAAATATTAAAACATTGTCACAAAACATAGAATTATGAGTTGTTTCCTTTTGAAACCGAGCAATTAATTTGGTAAGATCTGAAAAACCTCATAATTGAGATTAATTCAGACAAACATGTAATTAGAGGAACTAAAATGTACAACTAGTATTCTTAGTAAATCTAAGTTTAGTGTTTTACTTGAAGCCAACATTTATTCTCATTAATAAAAATAAGAATAAATACAATCTTATTTAAAATCTTCAGAATAGAATGTTCTTAACTGAGATCCATGATAAGGATTATTTTGTGTCCCGTACAAAAGGGCTTTCCCAAATTGTTAAGAACTCAAACTAGTATTTAGAAGATATCTGAATGTAATTCAGTTGCAAACACTAGCATGTTCAGTGCACACAATTATTCAGAAACAAATGTTCACCACTTCAGCCATTATAAAAGATTACGACAGTCCAAAAAAGATACACATTACAAAACTTGTGAAGAAACTCAAATGCAGGGGTTAATGTTATGACACATTTAGATCTTATAAGTATCTCAATGCATATGACCAATGTTGCAACCCAGATACTTCTTGGAGGAGAATATAGATGTAGTATCTAGCTGACTTGATGTTTACTTATAAAGAAAATTTCATGTAGGCTGAATTTAAATTTTATTTTTACTGGTGGATTTACAATTTACAACGTATTCAACTGAGAATTTAATGAGTTTTGTTACAGTAGAAAATGAGTAACAACTATATCCATGAAAATTTCATTGGCATTGAGAGGAGGATGGTGAAGCCCCATGCACTACCCATCCCCTTAGTCGTGCCACTGCAAATCAAGAACTATTAATAAGTTGATTAAGTTATTTAAAAGTAGAAACATACCTGAATTTCTGTAAGCAATGTAATTACTTTTTCTGAAATAACCTCAACTGTGTACATTGTTGCATCACTCACTACTTCTGATGGTACAATGTATGTCATTGGAGTATTACTTTTCTTCTGACTAGGTGTTTGATATGCTTTTTGCAATGTCAAGTTTTTATCGTATGTCCATGCTATACCCCATCTGGTAGTTTTGCCTTGACAAAATCTAGTCTCAGTCAAGCTTGCAACATTCAATTTTGTCAGTTCTAATTTCAATACAGCTAAGCTTGATTTGTGTCCAATCATAGTTGTATAAATCCTACAATATAATTCCACAATGAAACAAAGCTGTTTAAGAAAAGTATTCATATTATCAATGTATCAACCACATCTATTAAGAATTCTTTTACTTGATTTTCTGCCCAAGTTCTTTACTCTCATCCATCATTTTTAAAATGAAAGCAACTTCCCCTCCTGGAGCTACTAATTCTTTTAAGTCTCCTGTGATACCATTATGAGGAGGAGGTCGACATGGTGAACGTGATTTGCTGGTAAAATCAAGATCATCTTCACTACTGAAGAATGGGGGGTTACACATACTAAATGTGTAATTTTTATCTTCTTCCAGGATATTGGTGAGAAGCTTACTGCCTTCCACTAGTTTAACTGAAATTAGAGGGTCATAAATAATTAAATATTAAAAGAAAAAAAACAATGATGAAGTTTTTACTAACCTGTTATTAAATGCTGCAAATTATTGGCAGTCACATTTGCTTCAGCAATTTTAAAGCTTTCATTATCAACTTCTGTTGCCATCATACTCCAATTATTTTGTTTTGCTGCCAGCAGAGGATAAATGCACGATGCTCCAGTTCCTGTCAATGACATATTCTCTGACAAACTGTAATACATAAATTTTTGACATTTATCCCATACAAAAATATTACTTTTTCTCTTCAATATATGATACTAACCAATATCTATTCCTTTAACTGATGCAAAATCTGATCTTTGAATGCCAACAGCATCTAACAAATCTTCGATCCATAATAAATAATTCAAACGAAGTGGTAAAGTGGGCACCAAACGGGTTAGTGGTATATTCACATTTAAATCAAAATCTTTAAGAAGAAGTGTTTGAGTTAACGCTCTCAAAGCTTCAGGATCCTTAAAATCAAGGGTTATTTTTCCAGATATATCCTGAAAACAAAAAATTCTCATTTTGTAATTTAGAAATCATAAATTTAAAAAAATTATAGACATTGCTTAAACAAAACATACTGGCTTCGCAAATTTACGAAATTCGGGATACTTTATAGCCATGTCTTTGAAACTGGGTGGATGTTTGTAAATGTTTCTAGGGTGCATAAATTTATTCTGCGACATGATTAAAGTGTTCAATGTTTCAATAACAAGTGTCGTGGTTACCCACTTATTTCAGGGTCTAAGAACACTAATACGTATGGTAAAAAGTAAACAGTTTGAAATTATTAATTTTTAATGGCAATAGAGATGAACACAGTAAATATTACTCTCTGTTCATAAACATATCTCCATTATGTTGAATAACAATATTGTTACATTTCGATGGATCGTATCACATCATTGCACTCAATCAATTACTTAACTACCAATGCTTTTCTCACACATAAATCACACTATCACACTTGATTGACTGACGATTGCAAAACAAATTAGGTAACGTTGTTGATGATGGGCGTTAAGTTGGTAAAATATTTGTACAGTTGGTAATACATGTGCAACGAAGTGCGCACGCGCAGTAATGGTGACATTTCCCTATCCGGTTTTCGTTGATTCTCGCGTGATTCTCGTGAAACTCGAGAAACACCCGCAGTTTGCGCAAACGTACCCAAGAAGTGCCTGGAGATCATTGTTATTTGTGGGGAGTTGTGGTTTAATCCTTTCTTCTCATATTGCGACTTTGTGATTTATTGGTGAGTTTCATTATTACTTTTTGCTCTATCAGTAAGGGAACGTTTTACTGATAATTTTGCCATGACATGGTGGAAGCAAATTGCCTTGCTTAGGTGGTTAGTACGTAAACCGTCAAATATCATCAAAATGGCCGATACATGTCTAGACAAGAGTGCCTTGAAATGTTATTAGTATTTGTTTCTTTGTTCTTGATTACACGTAGTATATCATATTTAAATATAGAGTTATTTTAGTATGATTTGCGGACATGTAGGCGTTTGTCAACGTCGGTTTGCAGGGAGATCTCACGTCATCTCTAAGTGAAGGTTAACAAGAATTAACAAACATGACTGATCACAAAAGTTGTTTAAAATGGTCATATTACGAGCTACATTCGTATGCTCGTGTACAATTCATGGTTTCTGGGGAAAATTGCGTTTGTAAGAAGTATCATGGTAGTGGGCGTGTATTATTAATCAGACTCCCAGGTCTTCAGAAGAGTTCCATGTTAAAATTGAATTATACGACGATAATGTTTCACTAGGACGAAATACTAATGACCTTGATGTATATTGTTTTAGAGTATCGTTAAACACAAGTATGGATCAAAACAACTGGGCACTATTCGCGCTATCGATTTGCGTGAAGATCTGTAGGAAAATTTATTGTTGTTGCTTGTCATTCTCTGAATTCCTATATATAGACTCATAAAGAGGAAATTGGGTACAAAGTTTGATAAAGTATGTTGATGTGATTCTTTCTCCGGTCCCAGTTTGTGTATTTGATTTTGGTGTTGTAAAAGTTTCATGTACATCTTAAAATTATTTTGGTTCATTGATTCGATTTTTTTGTGTTCCCGAGTTGGATAAACATTGTGCGACTCGTCATAGAAGTAGAGTAAAATATTCACAACCCACGACTCCGTTTACACCATGGACCGTGTTAACGTCTAAATTTGTTGTCACGTCACTTTGTAGTGACACTCCCAGTGAACGGCCGTTGCTTCTGTTGACGGACGGCCCGCGGATGAGATCATTCAGCGTGCTTCTCCCAGTGACTCACCTCAGCCACGTGACCTGACATTGGAAGTATTTTGCTATGTACACTAAAAAACTGAGTTGAGACCGAACTTACGCAGTACATTTGGTTCTAGTTTTTGCTCAGAACGTACGTGTCGCATTATAATTTGAGAGGGTTGAGGTATTTGCCTTAATTTTGTTCCACACTTGAAATAAGTATAGTTTTCTTCTGTTTCTTGATTCATTGGGAAAATGTTTTTTATACAACGCAGAGTTAACGAGTGGCCGATGTTTTCGCTAAACTTTCATCTTGGTAGCAGAGATAAATAAGATTGAGAAGATCGGGCGATCTTATTATTACGTTCTAGTTTCTGCAATCGTTGGACCTTCGACCAAGCGGTCCAGTGAAGTCGTGTTCAGGATCTACAATTTGAACGGAAATTGTTTCTACGCTTACATTTCTGCTATAAATTGCACATTCATGTTTAGTTTCTAGAGTGTAGTAAATTATGAAGTTTCTAATTTTGGTTTGTATCTGTCAAGCAAGGTGCATGCTACTCTCAGGGGGTTTTCAATTTAGTATTTTCTTGGTTAGTCTGTTTTTTTCAACTTGCCAGTTTTCGCTTGAAGAAGAGACATTCGATGCTGTATGATCATTGTAATTGAACAAATGCCCCAAATGCTAAAAGCATATTTCAATGAAATAATAAAATGTGTGTGGGTGGCGTAGAGACTTGTATATCGTAGAAAAACTTATTTTTTCTTCATTAGACCAGGTAATTCCGCATTTTTGTCTGGTTGTAGTCAATTAGAATAGAGTAACTGTCGGCAATTTTTTTTAGTTCAGAGAGGAAGACAAGGTCCCCGTGTTTATAACGACACTCGACAGAGGTAGTTTACATAATTAAACAGAAACAAGAAATAAAGTACCCAGATTCCCGAGAGGAGTGTTCGATGTACCGAAGTTCGACCTGAGGATTCCCAGACCCCTGGACCGAAGTACCCAATTTCTTTTGGTTCGCGTGGAAAGCGTTTTGCATCTTATAAATGTGCGCAGTGGATATGGTGTGGTAAACGTCGACTGGTTTCCCCAGGGGTTCAGAGGGCACACCTGAAAGCGCATGGAGGGGGGACTGAAGTAACCGGTGTGTACTGTGGCGTGCGGGGACTAGGTGCGGCACAGGTGGTGGGCGGTGCAGCAGCACCTGCGAGCCAGGTCGTGAATGGTTGTCTGTGGGGCGGGGCAGGGCGGCCCCGGCGCCGGTGGATGTTCGTGTTAATTGGCGCGGGTGACGCCGCCGGGGCACGTGGCGCGAGGGCGTCCATCCGCCGACCGACCGTCGCCCGCCCACCCGCTGCAGCCGGTATTGATCAGCGGGGTCGGGACGTGCAGCCGCCCCAGAGCCAGACGCGCGCTGCTCCCCCGCCGCCCCCGCCCGGTGCTCTGCTGCTGTCGCCACCGCCGCGTGGTCCTCTTTCCGCGCGAACGAACTGGGAAGGTTCCCGAACTCTGTAGCCCTCTTTCTTATCTAGGGAAGTTTTGTTTGGGGATGGAGAAATCTCGATGGGAAAGGGGAGGCATATGATTCGGTGCTTTGGGAGCGGTGTTAAAAAATCGTGAAATGATTCGTGGAGGAAATATATTTTGCTGTAGTATTTAAATATTGAATATAGACATTTCATAGTACAGTGAACTGCAGTCATTTCTTTTTGTTTCAATTTGTAACATATTGGAGAGATCTAGATCTGCTTTACAAGAAGTATTTTGTGCAATTTTACTTTCACAATACTGCATTATACTATTTTTTTGTATTAAAGATGTTTCATTTTAGTTGGGAATGACTTTACACACATCTCGGCTCGAAAACCATGAAACCATAACCGATTTGGATTGGGGATGGTCGATTTCAATTTTCATTCACCCCGCCGATCTTGATGTTTATTATTAAATTATTTCAGTGGATATTCATTTTCGTTCCTCTTAAATTAAATTTTATCCATAAAGTTATTTGTGAGCAGATCTTTATTTAATATCATGATCGCGTTAATTGATCCTCTAATTTTATTTTCTAAAGCAACGTTCGGTTTGTGAAGATCATACTGATCCGCAAGATATTGAGCAGCTAAAAAATAAGAAAATAGACGCCTAACGTGAAGGAACTTTTACCATAAAGTGGGTAAGGTAAATCGTCGAGGGATGTTACACTTTTAATTTATTCTAAATACATATGTTCCATTTAATTCAATGCACTAACTAAAATATTAGACACTACAAAAAATAAACATGTTTTTATACAGATGTAATTAATAATAGATGTTTGACAACGAAAATTTATGGGAATGTTGGAAGTTAAGGAATAAACTAAACTCACGTGATAAGAAAAGTTGGTTTAGCATTTGTTCGTGTTAAATCACTTTCCATTAAGCGTGAATTATTGTCCGCACACGTCCGTAGCGATCTTACTGCGACGTCACCTGGTCGACGTTGGCACACGCATTGCGAAGTATTTCGTAGCATCCCCGAGGAGCCTCCGGCGCTCGTCACACCTGCCGACGCGGTCGCTACCCTCCCCGCAGTGATGGCTGCGGGCCTGACGCGAAGCCAACAGCTTGTGCGAGCGACGAGGTGCGGCAGTGCTGGCAGAAAACGTCGGCGGGTGATTGGGCGTCCCTTGCATGCGGCCGGAGCAGCGCTTTGTTTTACTTCGGGTATTTGTTGCGGCAGCGGTGCCGTTAGGTCGCCGGCGCGAGGTCGGGCGCTGAGCGCGGAGAGATCTAGGGCCAGATCCCGATCCGGATTTAAAGCCCCTCACCGACCAGGCGATGGCGAAGGCACTCAGGTGCACGCGCGTCGTTGGCATTCAGTTGGCGTCGAGTCGGCGTGAGAGGTTTGTTTATTGATAGACACCCCCACCCCACCCCACCCCGTCCCCGAGCCGATGACGCGCGCGTGTGAGCAGCTCTCTGCTGTGATTTTGATGGCGATGATGTGATGTTTTGACTCGTGGTTTCCTCGGCCGATCTAACGAACTTGCCCGAACGATGAGTAGTTCCATAGTTGATGGGATAATCAACTGCGGCTGCTAAGAAGCCACACGGATGGTGTCTGTCGAAAGAGATATACAGTACGCTCCAGTAACGCTGCCGTCTTGACTTCAATTTGTAATCCAGCTGATGTATGAACGACCCATGACTATTGCTATTTAACTCGTATAATAAGCTCAATATGGTATTGTGAAGCAATAGTTGTATCAGTCGATGCGCATGTGCAAAATTATTAAATTTGTTCAAAGAATTGGATACTCCGACCGAGGTTCGAACTCCAGCCTTCTGATTTACGCCGTTATTATTTTCTAATTTTTATAGAAAGACTTATAATAGTAGTATTTATTAAGTCTAAGATGATTTAATCAGTCTCTTGCTAGTTATTTTAGATAACTTCAGAAAGTTAAGTAGCGATTTATTTGGATTTCAGGTTTTGTGGCAGCACTGTTGTCAGCTTTACTTCATTAGCATTTGTTTATATAAATATGTAAAACATTTAAATCATTGTCTCGTACTGATTCCGTGATAACTGAAACCAATTCTTATAACGACGATTCTTGGCTCTGAAACGTGGAGATCAGACGTTGGCTGGGAGTTATCACCATCTCGAATTAGTTCGCATTCTCCAGCGGCCTCTTTAGTGGGGAGTCGGTCGCAAAGTTAATCTCGGCCTTTCTACGGTCACCGAATCGAGGTCGCTTGAGTCTGGTTGCCAGCGGAATATGTCATAATTGCACAGCGGCGTATCGATTCGTTTGTGCGCGCGACTGCGAGATGATCGCAGGTCGTTAGAGCGGAATGCGCCCTCATCGACCAACGCCGCCGACACCAGCGCCAAGCCGTTGCGCGCCGTCTCGCCGCGCCCCGCCCCGCCCCGCCTCTCGAACGTCGTGGTTGTGTGAGGGCCCTGCGAGGCTGGAAAGTGACAGTTCAGACGTACATAGTGTCTTTCGGAAGCGCTAGATTGGCCTCTCTCGAGGAAAGACCTCATGATCAAGGTCGCAACAAATTTTGAGAAATTGAGGCCGAGTCGATTGGGTCAAGGACGTAGCAACAAATTTCGAGGTCGCTAGCTGGCCACTTTTTTGGGGGTCAGTTAATGGTAGAGAGTTAAGCGTTTTCGTATCTTCTTATCATGACCACTTAGTGTGTAGCCTTTTATGTACTCGTAAAATTGTCGAATTCGTGATTTATTTGGTTCCATTACGGTAGAATTTGTTTTAATCGATAGACTATATTCAGGATCAAACGGCACGAACAATTCAAATATTTCATTATTCTTGTAAGATCTATATTGTCGATTCACTGTTGACGAAGACTTGGACATATTTTAGTATTACTCGCGAATGTTATAGTTCAGGTAATCTTCAGCTAGAAATATATGTAGTCAATTGTTAAATGGGCAGTTTTCTTGTGATCATGTTGGTGGCCTTGACACAAGCTAGTGAACTTTTCGGAATTACCATTGTTAATGACTTACATTCTAACAAACCTTACTTTGGTTTATAATCAGTTTGTATAATACACAGGAATATATTAAAACTTCAAAATAAAACTTATAAAAATACATGTATCGTGATAAAGAAATGTCTAGTGATTTTGTACGACTCATTTTCATAATCTTCGATTATTTTAGAAGTAAAGTGTTCGGTATTATGTTAACTACTATTGATAATGTACACTCGAATATAGAGTAAAACTGAACGGAAATTCGTGCATGTTTAATAAAATTATCCAAAACGTTGCTTGAATCATCTTGAAAAGGTAAGCTTGGTGTGGGCAGTGGGTGGACACGACAGACGCCCAGCCGGGGACAGGATCGGCCGTTTCACACTAGGTCCAGGATAACCGCTGACGTAACCGAGGTGTGGCGGTGCGTTGGCTCAGACTAGTGCCGCCGGCTGACGCACGTCACCGCATCGCTCGACTTCGCCTACTGACGCGGTCTACCGAGCCAGACGAGAGTTCTGAAATGAATGACTTTGGGATTAGGCACAAAAATATTGAAACCAGAGTTGGCTAAATTTTGCCAACCTACAAAAAAAAGGTACAAATCAATAAAAACCCATCATGACGTTTTAGATTTCAAATAAAATAACAAAACTATAATTGTAGGTTTTGAATTTGTCATTATACAAGTGGTACTACAACAGCACATCTTTTCTAGTATTATTTCTAAATTTCCTGATTTTCAAAATTCAGAGGGGTCAACGAAAAGATATGCGCCATTTTTTAAGATGTTTTTTTTTTCTGTCCGTGGAGGGAAAATCGATGAAAAGTTTGGTTTTGGAGAGTTTTTAAAATAATTAAATTTCAAGAAATCAATTACGCGAAAATTAAAAAAAAATTGAACATGCTATTTTTTAAATAGCTGATTCTTTAGAACAATTTTAAGGCATACATCTCTATCTTAAATTTTTAGGTTTCCAATGTTAAAATTTTGGAATTTTTTAAAATACAGGTAAATGGTACTTGCACCAATTTTTACTGCCCTTTAATACAAACAATTTTAAAGAAAAAAATTGTAGCCATTTTTGTTAAAAATTAAAAATTGCCCATAATTTACCCCAAATTGCGCGAAAACTGCTTAGTTTTCGAAAAATTGTACTTGACCTTATTTTAAGATATGCCTTTAAAAACAATTTCATTAATGAAAAATCTCTTATCAATATTGTAGCTCTATGAAGACGCCGAACAAAATGAACTTTTATAATTTTCGAAAGATCAGATGTAAACTGAAATATCTACCTCATTCTCTTACGTGGGGTTTACGCTTTCCGTGAATAAATTTTAATCAAAAACTTAGAGCCATTTTTGAGAAAATTTTGAAAATATTGACGCTTCATATGAACTTCCCGGCCCCGACATGTTTCAAACCGATGACCTCTGATTCGTTTAAATCGATCGCGAAGTATCGATTTCGGAGGAAATCCGAACGGTTCAGGCACAAGTGTTGAGGACTGACGGACGTTTTAATCAATGGATTTTTCGACATCAGGGGTCCACAAAAAATGTTTTGACTACAGAAAGTGTTGTGCTATACAAGATTATACTAAATTAGTTACCTGAAGTAAAATCAACACTTGAAAGAATTCATTATCCGTGTACAAATTGACAGAGGTTTTTTCTTGAAAATTTTCAATGTGGCTACCTTTTGTTACATGGCAGGTGGACCATCTGCACGACATTGTTTCCCAGATGCCCGTGACATGACCACATCTACCCCATCCAGCACTCAATTGAAGCGTTGGCAAAGCTTGAGCACGAAGGAAGGGGGGGATGTAAATATAGTGTTAAACGTAACCCCACAGTCAAAAGTCTAAGGGCGTTAGATCAGGAGATTGGCCAAGGCCAAGTTAGGGTTCCGCCTCGTCTAATCCGTTCAATTTTTGACTTTTCGGAGTATAAAAACAGTATTGGACGCCCCGTATATTTCATGTGTACCGAGGAGAGTGATTTGGACGATGACAAAGTGCACGTAATGTTTGTAATTAAAAATACTGTTTTGAATTTACTACTTCAAAAATATTTTAGTACAGACGTTAATAACGATTGTTAAAATAACCGGTAGAAAATAATCACCGAAAAATATTTTTTTTGTGTATGTTCGCATACAAGTATGAATTGTATTTGACTAAAATACGTACGTCCTGGGTTTTGTCAGAATTTAATTCCAGTAAGTTTGCTTGAAGGGTTCGTAGTTTGTAATGTAGCTTTGTTATTCGTTAATGTCGAAATCTTTTACGACATCCCGACGCTCTGTGAAAGGTAAACGTGCAGAGTTCAGTACGAACTTTGCAAACTTAGCAACCGGAGCGTGTATATGGAGGGAATCCTGGGCATTGCCATAGACGCCTTCCCAGGGGAACATCTATGTAAACCGGGCTGTAGGCCTTGCACCAGGTGGCTCAGGTGGCTGCGCCCTTCTGCTCCGCCCGCACCGGTTCTGCAGGCGCGAGATCTGCATGCGGAATCTCGGACGCGAATGGCGCGGCGGCTGCGGAATGCAACAACGGCGGCCACGCATGCGGAGGTGCGCCAGGCCGAAAGGCGTGCCAGCCCCACGTTCGCGGGTGCTCGCTGTCTCTTCTTGAGCTCTCGGGAGGGGACAGACGGGAAGCTTTAGCTCTCGTGTAATCGCACGGGTTGTGCCGGATAACGTGGTGTGCGAATGCGCAATTAAACAAAGACGTGGCAAAGAATACCTCTTTTTTTCGAACCAATTGTGATAAAGCATTGTTAAGCTGATCGTTAATGTGTAAATACATTGGCATCTATTTGTAATGCAAATTGTCTATATATACATAATGTATTTTAATCATTGTTAAAATCAAGCACAGTTCAGTAAGTTATTAAAAAACATTTGTGGGAATAGTTAAATAAATATTTCATAAATTAGTTTTGATGTAATGCGAGAACGGAGTGTCTCGGATAGAGAGACGTTTCGCTAATCGACGAAGCGGTACATGGGAAAGTTCCTGGACGTAAACAGAGCGGTAATAGCCCCCCCTCCCCCTCCCCCTTCTAAACATGCCTAACGATGTACTGCTTCATTCTGTGCGACGAATTTTTCGTAATTGCGTCTTCGGAGATGTGGATTTGAAATCGACTAAGAAACCTGGCGTTTTGATATTATACTGTACTGTTGTTAGCTGAGAAAAATATAAGTATTTAGATGTTATGCGTGTCCTATTTTCACGTCTTCCTCATTCGTAGATGCCTTTTCCACCAATACGAATACCGTAGTTCATTCTTTTAAACGTTAGTGCTAATAAAACGTCTTGAAGATTGTTAACACCTGTTAATGATTGAAAACCAATTGTGTGTTAATAACACAGGCCTGCGAACGAGAATTTAGTTTAAAATACGAGAGACGTTTTCACTTTTTTTAAATTTTAATTGGTGTGCTGATCTCGAAAACTGCCTTGATTATTTCCAATCACGCCAGGATTTTTGTAAAATCTATATCGTTATTTTTGCCAATATCTCATTTGAAAAGGAATTCTCTCGAATCATTTTCCATGTATTATTTGGCAACAGTGCTTTCATCCGCGTAAATCTATGTAAAATATAGATTCTTATTGAGCAAATTCATTTTTCAGCAGTTTTATTTTTTATTGGTTTAAATTTTGAAAACCATGGTTGCTAGGTCACACGAGCCACGTCCGGTCTAGAGAAAAAAAGTTTCCTTGAGGTTGAACTTCGTTCATCAAATTATTATAGTTACTAGAAGAAAATCAACATACTATTTTAATTGTTTTTTTAAGATATCTTACATAAAATAGATAATTGACTAAAAAAGTATGTGTAAGTGAAACTTGGAAACAAATTTCAAACTGAGCCAAAATCAAAACAAAATAGTTTCCATTTACGTTCGGTCTCTTTTTCCTTAAAAAAATATTTTTGACGTTCTTTAATGTTAATTCTTAAGTCTATCTCGTGGTAACATTCAAAAGTAGTAGGTGGGTTCTTGCTCAGTCTTCCTTTATATTTTCGCTCCATATGTTTCGTGTCTTTGTGAAACTTTCCTCTCTGTTCTTCGTTGACTGATATTAAATTTTCTGGGGAAGAGTCCACATATGAGTTAATGAAATGTATTTCAACTCTCATGGAGCAACCCAATGCCTGAAATTTGTGTAGCATATTAACAGTTGCTTTATATTCAGGATCGTTGTAATTACCCAGAAATTTACCGACATCTCTGAAGGTTTCTCAAGCTTATTTTTCCTTTGTTATCATGTTCGTTTTTTTTTAACCAAATGTTAAGTCTGATCACGTCTGTCTCGTTCACAAATGAAACTTTGTATATACGCCTAGTTGACAAAAAAGCATGAAGATAACTTCCATATCTTTACAAATTGTCCTACCGTATCAGCGCACACTCAACACTGCACATGGAGGAGGGGGGGGGGAGGAGACGTACAGACTGCCGATTACGCTCGCCAAAGGTGACTGCCTATTCGGATCCAAGATACGGATTCGCGCGAAGGTATTGGTAGAGATTCCGGCGTGGAGGTGTCACAGGGGTTTTCTGTAGGTTCCACCTTGATAGAATGAACGTCAGGCAAGGAGGAAAGAAATTCAACCCCGAAAAAGTGAGTAAAATTGAATTTTTCAATAAAACGTGACGTGATAGTCGAATTTTTTGTGCATAATTTCTATCAATCCCCTTGTATTCTTTTCATCGCAAACCTGTGTAATCAGAGGTACATCGATACATTTTATATTTATCAAATGTAATTGAACACTAATGGATGACTTTTAACACTTTCAAGGATGAAGCAATGTAATAAACTTGCAATAATTCATAGTTTCCAATTCTATTATATTTCAATCGGGTAAATTTCAATAACTCAATTTTTCTTCGACGCATGGAATTGGATAGTGTTCGGAGCAGAAGACGGCACGCTCTCTATAGAGTCCCTTCCTGCTTTAAAAGGCTTTTGGAGATTTTTGAAGTAGTGTTTCTGGGGTTGCATGAAAATGCTTATAACAAAAGTGTAAGAAGAATCAGTTATTTGTTAACGAAATTTGAGAGAATTTGGGCTTAAAATAATCTGATCCTGAATACATTTTACTATTAATGTTAAACAAAAACTTTGAATATTTTACGAAGTATTTCAATTTCGTTTTAGGGGGCACAATCCATTGGTGTGGGCAAAGGCTACACTTGTACGTACATTATAGAAACGAGAACTACTTGAAGGAAAATAGGTTTTTCGAGAACGTGTTAGATTTTCTTTTTGTGGAGGGAGAGTTAAAACTATTTATTCTCGTACTCCTGCTATTCGGGTCGTTATTAACGCGACCAATGTAAGGGTAAGCCATTTGAACACAACTATGGCCGGCGAGACGGAAGGGAGACGTGCTTGCGTACGCCGCGCGACGAAGGCCGCCTTTCCGCGCGCGCCGTAAGCTGCCGCGCACAGTACCACTACCACCTCCTCCGCTTCCTTTCCCGTGCGTGAATGCGCGCCCGCGCGCGTGCAACCGCTGCGCTGCGGAAACGGCGGCCCCTGCGCAGCAGTGGCTGCGGCTGTCGCCGCACTAACAGCAACAGCAGTAGTTCCACATGATAGCAGCCTCACGGCCGCGCTGCAGGTGCTGTCGCTTCCGGCGCCGGAGAGTGGATGTTCCTGAAGTTCGAGAGACCTCCCCCCTCTCCCCTCTCTCTCTCCCCTCTCTTGTCTCCGGCTGATTTTTTTTCCAAGGTTGGGGAATACTGTGCACAAAAGCATCACGCGCGAGACCACAATATATGAAGGATGTGAAAATATTTTATGAGCAATATTTTTTTCTACTTACACCTGTCATTTGGGCGGAATTCTCTGCAATGTTACAGAGCCCGTTAATAAGAACACTTTCAAATCTTCGTAAAGCAGCTCAAACTTCCAACATATTGAATGTATTGTATGAACTCTGCCATACTATTCGCATGCTCACCCTTTCTGTATTTTACAATCAGTGTTACGAGCCGCATGCGAAATACAGATGCATTGTATAGTAGAAACTGAATAGATTCATTCACATTCGTGCTGGCCGGAGGCAGACTGAACTAGCTCTCTTGGTGTAGCTGGATAAATCGTTCGAAATGCTTGAAAACACGAGGTCGCGTTAAGCAGTTATGCTTAGTTACGTAACTCTAGTAGATCGGTAAGGAAAGGAAGTTCCGAATCTGCGCAGGCAGCGAACCACAGAATCAGAGGCAGGTTGCAAGCAAGAGGAGACGCTCTAGAAGAGAGAAACTCTGGCGTCTGCGAAGACTATGGCCGCTGGTACGGAACGATGCTTATCGCACATCGCTTTCACCCGCTATCTTGGCGGGGAAGGACGGCCGGGGTCATGTTAATTTATGCAAATGGATCGATCCGTTAGCGGGCGCGCGACGCGGGAGGAAAAAGTACGCGCGCTGCTTGCTAGCGGCAGCAGCAGCAGCGGCTGGTGGCTGGCTGACAGGCAGGCGTTCACCTTCCTCTGAGGAATCCAGGAGAGGCCCCGCGCTCGCGCAGCTGCCACTGGAGCTTCGAGGCCGCAGGACGCCCGTGAAAGACGACTTCCGCCGCGCCGCGCCTGGCCGGACTGGGCAGTGCTCTTTAACACCGAAGATTACCCGCATCTTTCAATATCAAGCAGCGCGTCCCGTCTCGCGTTGCACTCTTACTGCGAAGGGTTCCAAGCTGGTCAGACAGGTTTGCAGACACCGGAAACATGAGATTGTTGGGAAGTTCCGTCATAGCACATTTCAATCGCCTTTATACTATAACAATTATATTGTATTAAGCAATTTGTTGGGCATTTTTGAATAATTTTTGTTTTTGAAGATGTTTTAATTAGAATTACTGCACAATTATTGGTGACTAATTCGAATTCGCTGAGATCTAGACAATTTCCTTTTCAAATTTACTGATTTTCGTGGAGTTTTTGTTAATAAAACTAACTGGGTTTTTCTTTTAATTTTAGGCTATTTTTGTAATTTGAGCCTTAATTTGTACCAACTTCTTAAGCAGAAGAAACGATAAAACGCATATTAATTTCAAAGTAAACATATTTAGACGACCGATGGGAATTCTTTAGTATTAACATTGCGAAATATAAACACTAACGTAGATGTGAACGTACGCGTCTTTTTTTTTGTCTTTTGAGATGTGATTTGTCTTTTGAGATGTGAACAGCTTTTGTTTACACCTGTCTCGCAAAGGTATTTTCCTGGCGGCAAGTATTAAATGATTAATGGTGATTCAATGGTTAGGATAAGTGGCAACGCTTTGTTGCGCATGCTTGTGACAATTAAAATTTCACACAGTTTCGATGGCATCTAGGGAGGTGAGAAGGGCAGTGAGTAGCAAGAATTTGAAGTTGATTTTCTTTCTTGAATTTTGCTCTAAGATTTATTTTTATTTTTGTCTTCGTACAGATTCTGTACATGAATCTTTCAACGAATGCGGAAAAAACACAGTGAAATAATAGTAACACTGTTTATTTCTTCAAGTTTTTTTTAAAATTTCATTTAATAGATACCTTATTTTTGAAACATTGGTATCTTCAGTAACCATTCTACACCATTCGCGTAAAAATATGCATAAGAATGAAATAATGTCTTGTAAAGAAAAGAATAAAATGAGATATTTAATCTTTACCTCATATTTAATTCTGCTGTTAAAGAATGCAAAAAGATACTGTTCATAGGACTGCTTTTGTCTTTTTAGATATACATAAAATGATGTAATAAAACGATTACACAATGTAGCTAGAAGTAAACGTATTTAGTTATATTTACTCGTTTTTCCCGCGTCCTTTTACCGTAGGGGATAAAGGGATATTCGTTTCGGATATACTCGTTTTGCTGCCGCGCATGCAGCGTGCTGTTCCCGTGCGTGGACGCGCACTATGCCCCGGCGTCCGCCCCCTGCCGTATCAGATACACAAGTAATGGCCGGAGCTGTAGCTAGTGGTAATGAAGGGAAGGAGTTACGTGCGGGCCTCGCAATACTAAAAACAAACCTGTGATTGGGAGGGGTGAGTTCCGCCCAGTTTACCTTGACAATGGAAATGTGCTTTCGTTCCTTTCTTATGCTACACATGCTGAGTGTTGTTCGGGCGTTATCCTTTAAGGAACAAATCCTTTATACAGTTTATTCTACTTCGCGTTTTATTCGCGATTGCGACCAGTGAAGTCTAATTCAGTTTTCAAATGTTAGGTTCATGGTATTAATTACCACTGTACTTTTCCTTCGAGTGTGCATTTTAACGATGCATCGTCCTGAGCGCGGTAGCCCGTGCGTCGCACGAAGGTTGCCTTGCCTAATTCTTGGGTAGGGTATTTCTTCTGCCAGCTGTGCTTACGAGGAATCGTTTTGGGTATCTGAAATGCCTCTTCCTTTTACCATCATCGCAGACGGTGGCCTTTGGGAAGCTCTTGACTTTATGGTCTGTTTTTTCTGACGCGTACAGGTTGTGTGTGCGAAGTAAATAGTTTATAATTGCAGATTGAAGTTCTTTAATGTAAGCCATTTCTAAGCTGAGATATGACACTTGTGTAACAATATTGATATTTAATTTATCGGGAGTGAATTTCAGAACTTCCCTACATTTCAGGCGGCACCGAAAACGGCAACCACATCTTCTCTGCAATACCTATGTATCTTTAATACAGATTTTTGGATTCTCTTCAACATTATAAGTTAGTTCCACGAAGAACAAAAAGGTCAATTTTTATTGTAGAGTATGTCTGATGATGCAGGGTTGTATCACCTCGCGAAGGGGCGTGTGGTGGCTGCCTTTAGCCATGTGCCCATTCTTGTTTTACGTGTTTTTGTCTTGTTAGCATTAGTCTTGAACGTGTATACATTAGTACAAATTAGGTACACTCGTGTTTCTTGTCACTTTTCATAAACCATTCCCAGCGTATGAAGAAAACCAGACATGGGGTCCACTGTCATGAGTTTCGTTCTACAAGAGCAGATCGTAATCGAAGCTGTTATGCTTCTATGCACTGACGCGAAGTGGACCCTAGTTACTAGATCAGGTTTGGCTCCTCTCTCCGCAATGAAAGAAGGAAACTGATTATAGTGGTGGGTTTGAGAATTATTATAGCGACTCGCGTTAATAGCAATGATTGAAGCTATTACGTTATCTTTGCGTTCACTGAATCTCATGACACAATTGAATTGCCATTGCCGCCTTCGCATCTTCTGACAACCAATCTTCACGTGTTATAATTTAAGTGTATTTTATTCCATTCCATTATGTTCTTTTCCATAAGATTGTGCGTTTCTTCAGTCCGCTAATCTCACTCTGGATGCAGCGGTCTTGTCCTTCCGCATTGCATCGGCGCGCGATGGTCGTAGCTGGTCACCCGGCGATCATAAGGTCATCGCTCGGAGATAACTGGGTGGTGTGGGTGGTTCAGAAACTGATATTTATTTCGCTTTCGCTGCGAGTTCCATTCCGTTCGTTCCCAACACCTGTATTAGAAATGGAACGCGCGATAGGATCGCCGTTCTCTTAGGGATATCTTGAATAACCGGTGGGCCACGATTTAAAAGAGAAAGGAGGGATGCCTTTTATCTTCCGGTCATGTACTTTTTCTATTTTTTGTCGTGACCGCTTTTGTCTGAGAGCAGTTCGTTATTTGCTAGTTTCTGGCTGGTTGTATCCCAACAAAATTCACTCTCCAAACCTGAAGATCGTGGATGCAATTCTCACGACTCAGAGTACATGGCAATTAATAAAGAGTTGCATACTATATTAATCTCAGATATGTAAAAATTGTGTGAATCAGAAAGGGACATTCTAGTAATACACGACTAATCTGCTCAAATGAAGTCGTAAATCATTTACTTTAATAACTTAATTTCGGATTTATAAGTGTATGCAGATATTGGCAGTACAAGAAAAACTGTGGTCGGAACGACAGTTCGATGTTCATTATATCAAATTACAAATAGGTGGGGGGAATGTAAAGGGAACATTCAACTGATGAGTTCTGAAATTTTTGAGGAAATAGAATGGTGTGTAAAGCTTACAAAAACTTGTTTCGGCTGCCAATTGCATAAAAGTTGGTTTCAAGAATTTTTGGCGATTACCCTCTGTATCTCGGAAGATGTTTGCGATCCTTGGGAAACGGCGTGACTGAAGTACTGCAGATTGAAATACTTTTCTTTTTTTTATTTTGATTGTTGGGTTATATCAAATTTTCTTATCACTTTATTTCGGGCATTTAGAAAACTTGGCGATTTGAAATGTGCATAGATTTAGCATACACTAAGCAATAGCAAAACTACGATCGGAACAACAGTTCGATGCTCATTATAACAAATTAAAGCTAAGTGGAGAATATAATGGTAACTCTAAAATTTGGATTTTTGTTGTTTTACTTTCTCTCTTCTGCTTACGCAGTTTAGAGAAAGTATTGTAATGCTGCAGGAATAAACGGCGAATTTTCGACAGAACAACTTATTGCCGAACCCTGGTAACGAGAAAGTGGATAAATCTTGTCCCGACATATAGTAAATTACTTCCTCTAACTCGTTGTGTACTATGAATCCATGCTTTGGTGGTTCTTTTTTTTTTTTGGATGTCCGTCCTTCTGTGAACAACGCTATCGGCTAGGCAGGATTTTCACCGAATTTGATATTCTCCAATCGATCTGACTGATGTTGCGGCCCTTGAATTTGAAACCGATATTTTAATTTGGAGGTACTTTACGTGATGCCTTTGGGCCGTTTCCAAATTTTAAAAAGATCCAATTTTTTACTTTCTCTCGCGTAAGAAGCGAAAATTATGCAATTCTGCGCGAAAAAACTGCGAGTTTTCAGCAGAAAAGCTCTTATTACAGTGCCCTGGTAACGAATAAGTGGACGGTTGCATGATGTAGCCATTATACTCTTTTTTGTGGGTTCGTGATACCGAAAACTCGATTGGTGGCGAAACGTTTGCGAACAACGCGAAACCGTTCAGTCGAATTTCTCCAAAATTGATATTCCCCGATCGATCGGGCTGATGTCGCGGTACCTTGAATTTCAAATTGATATTTTCATTTTTGGAGGTATTTTACATGAAGCCGATTTTGATTAAATTTTGTTGTTGGATAGTCTGAAGGACGTTTAATTTAATGGCACAGGTATAATTTCGTTGAAAACTAATTTTTCAAAAATTGAAGAAAAAAAATCAATTTTTTTCGACTTCCTACAACTACATTTACGAAGAAATATTTTTTTCGAAATGAAATGCTTATCAAAAACTGCTTTTAAATGAGGTCGTGTTTAAATTTTCGTAAATATAGTGTTTTAGGTGTAATTGGGCGTCATAATTAGTTGCCCTACGCTTCTTGACCTAAATTTTGAACTTGTTTTGAGGCACTTGAATGCTACGCAAGTTACATTGTTCGTATTGAATTTCATATTTCTTTGTTCGTTTCTTACACTGGAGCTTTAGTTACACGTTTACAGATTAATCTTTTAGAAAGTATTTAAAACCTATTTGAAATAAATATGAAATAAAGATCGCTAGCCTTCTGTTGCGCGCTCCCAATTTACGCTGTTGCATGCTCCTAAGTTAGAATTTGTATATTAACATTTCATTTTATTATTATTATTTATTACTTCATTTTAAATTGCGTCCTTTCAATGTGAAAATGAACAGAGGAGCGGCCATTGTTGTATGGTCGCGCTAATAACAGAAGCCGATAATGACGGCTGCTTTTCATTCGCGGTAATGAAAATTAATACTTTTGCATGTTTGTAGAATTTTACAATACCAGAGTGTTTAATAATTACTTTTATATATTTTTCGATCTATTAGCATTTGCGTGTCAACGCTATCAGTATATTATTTTATTTTCTCGCATGCTGCTTATTTTTTGCACCATATGTTCTACTATTTCAAATAAGATTTACAAAAAGAAAATCTAAGAGAAAGTGTGGTATAAATAGTATTACATAACCATTAATAGCGAGAAAGTGCGTGCTGTTTTGGCACCACTAGTTTTATTAAATAGGATAGAGTTAAGGATGCTTAAGGTAGTGTAGGACTGATTTGCATTAAAATTCTTGATTTTTCGAAAATTGCAAAAATTTCTCAGCGTCTTCCTAAAACTACACGTATAAATATTTTTTCTTAATAACATTTTCATTAGAAATAATCTTCATATAAGGTCACATTAAAAATTTTCTAAATAACAATTGCGCATCGTAATTTGTACGTCTAATCTGCGTCTCCTGCTCTAATCAGTCTTCCCACCCACCCGTTTTGTGGGACTTTATAAGTATATTAAAGCAAGTTTCTCCATTCTTTTGTTCATAATATTCCTGGAAACGTCCTATGGAAAAAACGAAAATATTTTCGGACTTCTCGAAATAACGTGATCCCTTTTTATCGTGGTACGCCCAACCCACCACTATACAGAATACTATTTTTAACTGCTCTGTGAACCACTGTGGCTGTCTAGTGATACGAGGTGGTATACAAATCTTAGAAAATAGGAAAGAACGACTACAACTTGTTTCTGTGGCAGCCAGACTGATTAATGAATAGAAGTGGTTTAGTCAACGTTGTTGACCTTTGAGCAAATGTGATAAGGCAAGGAGTCATATTTTTTTATTCAGACCTTTGGCCTGCGGGCTGGCATCCCACTATATAAGTTCGCAGTGTGATCCGGTATCACATTTGACGCGATCCCGTCGGCTGTTGTAGAGTGTAGACTTCTCGCGAGTTGAGGCTGGCGGACCACTATGTGCGACCAGCGTGATAGTGGTGAAGCCTGAACGAAGCAATCCCTCAATCCATGCTCCCTTTGTCACGTAGGCGGGGCGGGGAAGATGGAATGCCCACCATGCCCCACCGCGTGAAAATATCCATGCACAGGCGGGTTCAAACATTTATCCTTTCCGCCCATGACCGCCATGTCGCCTATGTGATCTCGACCAGTATAGTGAACTAATGTACATACCATGTTTGTCGTTCGTTCTATATTTTTTTCATATCATTAACGAACTTGTCACTTTCATATCTGTCAAATTCATTTTTCGGTATGCCCCATTTTGAGAATATTTGTCATACATCTGTGAACCTGAACTACTTTGATACCATCGAAGTTCAATTACCATAAATGTCTTCAAAACAAGACCTGTGCCAGAACGAGATTCGAAACTGGAGTAGATTTAGAAAAGCAATTTTGTGGAATGCAAATACCTCTAATGACAAGCCCTTCCATTGTATTTGAATATTGAATGAGGTCTTTTCTCGATCACGAGAATGATGCGTTTGAACTTGAGGCTGCACAATTTTCTTGTTGCGTTTGCTTGTACACACAATGCTATTAAATATCTTCTCACTTAGAATTTTTCTCTCGAGTTCTTGATATTGATTGATTGATGGTTATAGGCGTTTCACGGCTGTGGCCATCGGTGCCCACTTGTTTGTTCTTAAGTTCTTGAATCCTATCAGTATTTCAATACTGTTGGTATGTATTTCGCCAAGGCGATCTATTTTGGTTAAACCAATTCCAAAGAGCTCGCCTTTACCCCTCTAGTAACCTCGGGCAGGAATTATTCTAGTTGTCTTTTTTTTTTTTACTATTACTCTTACGAGCTACGTACGTTTCCCTACTAGCAGCGCGCCAGGAGGAACCCGCCCCGCCACGTCACGCCGAGCACCACCGCCCCCAATGGTGTTATCGACTGGGCGCCCCAGCCGCTCCTACGGCTTCCAGATATTACCTCCGCGAGATCCAGCGTCGGGGTGGCGCTGAGGGCGACCGCGCCCTGTTCTGGTTTCTCTGACGAGGCCAGCGGATTACGCGCAGGGAGCTTTTTTCGCGTTCATTCTGGCTTCTTCCGCAAATTCTCTTGGTAAGCGGAAGGTGCAGGAGGAGCTAGAAGAGCGTGGACTCGTCCTTCAGTGCAGTAACTAATGACGGTGATGTTCGTTAGGATTCGAACTAGTCTTAGAGCAGAGCAGACAAATGTGCACTGCTCTCATTACCTTTCTGTAAAAGCTGGGATATGTGCTTTGTACCAAACTTCTAAGACTTATATTTACGATAAATTTTCAAACCCCAAAATTATTATTGTTAAGAATTGAGCTACTCTGTAAATGTAATTGTATGCTTCAGGTGTTCAACTATTAGCTTCGGGAATTTACGCAAATTCACTGAATCAGTATTTTTATTCCACAGACATTAAATTTTAAGATTGATATGGAGGGAAATAAACTTAATGAACTTACAGAAACTGTTTATCTCGGTACCCCAACACAATTTTCTAATGTGCTGTATACATCTCCCATAACTTTTTAAATATACTTGAGCTGTCTGTAAAACAGTATTTTGTCGGTCTTTCCTTGAACAAGTTAATTGGTTTTAACTTTTAATATACCCCCTATAGCTTTGCATTCCAAACTTTGAGTTACTTTCGACATATGTTTCGTATGACAACAATAATAGTGGGTACTTCATTTACTTCTTTAGGGATTTTATATTTAAGTTGGCACTATAACTTCCAGTTCTGTACATCTGTAAAAAATAGTGTCCATAGACTTGTAGCCCAGAACAACAGCATGGACACATGAAGTCTCTGGGAATAGAATCAGTCCTAGTCTGTGCTGGGAATGCTAGGTTACGAACCTTTTCCTACGGGGGTAGAGCCCTGCCGTTGTCCGATAATCGTGACGAGCTTGTCTCAAACTATTCTCTTAGACGTCCAGGCAAATAATACTAAGCCACTGAATTGTTTTCGTATCAGTAATATCAGCGAAATTAGTCAACAAAGTTATTTTGCTGTTTTCGTTTGCAGGATTTGTAGTATAAGCTCTTTGAGCCTAATTTCTGGAAAACACTATTCGAATTGCACCTGAGGTGACGGTCTCAGATTGCCTTGCGACGCGGTGGCTCACTCGCGGAGGGGAAAGGGATGGGGGAAGAGGCTCTCACGATGCCGTGATTCTAGCTCGTTGAGCTGGCATACTTTACTGTATGATTTGTACGATAGGTATCAAACATCAGTGGAAAATCGGCCACAGCCCCAGTGAAATTATTCCGGTGCGAGTATCTGCAGTGAGCAGGTTGTATTTGAAGTACTGCTTATGCCAGTGATGTAAAATAAACCACTGCATCCCCAACCCGAAACATGGTTTGGAAAAAAAGGCGTAGAATAGTACTAACTGTACTAAATTAACTTTCCGAAACGAGTGCTGGGTAAAAGCACAAGCAATATATAAATTGAGGAATTCGTGTAAATATTCATGACGGTTACAGAGAAATAGCTAATAGAGAATTCACGACAAAACCATCAAAATCAACAAAATAAAATTTTGCTAACATTTGATAGATTATATTGATACGAAGCGAATTTGATTTTTTAATTTGGTTGTCCTTATTCTGAATTCGTCGCATTCAGTTTCATTCATTACTAAAAGAATTGCCTCATGATAATACTTTTGCATGCCACTTATTATTTTGGACTTCCAAGAATCTTGTCAGTGAGTTTCTGCCTTTTTTTTACTGTCATGCCTGGATGTTGCACACTTTAATTAAGATCTCTGTGAACAACTACTTACTATTTTTCTTGAATGTGAACGAAACATTAACGAATGTTAACAATATATGATAGAGACGCTTCTTCAGCGCCATTTTTATAATACATTTTCACAAATTTCTAAAATTTAAATG
Source organism: Gryllus bimaculatus (assembly GCA_017312745.1). Classification (NCBI taxonomy): domain Eukaryota; kingdom Metazoa; phylum Arthropoda; class Insecta; order Orthoptera; family Gryllidae; genus Gryllus; species Gryllus bimaculatus. Next base: position 4,058,105 of record BOPP01000062.1, read on the forward strand.
TGTATCCTTTTGCAAGTGAAATCGAAAACGAGAATCGAATAAATTCCCAATCGTTAAGACGTTTCCCAGACGTGCATGCATGAAATGCCGTAAAACAATGTCGTAATTTTAAGTATCGCTACCAACCAGTATTACTACAATTACTATTTCCATTTTTTCTGTCTAAAACAAATTGCACGAGCACCTTCGCGCACGATTCCAGACCATCCAGCAAATCACAAGTTGTTACAAACAAGAACTACGCAATAAGAGCATCGCGCGCGGTGTGGTTCTGAACGCATGGGAGCATTGTGTAAAATTAAGTTTTCCGTGCAGAGATCTCGAGTATTTCGAAAACTGGTTCATAACAGCGTAAGTCGACTAATGCTGTTTTAGTTTCTAGGTCAATCACAATTTTATTTTTCTTGACATGTTTTTGAAATATCCATGTGCCTTTACTTCATAAGTTCCTTTTGATTACTACGAGTATAGTGCGTACACTCTTGATACCAGTCAAGACTCGTTGTGGTCTCCGGTAATTCGTCTCATTCCATATTAATCTATCCATCGTCCTTCCTAAAGGTTGCTTTATCTTATCACTTGGGCAAAGGACAGAATGTTCTGAGTGAAATTGAGTGTTTATCTGAAATTGTATTTGAGACAAAATAGGCTGCACCTTATATAAGCCCGTTACAAAACTTAATTGTTACATTGTTCGATCAACTTTCACCCATTTGCCTCGTGTCGTGTTTGTAAACAGCCCTATTTACTTTCTCTTACCCTTCATTAGAAAAAAATATAATCGTGCTCCACAAAACGGCGAATTTTCGGAAGAAAAACTCTTATTGCCGGGTACAAGTTACAAAGAAATGGATAAATTCTGTTCCTTTGGTATAAAAAAATCCTCGAACTCGTGGTTTACGAGTAGCCAGAATCCAATGCTTTTCTTGGTCCTTGATCCAGAAAAATCGATTGTCAGCAAAACGTCTGTCAGTGGTCAACGCTAGCGCCTAAACCATTGACGATTTTCTCCAAAATCGATATTCCCTGATCGATCTGAAAGAACTCGAGGCTTTGGGCGTTTGAAACGGTTATTTTGATTTTTGAGGGTCCTTTACATGAAGCAAGCATTACATTCTTATGCGTCGAGCGAATTGGCTCATGCGGTGCGTCTGTGCCGTAGTGGTATGAGTGACGACGTGCTTACTCAGTCAGTGTGTTGTTACTTATTGCGACAATATAATAATATAGGAAAAGTTGTTCGTGAGTTTGAATAAATTGTTTTTCAAAGAGCATTTCAAGACAAATTCAATTGAAGCAAAATTCGCTTGGATTAGAAGTATATTGTATATAAAAAAATGCAAGTGAATATTGAAAAAAAACTTTATTTAATGATTCAATTAAAGTTAGAGATACTTCAACCCATTACTAAGAATAAATGGTAAAATTTACGACATCCATCTGCAAGCTGAAGAAAGAATACCAACCGGAGCTGGTAGTGGTGAGCGGGGACGGATGGAACAAACGTTTGCAGTGACGTCATGCATTCGAGCGAAACGGACTGAAGACCTCGGGGGAGATAATGGCTACGCTGTGTCGCAGCGCGAGATGTCGGTGTGGGCGTCGGATGTTGTCATTTGGTTGTAGTACGCGCTGCTGGTTAGTCAGCAGTCTCCAGTGGAAGGGAACATTTTCTTCTACTTGGAACCTAAATCTAGGACTTAATTACCCTTTCAAAGAGGAAGTAAAATTGATCCTTTTTCCCCAGCGTCGCTGTAGACTTTCTCTAACTTTTGTGCCTGTTTGAGAGCATTATTGCTCTAAGCTCTTAAACTTCGAGTGGGTCACTCTCATTCTCTAAACATTTAACATGGGCGGGTTGTTACGACAGGACTTCACCTTACAGACCAAGAAGGTGTAGACGTACTGCTTAATCTTTCATTGATCTTTGAACTAGTCCTGTCCGTGGTCTGGGACTGAAGGGTATGTTAATTTACTATATTAAGATGTAAATCATATGGGGAAAAGGTTAATCAAAATCAAGTAGGAAACTTTTCCGTATTATTTTGGTCGATAAAATCATTGCTTATGTGAGTAGAGATAAGATGTGATTGTATATGCTTAGCGTAAATCCTTAATCGAAATACTAGAATTAATAAGACTGAACTGACCTAATATTTGACTCTATTAAGGAACCTGCTCACGGTCGCCAACTTGAAATAGTGTGTTCGCCCCCAGGAGTGCCAACCAAAACAACACGGCTCACTCGCCACTTGCGACTGCTAACGGGGTCGGAGAAATTCCAGCCCCGCCGCCCAGGTGTTTGGAGCGCGAGGCACCGTGCGTGGGAGTCGCATTATCGCTAGTAGTGCGCGGATTGCTTCAAGCTACGTCGCCCGTATAGAAACGTACGTAGTTCGTTGTTGGCACATTAGTGCTCTACGTTCTACTTCTTTTTCCGAACAGTATTTAAATATAGCTTTAAAAATTGATTAAAAAAACATCTAACGATCTGCTCGTGCCTTTTATTCTGCGGCTTCTAGTTAAATTTTACATATCAGGTAATGGCTACCTATAAAGGTTAGGTTCGATGCGGTTGCCATTTTTGAAATACTGACATCCTAGAGTTTGTTGTAAGCATTTCTATCAGCATCTATATCTAAGAGTATATTAAATTGTATTCTCAAACTATTTGGTTGGAATATTAAACTCGCCATTAACTGCTATACTGATGACAGCTGCAATTCGAATATGACATTGTCTCATCGTGTGTAGCAAAAATTGCAGACAAAAACTAGTACCCCTGTAAAGGTTGCATAATCGAAGATTTGTTGGTTTGATACCGTAGAATTGTTCTCATGTGTATTAGCACACGTATCACTGTGCTCGTAGTCTAATTTGCGTATGTTATGAATCGTGTTATTTCCGTCGTGTTCTAATTTAAATGAAGTTGCCAGACGGTGCATTTGTGCCGCCGGGCAAGGCCGGGCCGGGCCAGGCGGGGGTCGGGAATGCGGAGGGCGCGCCGCGCCGTCTCCGTCGGGTGGCGATGGGCGCGAGAGCGCGCGCGCGCGGCCGCGATCGAACCCCGCGCGGCGCGGCGCGGCGTCGAGCGATGCGTCGTGACACGGGGCGGCGGGGGTGGCATTCCGGAGGCCGCTCTGGTATGCGAGGAATGCGCGATCAATACGACGAAAAGTTCCTCCGACTATATATACAACCGTGCCTTGTGTACCCCGCCGCTGCGCTGCAATTGACTGAGGAATTCGGCGAGCACTCCCGTTGTATGCTGCGAGCGGTCACGGAATCACTTGATCAGCTCGAGGCAGGCAGCCGCTGGCCATTGCTGTCGCTGGGGCTAATCTCCAGCGACGCGCTGTGGGCGAGGAGTGGAGGATGGGCTGTCCCGGCACGAGGGAGACGAGCGTGGAGTGCGTCGCCCGCTGCTGCTGACCCCGTGGCCAGCGTTCGGCGTTGTCTGTGATTGTCGTATCTCGGAGCGGGATTAACGGTGCTGTAAAATGGTGTTGCGAAGCATTGAAATGTACTATCGTACCCAGTAAATTTGGCACTTCAGTAAATAGTGCTCTGGATTTTTATTTCAACTCCTAATTGTCATGCAGTAGAGAATAAGGTATTTTTGTCCCGAAGTGTTTGGAAACTTTCCTGAACCAGTACGAATAGTTTATATGGGCATTAATTTTAATTTCAAAGAAATTCTCGTGGCGGGAACAATTAAATTTCAGGTCGAGGAAAAAGGTATACATTCCTCCGCCATTGGCTCACCGTCAGTGCTGACGGATAAGGTTATTGATTTCTACCGTTCACGTAACTGCTTAAACAGTGAAAACGGCAAACTAAAATAGATGTTGCGGCACGCCACGAACGAAATCGTAGGGATTGACACCTCCGCACCTATATCGCCACCTCCTTAGAAAGCCTTTTCTGCACACTGCTTCGTAACAGAAGTTTTGAGCTACAAAAATTAATAAAAATACAAAGATGCAAATCTAAAACAAAACGACCATGTTGCATCAGAGAAAACGCAGATATTATCAAAAACTTCCGGGAAGATGGGGAAAAGGAAACCTGCGACAAGTTGGAGCGTAATGCAAAGTCGTGCCTTATGTCACTAGAACGGCGGCAGAGGTCAAAACGACACTTACCTCAATTCCATAAACTGTGACGTTCTATAACGCCACAAAAGAAGGGCTCGATCTGGTAGACCAAATGACTTGGAAATATAGCATCAAAGATGCGTACAGGAGTTGGCCGATGTTTTTAGTATAATATATTGGGCATGGTGGCTTGGATTATCTACAATCATGTAACCTATGAAAAGAGAAAAAGAGCATTATTCAACTCTGAATTAAATTGTAGTGAGATTTGTCAGAAGAGGAACACGAAATAGTAGAAACTGTAGTGCAAAGATCATCCAGAAAATGAAATAAGTTCCAGATCGGCATGTGCAAAGGTAACAAAACCGGCTATTTCTCTGAGAAGTGGTACAAAAGAAGTGCTCTGTGCGAACAAGTGGTAATCAATTTGCAGAAAATGCATCGAGATATTTAAAATGCTTTGTGGATGTGTAGGAAAATTATAAACGCCAAAATAAATCTTAGTTTGGACATGATTTTGAATTTCCTAACGTCCTATTCGTGTCGGAATGACCTCTTGCCGCTGTTCTAGTGATATATACATATACTAGGTAAAATACCCGGCGTTGCACGGGCATTTATTACAGTAAATTATTAAGCAGGAAGGGGAATTCTATTTATACGTGCCCGGCGGCGGGGCCTGCTTCCATGTATTCCTTTGTATCCCCCTGCTCCGCCCAGCCCCGTCCAGCTAACACTATTTTGTAGTGCCCCCTATTTGGACATTCCTGTCTAGCTCGCTAATTTTCCCACTAAAAAAGTCTACATTTTTCTTATTGGGTGTTTCATCTCCCAAACATTCCTCAATTTATAACTGAAACAATAAACAAGTCAAAACTTCAAAATAAAATGCTTCTATATCCTTTTGGTGGAGCTTCATATAAGTTGCCTCATTGGAAAACTTACTTTTTTATATCCTTTTCTTCTATCGTATTAATAAACATTTTAAAAATTTATGTCCTGGCAACTCTTAACCCTCAAGGGATTTTTAAGTGGAGTATAACATGCGGTAATTCTCGCACGGGTACGCTAGTAGATAGATCCGGAGTAATAGATGTCATAACGTAATTGAAGAATCATAATAATAAAAGTAGTTAAATGAAAATATGCGCTGAATATAATGGCATGTTTTTATAAATATTTTCCAGACGAAATAAATACTTGTATAAGCTATGTTTAAAATTATATGTGCTAGTAACATGCAGATAAAACTTGAGTAAATCAATTCATCATACAATTGAAACATAAAACCTAAACTAATCCACCAATATCTACATCCTGTGTACACAAATTGACACTGTACTGAACCATTTAATAAAACAATATTAACTTCATTATTTGATCTGAAGTGCTAGATACTATGGATCTGGAAATATAAATAATAGAAATCAAGGACTGAAATATTTTATTTGCTTAGCCATAAATAACTTAGGCTGTCAGGTGGCCGAGATCGTTAGTGCAGTAGTGCCATAGCGGTCTCAGCCCAGAAGACCGCGGGTTCGAGTCCCGCCTCGGGGATGGGTGTATTAGTGTATGTGTGCCGTCTTTTCATCCTTCACTACCATCTCGTAATCCTTAGCCCCAGGACTAAAAACCTTACGGGGGGGTAAAAATCGGGATTCACTTAAAATGCTAATCCCCACCCCCACCCCCAAGAAAGGTACTTGCGCCCGCGAAAGCAGAATTCACGGGAAGCCCGAATCGACCTAACGCGAAAAAAAAAGATAAATTAATTTTTGCCTATTTATAGCAAAAATGGATGAATTCATTCATTGGGACGATTGATATGTAAAACCAACAGCATAAATTACCCTTAATATTAAAGGATCATTGCTTAATTACATACCATTGCACGTATTGAAGAAAAAGTTCAACGGGGTTGGCCCGAAATACAAAGACGACTAACGTGTGAAAAACACAATTTCGACAAATAAACATCAGTGAATGATATCATGAATGTTTTAGAGCAATTAGTAAGGATGTTCACAAAGTGGCAGTTAACAAGTGACCAAGTAACATCAAGCTTTACAAAATTTCAGGAGGCTAGGAGTCTGCTTTACTTTCCCGTTTGAACAATATATGGTATTATTTTAGAATCCCTATTTTCTTGCCTCACAAAACATACAATTTTCATTTTACTAATTAGAACAAGAGATCTGTGTAAATAAATTTACAGTAATAATGAAAAGCTGCCCTACTACCTAAAGAATTATTCAAATTTGCTGCCCTTACAGTATTATTTTCAGTGGCGCGAGCGTGTTCTTCAGAAAGTCGCTTTTGCCTCTGAGTAGCCGATTCAGACTTTTATAGACTGCCCATCTTTTAGCACTTGTCTGTTTTGACAAATGAGACTTTCGTATCTGCATTTTTTTAAACAATTCAGCATTCACAAATTTCTATAAAAATGTTGTTTAGAAAATATACTATATCTATATATTATACATTGTACATTACTGTGTGGTATTATTGGACTTTTTACTCTCTCAACCTACCTTAATTTTCAGTCACTTTCAAGCTGTTTTCTCGTCACTGTATATGTAACATGGATTATGACAGCGCATGTACATTGACATTCTTTTCTACTTTGGTTACGGCTTTCTTTCAAATGTTCCACCAACGTTCACACACGGACGTGTACATAGCCTTAGTCAATCCACAATAAATATTCTCGACGTTGATGAAATCAATGGTAAATCTCAGATGCCATCCTCTGGTGTCGCGCAGCTAAACTATTGACATTGATGCACTCTTGTATCTGAGATGCAAAGGTAGGCGAAAAATGTCCAGAAAAATAATTACTATTTTGTACATATATTGAGGCTTACGGTTGTAAATCAGCCTATAGTACTCCAATCCTTTAAAAGAAGCTAGCACATACGTTTCATCGGTATTGGTTCAGTAGATAGAGATTACGCTGTACGTCAACGCACTCCTGTCTTTATAGATACAAAACATCGACTAGCTAGTCCTTGCCATTCTGTAATATCACTAGTTTCTCTCTTACGTTGGTGTACGTTATAAAGCCGAAACAGCCAGTCAAGTGTTTCGCCCTCGTAAGACTGGAGCTCCAGGGAGGTGAGCCAGTGTTCGTGGACACTAAGGATGTCAGTTCAAAACCATTGTAAAACAATTTTCAGATGCATTTGAGGGGTGGGGATGAGGAATTTGATACCGTAAAGTATTGCTTGACTGCGCTTGGTGTGTTCTAGCAGAACTCGAGTGGGTCAGCGAACAGAGAAACTTTGCGCTCCTCTCATTACCAAATAAATCTATGCAAGTCTCCCACATAATTAAAAACATCAATTGTGATGTGTACAATTTTTATTCCACGTACGTAATGACAAATATTCGAACATACAAAACTGGTCCATTACCCTGTATAGTTTCCGTCGGAATTTCAGCATCTGGTAGGCGCCTCTATTCGCTCTTAGTTTTGTTAGTTTCCCAACCGTGAGGCGTAGGTTCGCTAATCTTGATAGCGCGACTCGTGATCACGGAACCCGTGGGCGCCCGCCAACCGCGGACTGTTGAAATTGCGTGCTAATTAAAAGGGTCGTTCATCTAAGGTTTTTGCAAAGTGGTGCCCCGGCGAACCTGTTGTTAGGGGCTTCGAGAGTAAGAACTTTAAATTTGCGTGCTGTGGTGTGGTTTTCATTTAGTCTTTTCGCGAATGAATTTGAGAAAATCATTCTCGTCCTTAAATCGAGAAAATTGTGTACCCCTCTTTGACACTATCCTATTGCTAAAGATCTAAAAATTCAATCATTCTGATTTTGTATATCTGAATAATTTCTTCATTCTTGAATAACTATTATAACATTCTTGAATTCGTACTTCTCTCGCTTAAAATGCTTTCAGTAGCGTATACCTTATAACGGAAGGACCTTTGTAGCCTTCAAAGGACAAAGTAATGTGGACAGTTGAATAAATGCTGCGTCAAGGTGGGTTCTAGATCCCAGACTGAAGTTGCTGCAGCCATTCTAACAATGGCCGCTTTCTTTTGCCAGAGAAATGTCTTAGCTTTCAACTGATTTCTACATTCATCCATAAAATAAAGATACCAGTGTATTTGATATTCATACATTCCCTCAACACGAAACTGTCAAGCGTATAAGAAAAATTGTACGCCTATTAGACCTTTTTAATAACCCTTTGCCTTCGCACCGTATGTAGTTACAATCGTAGTACAATCAAATTACAACTACAAGTATTGTAGTAGTGCATTTAAAACATGCCATTAACTTTTAATATTGGTTTCAAATGCAACTGTTTCAAGTGGTGAAAATAGTCGAACTATGTTTGCGAAAGAAGGACCGGTTCTTGCATTAGCGTACATTTTATTTGGGACAAAGTAAAGCCAGACTTTAAATTCCTGTGATTAATAAAGACCGTTAATTAATGTCAATTTTCGTTGAACTTGTATTTTTAACCACATTACCATTTGTATATGTTCACCGTTGGTATAGTATGGTTCATGAAGCTTACATTTTTAGGGAAATAGCATTTGGGTAATTAAAGAGGCCTATTCTTTTAATACGACACAAACTTCGACAACACTATACAGTACCTTCCATATATCGGTACTCACTTTTTATTACTGTATACAGAAAGTTCTGTAAATATACTTCATTAAGTTTCAAACATTTTTCTTTCTTTTGTTGCAGGTAATGACGTTGTAAGTTATTCCCGCCGCTTCTGCCACCACACCCGCAGTGGATCATGAAAATGGTGTTGTCCCAACGTCAGCGGGAGGAGTTGTAAGTATGGTGCACGGTTGCCAGAATTATAGTTACATAAAAATCTCAGATTATGCATTTTCTCATTGATTCTGTGATGAATACATACGGTGGTAAATGTGAAGCCAGCGATTTTTAAATGGCAACTAATTTTACATGATCGATGTTCGAATTTGACATGGATATGACTTTTATTTTCCTTTCGAATGTGTTTCGTTGTTGAACTCGAGTTGGAACTTTTCTGACAGTAAATACCTCTTCAGAAACACTACAGCAACTTCATTTTGCATTTATCTCTAAATCATTCCTAACAGCTCGTTGCTGTATTTGGAAGATTCGACTTAGGTGAGAATGCAATTTACGTAATGGTTCAAAAACCTTTCATGGACTTTTGATTTTCTTAATCATTTTAATTTCACTTTCTTTTAATTGTTTGTCTACGAAAGCGCAAGGAATCTCTCTGATGAATAGAGATGAGACTTATTGGGGGGAGGAAAGAAGCAGTTGGCCAGTCGAGCGAATAAGAAGGGCGTTTTATCCTGGGGAAGGATCCGAGATTATTGAACTGTATCGGATACGATGTTCATTTGGGCAAAACATGTTTTGTCTAATAAAAAAAAACACTTTAAAATAATATTTCTGCCTTTGTTGTCCCATCTGATGCGAGGTATCTCTATGGTTGTTCTTGGTGTATCAAATTTGATCTTGCAAATCCCGATCGTATAATCGGGATTAACAATTAAAAAGAGAAGAAACAAAGAAACAGTGTTCGGGGACTATTACAGCAGCATCAATAATTCGTAGAAGATTGATATTAAAACATTGTTTTATAAAATTAAGTTAGATTACTCGCTCTATTTTCTGTTGTTTGTAGGGACAGTTTGGTGATAAGATGAAATTTCGCGAATTAGATGCTTTTTTGGTTGTTTGTGAAGAAATAGAGCTATGTCAGGAGGAATATAATTGATTAGAAGATGTACAAGCTAATTTGCGTTTTGTTGGTTTTAAACTTAATTCCCTAATGGCGGTCTCATTCCAACATTACACAAATGTATAAAATGTCTTGCCTAGTCTTCAGTTTACGTGTACGTACCTGGAAAAAAATATTAGGAAAGTTACTAAAGAAAAGATCCTATTACTTTTACAGTTGAACTAGTTTATTGGAATTTTATTATTGTACACCAATTTTTTGAGAGTTTAATTACCCTTCCCTTTTTAGAACTACGATGTACCAATGATTGTTACACAAGATAACCGGAATGAACATTCCTTAAAAAAATGAAGTCAATCGGGACTCCTACTTGATGAAAAGGGTGGAATGATTCAGTAAGATGCGATGAGAAAGGGAAGCCACAACCCCACCTTAGTTTTGCAGATGTGTAGTTGGGTTTGTTCGAAATATCAAGCTAAACGGGCTGCCTCGTTGGCGGAGCGAACCCTCCCACCCGAGCATCCGCCGTCCTCGCTCACCACGCCTCCAGGGGCTCAGGCGATTAACGTGATGAAGTCTAGGGCGCCAACCCCGATCGGGCGATTAGTCGCCCTCCGCTAATGAATTTACCTCTGCCGGGGAGGGGGAGAACGATCTCCGGGAAGGTTCGCTCTCGCCCTCCTTGCGTACACTACCGAACGCAACTGCCGCTCTGTACTGTCGGTTTGAGCGGGAACACGTTCGGTACGTAATACGGTGACGTTTAGATTCTGATAGCTCGTACATCGTACTGGTCGTTTATCTTCGCAATTATTGTTTCCATGAGTGACTGATAATTAGAGAGAGCTGCTCTCACCGCGTGCGAATTTAGAGATTGCATTATCCAACAGCGAATTCTATGCCTACGAAAATAAACGTAAAATATTTTTGACGTGTGGTTTAAAATGTGATAAAATGTTTTATTAATGCATAATAAATATGAAATTTTTAAACTATTTGGAACGCTTCTTGAGTTTACTGTCAGAATTGTTGCTACAGCGATGGTGGTTATTCAATTTCGTTTACGAATTTATCAGACAAACTTTGTCGGTGAATTTAAAATTCGTTCTTAATATTCAAGAAATTGTTGCAAAAATTCTACTTGAAATACACATTTGACTAGTCAAGAACGGATGTTCAAATGTCGTATGCCTCGCCTTGCGTCTTACCACGAACGTACTTCCTGATGTGTTTTTACATTGGGAAAGTACATTTTTTAACATAACTTATTTGCGACAACTCGTACGAATCAAAGGCGATAGAATATAGCTAACACAAATCTGAAGAAACTACACATTATTGAAAACGAGTACTTAAGACTAGCCGTGCAAGCTCCGTGGTTTATTCCAAATAAGCAAATAAACAGAGCTAAACATTCCTCTCATTAATAAATACTTTCAAGAGATGAGCAACAGATTTTTCATACTTCTTCCGTCTTGTACTAGTGCTCAAATATTTAATCATGGCAAAAAAAACTTCCATTCCAACACGCATTATCTCCCGATAACCTAAGGATTCTCTTAAACCACCATAAATTAGAATCAATTCAATCCTCCATTAACCAATTCTGCTGTTAAAAACATCTAATGTCTAAATATAAAACTTCGGGATCGCTTCTGAATTACTGGTCTGCAGACTTTCTTAATGAGGTAGCCGTGTGGTCCTTTACAAATACTGTTAGCCTAAAGTCGAAAATTACGTGTATTATTCAATTGTTGATTAAACCCCCTGAAAGACATTATGCCGAACAAGCAATATATATATATATATAATATTACTTGCAGTGTTGCGTCCGAACTCTTCTAAACGCCTACGTCCTAGCTTTGTTATGAAGTAGCTGTATGTATGGTTTGTGATTGTACGTTCTGCAATTACTCTGTTATTTCTTAATATTTGTCTGGATCCTTTTTTTTCTTCCTGAAATTAGTCATAGGTACATAACGCATTGATATCGCATGTACTCCTAACTCTAGCATGCCTAAAGTACCGTATTGCAAAGTCACCAAAGAGCAACGTATTATGTTCGAAGTTTATTTCTGCATGACTTGCTTATTGAAGCACCTCACTGCAGCAGGATTTTACAGCTCAGTTGGTGCGTGAATGCCTTATGGAATCAGTATTGAGTTCGCAAGCGCTTCACGTGCAACACTTGACACGGTGTTGAAAGTATTGTTTCAAATATGTGTAATTTTTCCCTCTCTCTGGGTCAGGCGAGCTTTGTATGTATTGTGATTTCGAACCATGTCGGATGTAGCTGGCTGGCTGCTTGGGATCTCAGGGCTGGGTGAACGAATGTCATAACACGGGCGTGTTGTTCTGCAGGAAACGAAGCAAATTCGCGGTATCTGTAAAACTAGACATGCATGTGAAATTTCTGATGTAGATTAGTTTTGAGTACAGTTTAGGAAGCGGTGAACAGTGTTTAATGTAAATACCATTCGTGATAATTATGAAAGTTTCCTTTACTTCCGTGAGAGTGATCACTCTTGAATCTATTAACAATTGAATTGCGTTGCTACGTTTTTCGTAGCGAGGGAAAACAGTTGTTTTGTGGAGGCTGCGGGTTGGCGACATAGCAGAACGTCTTAACCAGAGTGACGCAGAGGAGTCTTGGAGTGCCGGTGTGAGCCGCCACGGGCGGACAGGCGGCGGGCCTCAGGCAGCTGGCGAGCGTTGAACCGGGACGCACGCCGCTTGTCGCGGTGCCAGCGCAGGGTGCGGCTCCGAGGAGCCATCTCCACCTGCTCTCCTCCGGCGCTCTGACTCTCGCGGGTCCGCCCGCTCGCTACTCGCTCGTCACGCCGCTCCGGGCTGTGGCGCTTCATTAAGCTGTCATGACAGCGTCGTGGCATTCTCCGCCCGTATTTCCTTGCGCCGGTTTGTCCATCTACCGATGCATCCCGTCGCGGCTCGAGAGTACGTCCAGCTCTCCCGCCTCTTGTCTGCGTCCTTCTTCCCCACTCGGCGCCGCGAGCCTTTCTCCGCCGGCCGCCCGCTCGACGCGCGGGCCCGTCGCCGCTTTCTTCTTGGCCGCCGCCGCCGCTGCTGCTCCTCGGCGAACTCGGAGAAAACTCTTTCCTGTTCGAAGTGCGCCCGCGGCCGCCCGCGACAAGGCGGCGGCCGGCGCAGGGCGTTTAAGCGTGGCCATTTTTCTTCTTCGCCGTAAGTGGACTCGAGTGACCCCGCCCCCTTGGGCTCCCACCGCTGTCGCCACAGCCGCCGCCGCCGCCGCGAAGGGAAGCGATGAAAGTTGCTAGGCGATCGTGCGTCCGTCCGATGGGAGGCCCGTGCAAGGGTGGTATCGACCCAAAGCTCGGAATTCTGCATTCCTTTGCGGTCAGCTGACATCCAGGCGTTCGGCTGACACTTGCGGATGCTTGGAAGTGGTTGATATGGAGAGTTTTGTTAGATAAATATTTGACTTTCTTTAAATCCCCTTGAATTTCGAAAATTGGGGAGTTGATCGTTTTCTACATACTGCAATAAAGATAGATTTCTTTATTAATTCAATTGATTCCTGAACGTTAGATCTTTAAATTATTTCGTGTTCATCCTTTTTATTAGTTTTGTTGCACATTTTAGCACCATGTTAGAATTGCTGCAACAAGGATTCATTATGGTATTTGGAACATCGCAGTGTGAATAAAGAATCCGTAGCTTAGAGGTGAGACTGAACGCGTGTGAACCTAGCGTAGCGCTGGCGTAAAATCTCTTTCCGGGCAAATAATTTTGTGGGTAGGAAACAGTGTAATGCTAGTTGAACTCGTAATGATTATGTAATCGTTATAATACGAGAAAGTTTGTGTCAAGTGTCAATTTCAAATAGTTTATTTATATAGTATTACTCTTTGGTATGAAAGTAAAGTTTCAGCGTGAGACACTGCCTATAACTGTTTTAACAGTATCTTATAAAATACACCTTAGGTTTTTACCACTCACCTTAGGTTTTTAATAATTTCCGACATGGGAGAGAGAATGGTTCTTAACGACCATTTCTTACTAGAATTTGAAAGTAATTTCGTTTTGTGTCGCCCTTGCAGGTGGTGAAATATAATTAACAGCGAACCGTGAACTTACAGGGTCCCCAGCGCAACGCATCGTTGTGACTCCGGCCGCGGAAGCTACACTTTCAAAGCGTCTTCTCGCGAACTGCGGCAGCCTGGGAACGGACGAGGTTCGGCTGCCGGTGCCGTCGTCCGCCGCCGGCTGCCTGCCTCCCTCTACCTGCTCGCCCGGCCTGATTAATGACGAGCCCATACTTGGGAGCAAGGTCGAGTTTTTTAGGCGTCCGGGGAAAGGGCGCTCTGCTGTCTCCTGCACGAGACGTCCCGTGGCGGCGCGGCGGCAGGATCGTTTTTCGAACGCTCTTAATTGACTCTTCCGACAAGGTGGTCCGGCTGGAGCGGTCGCCGAGGGCAAGGACTCCGTTTATTGCTGCGAACTTCTGCATGGCTTCGCCGAAGATTTCTTTCGTGAATCTCTGCCGGTGGATGGCCGTGAGTCGGTGCCAACTTGTTCTGGCTTGCAATTTATGGAAATCGCGTAGAAACAAATTCTACCTGTAGGTCGGTAGGTTTGTAACCTTGCTTGTTTGGTAATGTAAACAAGCTCAACATTCTGGTATTTGTAAAAAAGGTGTTTAGCAAAATGCTGAAAGCATTTATATTGAAAAAACAGATTTATCTATCAGATACGCCTGAAATCAGTATTATTGGCGTACACTTTTGTCGCTTAGTTCACTAACTGATTGTGTCCACGAGGAGATGCGAAAAGCACGCATTACAACAGACTCGGTCTCTGGAAAGGGGCGGGTGGGAGAGGTACGGTTAGAGCAGCAGCAGCATATTGCAGCGCGCCGGACACGCCGCGGCCCCAGTGCACAGAGAGCGTAGGACCGGGGACCCGAATAATGATTCACATCAGCAGATAGGCAAGCCCTTTCACCCAAAACGTTCATGTACTTCTTGAACTGAAGTTCTACTGTACTTCAAAACCGGTAATAAACGTGCTTAATGTGATGTTTGTATTGCTCTGTTCAGGGGAAGTCTAAATTTTTAAAATGTATGGAGCATCGATGTCCATTAATTAAGCAATGCGTTCGTTTTGTGCTGGCGATTCCCCAGCTGCAGCAGCGTCGTCTGCCGCATGCGTCCCGCGGCGCTTCGCAGCCCGCGCTTTCATCCCCTTTCGATGGCAACCCACTTGCCGGCGCCGCCGTCATGGTGCGCCTTCGTCACTTTCTAGCGCTCGCCCGTCGCGTTCGCGATTGGCAGAAAGAGGACGCGGCGCGGCGCAGCGCGAGGAACTGCTGGGCCGGCGACGGCGCCATGGCGTGCGCGGATGAGAGCGGAAACCGTAGCATTGTGTGCTGCGCGCGCTAACAATGGGAGGCCGCGGGAGCTCCTCGTCCCTCCCTCCCTGTACCCCGCTGCCTCCACCACCCCCGCTGCCTTCACAAAGTTCACCGTCCCACCTCCGACTCGGTCTCCCCTCCCCTCGCCCCCGCACCCACCTCCACTGCCACGCGAAATTCCCTACGGAGCCCGGACGAACTCGCTTTTTTGCCGTTATGTTTCCCGCACATGCTGCCTGCTCAGTTACGCGAAGAGGTAGCGCGTATTTGCTCCTTTTCGGATTTTAACCTTACAGATATTTTATATTAATATTCAAGAGTTTCAAAGAGTCTCATATAGAGTAACAACTCTATTCGAAATTGACAAAATGGATCTTTGTAGCACTCACGCAATGAAACCAATACTACCGTTTCTGTTTAATAACTGAGCATGGCGCCTCTGGCGGGAATTTTCATGTTTAAATGTTTAATTTTGTGCTTTGCATGTTAATAGTAAATATATATTATAAACACATGCTCATCCATTACCAGACACAAAGTTACACTCAAAACGTTTGAATTTGTTTCATTACAAAATTATATTTATCTATCGTCAATCTGACGATTCAAATCGGGACGATTCATGTAAATGTTGGAAAGAATTGAACAGCAATTCAGTGTTTCATCAATGTGCTCGAGGTGCATTAAAGAGTACCTCTGTATGTTTCGCAAGTCAACAAAAACGCCCATTCGTTACTTCAATGACAAACGAAAATATTGTTTTAGAGATTTCTGATTAGATCCCATAGAGAAAAATCCCCCAACGCGTCGAGCCTCACTGTTTCAATTGTGGAATCGGAAGTGGTCTAATCGTGAGTGACCGACAAACTGACGCATGGTATTCGAATACTATAAAAGGATTGATTGGAAAGTTGCACTTTGCTGTGTGCGTACAGCAAGGTAAATCAAACACCGGGCTGTACAAATCGTGTCCGCCGTCTCGTGTTGTGAATGATCACAAGAGTAATACTTCCAAGTTTCCACGAATAAAAATAAAACGCGACTTTTAAAAAGAGTTGTTGGCAAACTCATGAGTTTGACTGCTCTTGACTTCACCTCCTCCTCTTCCTCTGCCAGACTCACTTTCAGTACTCGTTTCTTAAATAACCATTTTGCACAGTGACTTCCTTCTATATCCCACCAGGATATCGAGGAGGAAACATCGTCCTGTTTGTACGTTGATAAAAGAACTGAAAGTTTGCAGACTTAACGTTTTTAAACGACCTACTTCTATTAAAATCACTTAACGAAATGACTCGTCATTATGGTTATAACGAAAGTGCGCCAAAACCTTGGCAAAAGGTCTTTTTGACACTGATTCTTAATTTAATTAAAATACTGCCAATGTTTAAAAAACATTATGTTTAAAAGTCCAATATATTCATGTTAACCTTTTGCAATAAATTTAATATGTGTAATATCACGCATGGAATTCTACTTCTATAGCGAACCATGTAACTCGAAAGTGATATGTTCCCAGATTATGGAATCTTCTGAAATCCTGTATGACTTGTCCAATACCAAACTACGAATGATGCAATAATAATCTTCGTACGTTCATCGGGAAAAACTGAGGATTTTTTAGATGGAAGGTTGGCGAATTTTGGGTCAATACTTCCTATATTTTAGGTAAAACTAGATTGTTCATGCATTCTTCAAATTTGAAACATTGTGTCCGATTACCCTTCCGCTTAAGCGGACAGAGAAACAACAGCAGTTGCTGCTGAGGTCCATAATATCCTGGAGACGTGGGGCAGCCGTACTGAGGGCCGTACGCTGGCGAAGGTGGGGCTCGGGGCTGGCGCCAAGTCACGCGACGCCAGCTGGCCGCGGCGCGCCGCTCTGGAAATCTGTATGCTAATAGGGCAGCCGTGGCGGCGCCGATGTCGAAGTCGGCGCTTTGCTGAGGAGTTCACTTGGTCAGTTCGTGCGGCTTTCGAGTCGGAAGAAATCGCTTACAGGTCCTAGAATGGTTGGGTATTGAGGTTTAGAGATACCTTTTACACCATTATTTCGAAGAGGAAAGAGTGTTGTTTGCGTTTGTTCGTGTTTTTCGCGTCATCTATTGGAACTGTTCACTGAGAAGCACAGTAACTGCCTCTCATTAGTTGCTTCCTGTGAGGAGATTCCTTTTCTACGTGTCCGCATCTATTACTTTTGGAGGATCGCCCTTCAAAGTGTCGAACAGTTTATATGGTTCATTTTAAATGTCCATGTTTCTAGTAGAGTACTTTGTGTTCCATGTTCTTTGTCCGTCGCACGTTTTCAAAACATGTACTCGTGCAATAAAGCTTAACATTATAATCAAAGTGCATAAATTACTATATTATGTTCACAAACTCCTTCCAAGCTGCTAACTTTTTATTAAGTGTTCAAATAGTTTACGTAATAAGGCCGCAAAACAGGTGATTCCCGCACTAGTCGTTTGTAGTTCGAGCGTAGCAACTGCGACAGAGACGAGTGCGAGAATCACCTCGCGCCCGTGTTGCTTATACTATTTTTTTACACTCCGTGAGCGAAACGCAATGTGTCAAATAAAAAAAAATCTTGAACTAAATCTTGAAATATCTTGCACTAAAGTAACTGGGTGCCAGTCAATGTCGTAACACTTTTTTTGTAAATAATATACAAAGACAAATCGAAAGACTATTGCAAGTCCTTACACCTGTTTCGCACACGGAAAACAAGCACGAAAAAAACGCGTTTTGCGCACGGCGGATTAAAAATACTATTGTTATGTCCTATAAAAATTCTCCAAATGAAATTAGGCATTTAAAGAAAATGTTTTCTTTAAACCATCGTTAGTATTTGAAACATCTTTTTTGTTCAGTGCCTTCACAATTTTTTATGCATTTCTTCATTCCTCGCAATAAATTAAAAGGCGCCACACTGAAGATACGTTTTCTATTTGTAGTTCATTATACCGTCTTCCTGGAAACACAAACAAATGCCATTTTTGAAAACGCTGAGTAAACCACTTAGACTTCAATCTTTTGTTTTGACGAATAAAATTAGGTTAATTTGAGGTCTGCCGTCAAGAAGGGTCACAAGGGTCTTGAGAAAGATACTTTTCATTTCATTGAGATTTATCAATAATACTAATTTTTTAATTGTTAACATCTTTCCAGTTCATTGACGGAGTTGGTATCGTTGAAACTTCCTCATGATAAATATGTCTGAAAACTGAGGGGTAATAATATATAAAATTTTAAATTTTAATGTCGCTTTGTATTTGTAAATTAGAAATGGCAAATATCAAAATGATTCGTGGGTTCTCGCCACACCCTACAGATAGTACGTGCCACCAACCTTCAGTTGCCTTTAAAGTGAAAAGTCACATTACAACTTCACACAACATACATGATACTCAACCTTATCTTAACCACCAACGTTTCTACAAAATACAAACAATAAGTTTTTTCACTTTTGTCAAACATATACCGTTATTTAAACATTAATCCTCCTAAGGCATAACAAGAATCATCTGAAGACGCGGAGACGATGAGGTTCGGCTTTGGCGAAAGTTATGAACATATCACGAAGTGTCATAGCCTGTCAGTAGCGTTAATGTTTTTTGATTTAATTTATCTCTGATGTAGGTTGTGTTATGTGCGTACTAATGTGGCAACAGGGCATTGAACTGACTCACCTACTCGCTGCATGCACTGTAGAGCACCTAGATAAGGATTTTCTTGTAGTCTCTGATGAACATTTTCATATAAAGTTAATTTGAACGAGATCTGCAGTATATTACAATGTAATCAGAATGTCTGATCTAAATGTGATCGAATGCTAAATAATTATTAATAAGAACTTTACATGAAACATCCTTTCATTTTTTACCTGTGCGTGGTGTTACATTTTGATTCCTTTGATCGCTAAAACAAGACCCTAATTCTTAGTCCTTTATAATCGAAGAGGCAACAGTATATGGGAAACGTGCGAGTGAGATAAATAAAATGACGAAAAGGACTAAAGAGACGCTCAGAATAATAATGGCAGATCCCAACCGACCTCGTATTTCACGAGCCATGGATACCACTCACAGGGATGCTATTTTAGAGTATACCCGCCGAAGCAAATAACAAAACCCCTATATGAAGTATTCTGACCGGGGCGCAAATTCTATGCTCGCAATTGGTGACTAAATACCTAGATACGCATCTGTATGAAATACCAACGGGTGCCCTTTGTTGCGCCCCATTAGCAGCTTCCCCTTGATGGAAACTTGTCACAAAGTCCGCGATACACGATGCGTTCGCCAAACTGTTCTGAAGGTCACTTGCTTGACCTTTTGTCAAAAGGCGCTGCCTCCTCAGAAGTAAATGTATTTAAAGTAATTATTATGAACGCACTTTAAATTCAATGTACGCATGTATGAGGGACGTTCAAAAAGTTCTCGGAATGGTGGTTCAGCATGTTAATGTTAAAACCTATGGCAATAGTAACTTAATAACCTTCGAAGTAGGATCCTTGCATATCCATGCACATGCTCCACAGTTCCTGCCGTTGTTGCAAGGAGCGGTAGAAGGGTTCTTTGGGCACTTGTCGGAGCTGAGTCGTCGCACTTGATTTCATGTTCTCCACAGTTGCAAAATTTTTCACTTTCACGATAATTTTCAGGTTATGAAACAGTTAATAGTCTTTGGGAGCGAGATCCAAAGAGTATGGTGGTCGAGTGAAGACAGGAATTTTCTCAGCGAGGAATTTATGGACAATAAGCGATATGAGGCTTGGCGCTTGGCTTGGCGCGTTATCGTGATGCAGACACCACATATCCTTGCCACTCGACCCGTCACGTAAACTCTAAAAAACTTGCCCATAGAAATTTTCCGTAACACTGTCCAGGCCACAGTAGAGCCAATAGCGTCTCTGAAGCCGATTTTCCCAGTTTGCTAATGAACTTGCTCTTCGAACAGCGTGCGAACAACATTTTGTCAACGGAATATCACTCATCTCCACGTGACACCACAACGCGCTGAAAAATATCCAGACCAATTTTGCCCGCTTGCGAACATTCCTAACCACCTATCAGAAGAATGTTAATGTTGTCTTATCGCTAGTCTGGCGGCGGCAAGGCAATTCCGGGAACATTTTGAATGCCGTTCGTGTTTTGGAATGCAAGGGTCAGATTTATGGTCATCTGGAATAAGTTAGTGATCGTGTTGGATTGTTATGATTTGGGAGCGGATTTTGATGACCTAGAACGTTACTAAAAATGATCAATAAAATGTTTTAAAAATGACGTAAAATAATTATCAAAACCAATTCAGATAAACAACTCAAGCTGTTAGATATGTTACTGATGTATTCGAGCTCCTTCCTAACATTAAAGTGACCTCAGCTTGCAAACTTTTGGTTTGGACTGTTCTTTAAGTGAAAATCTTTGCCTTTATCGCGAAATGGACCGCACTGACAAACGAACTGCTGTTTTCGTCACAGATGTTCTCGCTAACTGCGAAACAACGATTTGTTATTTCGAAGTCTGTGAGATCATAAGTTTCACCAATCGCTTGGGTTCACCGTCGCAGGCAAAATCCTATAATTGCAAAAAGAACTGTATTGCATGGTGTTCATATTATTTTGCCCAACCCCTGTGTACGTGAGAATTGTAAATACGTCTATCGCGTTCTGAAGTAAATATTCAACGTGTTTTCGGTTCATTTTACAAAAATTTTGTTTGCCCCATAACGTTTGTATGTCTGTGAACAACGGTAGCAGCTTTGGATTGTTTTTGGGATCGTACAAATTATTTTCACCAAAATTGATATTTTCATATAAATTGATATCGATATGGCAGATTTCACGGCTCCTTGAATTTTAAACGGATATTTTAATTGGGGGGAGCTTTACATGAACCCTGAGGAACAGTTTCAACGTTTTCTCAAAAATTGCTTCAATCCACCCCCACCCACTCTGGATAGAATAAAAAACCGCTTTTAAAATATCGGTCTAATTGTCGTTTAATTTTCTTATCGTAATGTGTCACAGGTCAATTTTCTTTATAAAACTTCAATATTTAAGAAATATTTTTCCTTTATTTCAAAAAAAATGTTTGATTGGTTTTTTTGTAATGTTGAGTGGAATAGGCAATATTAAAAATAAGATGTTCTCAGAACGCTCCAAATTTTGTCTTTTGTGTACTTGAAACTATCCGCCCAATATTTTGGGCGGATAGTTTCAAGTACACAAAAGAACATGACAGGTATTCTTTTGATTCTTAAAAATTTCACCAATTCAAGTTTCTTTGAGTCTCTCATGGTAATATTTTACATTACGTGTTTTTTTTATGGAATTTTGCTAGCACTGTGCTTCAAATGAGGTTTCTTGAATACTCTAAAGTTTTCTGTGTAAATGAGCCTAAAATTGCGCATCTTGAAAAATCCTTAAACGTATATCAAGAACGGCACCAATTTTTCAAGGAATACGTGCAAAGAAGACAATAATAATATTACAGAAGAGTAAAATAAAGTCGTATTTCAATTCAACTATTAAGAGTGTAAAACATTCAAGAGGATATGAAAAAGTCTTTCAGTCGCCGACAGGAAGCAAATTCGAAGAGGATGGAGCAATACCGAAAAGCAACTAGACAAAACACAGAATACTAACTAGTGCGAGAAAGTATGTGCCATTGGGAGGCACCGCTAGTTTAATGCATTCCTCAATGCTTCCAGGGATTATGGGTCGCGGAAAGGGAACGGAGAGTACCTATGCGGGACAGTGGTCAAGGCGAGATTGTAAATAAAATTTTTCATGTTACACTATTCATTGAATTTATTCCTTCTCTTTGGTTGACGATTATCCTCGGGCAATGCAGACTTCTTTCAGCTTGCGCAATAATATAATTAAACAATTATTAGTCTCCTTCTTTATTATAGTACAATCTCCTGAAAATGTTTATTGAATTGTGACAGCTGGGCTGTAGACTGTACGAGACAATGCCAAACCTAGAGCAATCTAGGCGGTAGCCTGTTCACTATCGTAAAATAGATTGATTTTGCCCAAATTGCATTTGGCGTTCTGAGTCGAGTAAAGAAGACACGTTGCACGCCTTTCTGGCCACATGCCTCCAGGCCTCTGCCACCGCCATCGCACCACAGGAAGGCACGGAAGCTATTTCCGCTCTTTCCTGCGCCCCGCCCGCACACGTCCAGACAGACCGAAACAGCACGCATCGACTAAGGAAAGTTCGGTTTGAAACAGACCTGAAATTTGAAAATTAAAAATTGTTCCAACTGTCCTTTAGAAAACGCGTTAGAAACTTATCTTAAAGTACATCTTATTTAGTGTCCATACGAATGTACATTTGAGGGCCCCTACAGACGAGCGCTGACGCTAGTTAGGTAACGCGCGTCATAGACTAACACTATCTAATGCGAGCACGCACGTGACCGCTTTGGCAGTTCTGCATGAGATACAGTATTAATCTACGACGCGCGTTACTTATCGCGTGTAAACGCAACGCTCATGTGACACTGACCCAATAGGTAATTGTTTTGAATAATTAATACTAGAAAATTAAGAGAAAATGGTTACTCCTTAAAATGTCGATAACGTAAATATATTAATAACAATTTGATAATAAATCGGGACATTTTTTTAGTTTTCATAAAGCAAGAGTTAATGAACTGCGCTTTCAACTAGCCGTACTCTTCTGTCGGTGCACTTGTGTAAAGGTAGGCGTAAACCAATTTGAACAAGTTTATTGGTTGCTAGGTGTCACGAAACAGAGGAAATAATGAACTTAGGCTTGTCAATACAAATATTTTTAGTTGCAATGGTTTTGGTTAGTAGGGTAATAAATTAGTGAAAAAATTATCTATTGCAATAGTAAAACTAAAAAGGTTTAAGTTTTCCTGTAGACATTTGAAAGCGGAACATTCAGGTGGCATGTGAACTAGATGCATTTCGATCATTTCAAATCATGGGGATTGAACTGCTTATTAATGAACTTTTCAATAATAGTTTGAATTGATGAAATGGATCATCCAAAAGCGTTAAAGTATTTTAATTTAATTGAAGGCAAAATTATTTCAAATTAAGTTTAACTGGAAATGGAGAGGAGGCTTGTAAACCTGCCATCGCTTAGGTAAAGCTAATGTTTATTACGAGTTGTGATCTCGAATTTACATTTAGCGTGATTTAGTACAAACACTTCAATTGGTGAATGTAACTTGAGCGTAACATTAAATTGCTGCGGACGAATTCCGTAAGTGTTTGTGGGGCTTGACGCGAATGGCTGATAGGCGGACAAGTGATCACCTGGAGTGAAGCAGCACCTGACGGGCGGTCCCTGCCGCGTCCTCCGCCTGGCGCATCGATCGGCAGGCGCGCTTTCCTACGCCAACGCGGCGCCGCGCGTCCCAGTGGCGGCTGAGGGGGCGTCGCGTGGGAGCGGCGGCCTGCTCGCCCGCCCGCGCCCTGGCCACCCCTCGTGCGTAGCGTGCCAGGAATGCGGCCCTGTCCGCGAGCTCGCGTGACCCCCCGCCACCGGGCGGCCAGCCGGCCGGCCCTCCGAGGGCCACGAAACTATACGGCACCTTTCAGGCCCCCCTCCGGCTTAAAACAGTATCGATCTCCGCGCCGCTGAGGTGTTCGTCCCTCGTTCCCTCGCCGGTGCTTGAACGGGGACAGGTTGAGACTTTCTAATGTGGCTGCGCTGAGAGCGCTCCGCTCTTTGTTTTCGGGTGCTCCACCTAGTCTTTTCACGGAGTCGGCTACCTGCTGTTAGGTTACGGTGCATTGTTTGGATTAGGGGATAGTCCATAACAGCTGATCATGTGGTTCAGAGAGAAATCAAAGAAAGTATCTACATACTTTTGCTTTTCGTTTCTTGAAATGAGCTTGCGTACAGTGTCAGTGACAAAATAACTAATGGTTAGAAAGTTATCGTGATGTTCTTCTGAATTTCAAAACTCCCCTTCTTATTCGAAATTACTTCTTAATAATAGATTAAACAATGCGGTACTACAATTCACCTAGAGGAGACGTCATATAAGCAGCAGCTGATCGAAGCGCTTATTGTTCACTGTTGGAAAAAATTGAGTTTATGTAATCATGCCGTTTTTAACACGTTCTATTGCAATTTGTGCGTTGGTTTGTCACAATGGCTGAGACATGGGTCCACCAGTACACGCCAGAAATGAAACAGCAGTCAAAGCATGGGTAGAAGCCGGTGGTGCAGCGCCGAAGAAAGTGAAAACTATCGCATCTGCCGTAAAAGGTATGACCAGTGTGTATGGGATGCTGAATGGGATCCTGTTAATTGATTACCTTGCAAAAGGGAGAACAATTACTCCAACCATCTTCACCAGCTGAATGCCCGTATTGGCAAGAAGAGGCCTGGCTTGAAGAAAATCTTGCAACAGAACCATGCACCTGTGCTCAAGGGTTCGTTGGCAATGGGGAAACTGTGAAATTTGGGGTACGATTTGCTCTGCTCATCCCCTGTATTCTCCTGATTTGACAGCATCAGACTTCCGAAGAAATTTCTTTCTGGAAAGCGCTTCCCAACCAATGACGTTAAGAGGGTCGTACATGAATATTTTCTCAACCTTCCAGACTCTCACTTCCGGGAAGGAATACTGATGTTGGAGAAACGCTAGACCAAGTGTGTAGAAGTCAAGGGAGATTGTGTTGAAAAATAAAATCATTTTTTAACTGAAAGTCGGAATCTTTCATTGTCAGGCTGAGAACTTTCCATCCTGCCCTCGTAATTCAATCATTTCAGGCAGAAATTTCTCCAAAACTATTATTTTTGCAATCAAACGAACATGACATTTTATATTCAACTGATTTTTTAGAACAGATTTTGTTTAAGACAATCTCCATCTTCAATTTTGAAGTTTCCAAATGTTAAGTTCTGCACTTTCAAAAATACGGGTAGTTCAACGAAAATGAGACTTGTGCCATTTTGAACGCCCCTTAAATTATTATAGAAAAATAATTATTTTAGAAATTTCATGGGGAAATTACACTAAAATTACTAGTAATGTCAAATAATTGCACACCCTTTTTTTAAAGAGCTTCGAGAGTTTAACCTTGGTAAGTATTAAGAACATCGCTTTTTATTTGTAGTGACTTCGGAACCCAAAAATACTGCATTAGAAAGACCATTCGTAATTTGGGGGAAACTTCAGAAGAAAAGGGGAAATTAATGAAATTTTAAATCCTCGAAGTTTCATACTATTTACTTGAGAAAAATAATATATATAAAGCTAAATTGTTGAGAATTTTATGAACTTTAAAATTTTACATAATTATTTTTGCACTAAGATCAACAATTAAAATGTTATTACGCAAAAAACAAAAAATGGCCTATAATTATTTTTTGCTACATTATTATTGTTATTATTATCATCATTATCGAAGTATTTCGAGGTGGAAACCCAAAGATTTTCTTACTAATAACTTAAACAAAATGTTTAAAAAGGTCTTCGTCACCTTTTGCTAGGTAAAATGACTGCACTAAATTGTGAAAAGTATGTAACGACCCGGCTGATATCACAAATAACTAATTTGATTAATTGTTCGATATTGGCCTAATGACATTAATTATTTTCATAGTTATATGGCATTTCCGAGCTCTAGTTATCCGCTTGAGCATTCGAGAGCCGCGCGTCATTGACAAAGTTATCAACATTTCGACCTAGATTATCCGACCGCCTTCAGAACGCACTGAATGTTCGTATGGTCGAAACAAAGTCGATGTATGGGCAAAGTTTCCCTAAGATGACGTATCCCCCAGAGAGACGAGATCGTGCACTTCATTAGATGTAACGACGGTTTTGTGTCGTAGCTTCACTGGCTGTTGTTAACCAAGAAGAGAAACTTCGTCAGTGCTCGGACTTGCCTTTCTCCGGCTACCTTAAAGGGAGTTAATTTTCTCGCAGCATTCACCTTCCAAAGTAGACCACTGCTCAGGTTGTACGAATACTGGTCCCTTATGACCTCATTATTTACGTCAATGAAGGTTCCCAAGTAATGTTCCGTGTACCGGAAACGGGTACTGGAACAAAACAGAGTTTGAGAATTACATTCTTGTGTTGAAGCCGCTCTTTTTTTTTCTGATGTGGTCACATTCTGCTTAGTGTGGAAAACAAATTGCTTTTGAGGAACTCGTCGCAGTTTGTTTCGTCCTTTTCAATGCTTTTTTCGTACGCTTTTCATGACATTAGTAAAGGTGTTAAAAATATTCGTATACTCTTTTAAATTTATTTTGTTTTGGATTGAACTATGTAAAGATCCGTGAGTAAAACACACTACATTTGTTACAGTTGCTTAAATCTACTTGGAATTATCTTGCAATAATCGTACTCTTACTGGAGAGGAAAGCTTTAAGTTTTCTTGTTACTAAAATTGACTATCAGAGTAACAAATGCTATAACATATTAATATATGTATAATTATATAATTCCGTCTTTTACGCAAAACTCACTACTGCGCATACGAGAGTGGGAGAGGTATTATTCGGCACCGTACTAACTTGAGAAGGCAAAAATAGAGGAACTTGTAAATTTACTACAAACATTTTTATTATATATTAATGTATAAACAAGTGATTCACGTTACTTTATCATCTTTCCAATTTTCAATGGTTGAAGATAGTGCAATGCAGTTTTCACAGACAACCTGAATGGTGGTTAATAGATTCGTGTATTCATTTCTTTTTTATAATTTGTATTTTACGAGGTAATATAATATACATATTCGGTTCTGTAAAACAACGCTGTATCTCCAACAACTTCTCCAATAAAACTGCAACTTCAAGTTTCTTTGGGACCTGTCGAACTTGGCGAACAAAATTTCTTCAAAATCGAAGATGGCGCGGAGCAAAATTGTCTTGGAACAGCCCTTTTGTATCTCCAAAACAAGTTTTCATTTCACTTATTCACAAAATGTACTTTTAATAAAAAACGGCAAAGATACGAAAAGTGTGTAAGGATGATTCTTTTAGAATCAAAAGCAATACGGGGATACCAGAGATAATCATACCAGGGATTTGAGATAATGGTGTCTACCTTGTATCATTATTCGACATAGGTAATGACGTCTCAACATACGTTGGACCACATCATTTGGTGGCACCTTGCACTTCTACATATTATGGTATGGTGTCTTAATTTAGAATCGAAAGAAAAAAAGCATCTGTAAGGTGTGCGCCTCTACGGCATAACTTTCATGTTTCTGTAATTTCGATTTCTCAAATCTCAAACTTGTCAGAAATGTTTCGCTATAATTGGCGTAAATGCTAATTGCTGTTTATTTAAAGAGGTTGCGAAACAATTTCGAAAATTGCAGAGACTGTCATGTATGAATAATATTATTATTGTATTTTTGTGTACAGAGCGCCACACCTAATCAAGAGAGCCGCTAAACGAAATCTGTTAAGTGAAGCCTATTTGGTGTTGCTGTATTTTAAATCACTATGTCCTTCTTGTCTAACCTCAAACTGCGAAACCGCATTGTTTGGCGCAAAAACTATCAAATTGTACCCCCCAGTAATAGATCCATTAACACCACATTTTATAGAGACAAAATCGGCTTCCAATTTTGTACTGCTTATGGGGAAGTCCTATCCAAAAAAATATTTTTTGGCAGCGTGCCCTTAAACAATAACTAATGTGAAAAATTCCTTAGTTTCTATCTCGCTCCAGTTCTCGACCTTAATAATACAATTTTGGGAACGCACACAAGATGTTAAGTATACTATGAGGGGAACATCGGTCCGATAACCACCACTCCTGGGAGTAATCACGAAAATTTTGTATGAAAACAGAACAACACAGTACCAATTTTCAATCAAGCCCATACTCTCCAATTTGTCTCATATCTGCAAATGTAACTGTATAACAGTAAAATCAACGTAGGTGGGCCTAGGTGCGAGTACCACATATTTACATTTCAGTACTGCATAACACTGGTACATGCACATTGTTTCGTCAGTTTTGGTGAAGTAGGTGGTCAAGAGTGTAAATTACGTATTTAAATGTATTAGAATTTATGAATTTGTTTACCATCAACCCTTGAAGCAAGAGCATTCCATAGTAATTGTGTTGAGAATTGTCTTTAGGATCAGAAGCTGTCTCCCCTTTTTGAGGGAGACAATATAACATCTCTCAAATCTGTACATAAATCGGTTTTAGTTTTGAATAGTTTTCGAAATGAACGGCCATTCTAAAGCGCAGTGTACTCGGTACATATTCATTCGTATCAGTTGGACCAGGGGAATTCAGAACTGCTCTCAAAAACGAAGCTAGAAGTCTGTGGTAGTTGAGAGAACTTCCAACTTGGTGATATGGCACCGGTCGAGCGTATTGCGGAAGTCGGCTTCGTAGGGCGCCGCACCTGCTGAGAGGTGGCGCTGGGGGAGGGACGCGTGGGCCCCTAGTAGTGCACGCCTGCCACGCTCAGGGGCACGCCCCGTTGGGTGGGGCGTTCTGCGTCTGCCGGTGCAGTGCAGCCGCTCAATATGCAGAGGAACGGCTGCAACACCCCTTCACGCACGCGTAAAGTTCCGGTTCTCGTTGTGGAATTTGTAGTTGCAGAAACTTCTGCGTTTGCATGATTCTCCATTTCGTCGTGTTGCCGTTTTTTTCTTCTCATATTTTAACATTGTGGATTGTTTATTCAGCGTCGTGATTATTTTTTTAAAAATATTAACTACATAATTTCCGAGTTAACATAAAACGTCCTTCAAAGCGAATTCTATTGACTGCTCAACATACCAGTTAATTTCCATCGACACGCAATTATTTACCATACTAGAAATGATTCTCCTGGAAATACTCCAAAACAGCGAGATTTGTTTCTTCATGGTTTGCAAACTTTTACATTGGGGGCAATGAATATGTATGTTTTAATCAGGCTTGTGACATGTGAATGCGGACTGTTGTAGATTATTTAGAAAATAGTGTTGTTGGACGCTTGAAAGAAAATGTGAGTGTCGATCCTAAAATAAACAACTGGAAACCCCGTTTCACGTTTTAAAAAAAATCCAGGAAGGCAGTACGTAAGTAGTAACGTCGTGAAATGTTCGCACGATGAAGCGCCGCCTCCGTTGTTTCCTAATGAAGAGGCAGGACTTGAATAATTCTCTTCTTATGCGCGAAAAGTGGTGGTTTGTGAGCCCCGGCTTGCGATGCCTCCACGCGGCGGTGGCATTTGGGGCCATGAACCGTGCAGCGGCGGCGCCGGCGCCGGCTCTTCTGACCTTTTCGCCGTTACAGGGCGGCGGCGTGGAGCGGCGCCACGCCGCTCCGTGGTGGCCACGGTTCGATTCCTGGGAAGCTCGAGGCCTTGGCCCCTTTACGGTCTCACCGGCAATGATGGCAGCCCTGCATGTTGCTCGTCCCGTTTCGAAGGGATGGCCGCTCGTTTGGGGTTGATTCCACGTGGTGCAGCGGTCCGTCGAAGGAAATCAGACGTGATCTTTTGACCGCGGTTACTGCCTTTCGCTTTGTATTTCTCATACTCAGAGGTTTTCTTTTAAACATTCCAAGCATGTTGCACACACGTTGTGACATTCGTTGTCCCCTTAAAGGACTAGTGATTTGTTTTTGAAATATCAATATTATGATTTTTTATTCCTAGTTTATTTGGATTTCATTTGTATAATATTGGATAATTCATAAATAATAATAATAATAATAATAATAATAATAATAATAATAATAATAATAATAATAGCAGCTCCCCACAAATTAAACTTGACGTAATGGGGGGAGGGGATAATTCTAAATCACTAGCATATGCCGGTCAGCGATTTCTCTAAATGTTCATTCACTGTTAATGTGCACGAAAACGACGACACATTGACACGAACCTTTCAGAAGTTGACCAATGTACTCTTCTTAAACTTGAGATAATTGATATTAGGTTTCTATTTGAAATATTAGGTGTGGATACCATCACAAACAGTAGAACTCGCTTCTAAGCAGCAATACTATATCACTTGGTAAGGGTACCAAATATCAATTTTATTATTATTATGAGATACCTAATCTTGGAAACTAAAAGAATACAGTGAACTGCAGGGATATGAGAGTCTGGTTTTTCCCAAGAAAGAGCTCGTGCGTCTCCTCCAGGAAGCGCAAATTTGTGTGATGTACCCCACCGTTGTGTGATTTCTATCGCGAGTGAACTTTCTACGCCATTGCTGTACGGATGACGCCGCCGCCGCCGCCGCTTCCCGCTTTCGAACAGGGCGGGGCCGCGCCGCGCCACTCTGTGTACCGCAACGGAGGCGGCGGGGCCGGGGGCGGGACGCTGCGTCGCCGGAGGGGGCTGCGCCGCGGCGCCGTAGGAGAAGCTGGGAGCGCAAGGGTTGCTTGTTCTCTCCTACTCCGCCCTTCCCCACTCTCGACCTCTTCCCGCTGCAGCAGCCAGCGCCCCGAGCGTCTGGAGCGTTCGCGAATCTGTAACGGGAGGGCGCTCTGCCGGCGACAGTTCGTGAGGGTTGGAACTCTTTTTGTTCGACATTCTAGAGTTGATCTGTGGGTCAGAAATTAATTTTAATGTGGACGACAGGATATGTGCCTTCTTGCTGCTATTAAGCTGTTATTTTACCCTTAAGGTTTTAATATTACCCTAAGTGATCACGCGGAGTGAAGCTGTTACGGTAAAATAAAGATCAGGAATAAGAAAATAATAGTGACAATGAAACTAGTAGAATCAGACTAGTATTCATATTTTAAAACAACTTGCATCTTATAAGTAAAACTTAGAAAACTGACGTAATTTTATTGAAGGTAAAAGATGTGGGGAAATAATTGACTTCCCTTGTTAATTAGGTTTTTACTTCATTGGGGCTAGACCGCAGAGAAAGGAAGCAGTTTAAATGGATCTCGGTTTGGTCAAATGTTACAAAGTTGTTTTTTGCCTTTGTCAAACAATTAGATGCATTAATTGATAAACTTTATATAAAATAAAATACTTTATTTTAAAGTAGCGTCAAACTTTTTTTTTTAACCATTTTTTTCGAATTATGTTGAGTTCAACAAACTGACTATATCTACCGTAGTCAGTTGAAAGAAAGACAAGCTCCAAAATTGCCTACAACCTCATAATCCTCATGCAATTGGAAAAAATTTATTTTGCAACGACTTTATTGAATTATTTTTAAGACGATAGTAAATGCGAGGATACTCGCCCATACATGCTACCAGCTTTAGCGAAAAATTTGCGAACCAACGTACCAGCTTACTTTGACGCTATTGATTATTTGGGAAATGAGTTTAGCTCAAATTGTTGCTTCTTAATTCACGTTTCTCCCGTCGTTCTTCGTCATCAATGTAACTCTGCACAAGGCCCTAGCTCAAACTCGTGTGTTGCGTATGGTTGGAAGTGGGTATCGCGCTAACGCAGCTGTGGAGAATGTTGGGGACGAACGGAACTGTAGAGAATGTCCACTTACGTCGATACTTTGTTCGTGTCCGAACTGTTTCGCAAACTGCTCCTTTGCGAAATCGAACGAGCGGAAAACAAGAAGTTTGCGAGTGGCTGAAAAAGATGTTGCCCAATCCGCCACCGCCCACGCTACGCACCGGAGCCAACGAATGCGCGCTACTCTTGTGCTGCGCCGCCAGTGCCGCTTGGAATGTTGTGATTGCGTTTCCTGAAAGACAGACGAGACTCACGACTCTCTCCTCCTGTCCAGCTCCCATCAACTCCCCTCGCCCGCGCGCGCACCTTGTACCCTGGCCTCCAGGCGTAATGCTACTTGCCCTGGCCCTTGCCCTCGCCCTCGCAGGGCGGCGGCGTGACGCCCACTCACGCGCGACCTCTCGCCCTTTCGTATGGAAAGCCGTCGCCCACTCCTCGATCAGAGCAGCTCTTTTCTCTAGGGGAAATAATTCAATCTCGTCGCCGCTACGAGTTATCCCTGCCTACGCCACACGTATTCAGTGTTGATTGGTATAACCAGTATTTTATTTATAAAATGTTAGACCCTGGAACGGGCGTACAATTAATTATTGCTTTAATAATTATAAATCATACTTAATAATTAGTAACCGTGGTAACATTGGCTCTAAATGAATGTAGGGGTAATAATAGGTAGGTACGATAAATTTTAGCGATCGCTAAAATTGCGAAATGTTGCCAAACGCTGGAAAAATATTGTAATTGCATGTTTGACCGCTAATATTTCTGTAGTATTTCAATCTGCAATAAAGTGAAAAATGGTCGTGAAAATTCGATATAATTGCTAAATTGAATTTTACAGTTTCCTTGCTTTCCTCTGGTACTGGGGATGCAACATCAGCCAACACATTGACGTTTGAAAACATTAATTTTAGAGTACCTGTAACTTATAATTAAGATTTAAATGATAATACAAAGATAAAAATAAGAACAATTAAAAAACTGATCCTGAAAGCCTGAGCCCTCAGTTGTCTCAAGGAGTATTAGCTGTACGGCGCGCGCATTACTATACTTCTCCATTTTACGCTTTTATATTTGTTAAAGTTTACAAGTAACGGCATATTAAATTAGTCTCTCTTATTTTCTGAATTTTATGGGGAAAATCTACAAAGAATCAAAATAATGGATCACAAAGTTATCCCTTGTCATTCCTTAATAATTTTCTGTGCAAATGCTACAAAACGCTAAATCTTTATTTTTGTAATTCTGTAAATTGCATCCTTGTATTCAAAAAAACTATTTTTTTAATATTTAGTGATAAATTCACTGACAAGGACATAAAAAGTTAGGGTTTATAATATTTAACGTTTTTTACCTATTTTATTACGTTCGTAAAAATTATACGGTACAGTGTAAAATTAGTTAATTTTGGTTTTATGAAAGCAGGTCGAACTAAAAATCTTCAGGTTTCCAAGGGTTTTTTTTCCCCCTTCCGCATTATGTTTCGTCGCGTTCCGACAGAAATCAAGTCCTAGGTAAGTCTAATAATGGAATCATTTGGTTGGTTCATATTTCTTGAAATGTTCTGGGGACCTTCGTGTATTTCATTCACCTATTAAAATGAAGGATCTGTAGTGAATATTTGAATGGAATAATGTAAGGAGCTATGATTTTGGAGTGCTGTTGGAAACAAATAAAGTTGAACTGTGTTCAGGAACAAGAAGAGATTGCACTGTATACCCCTATACGAGAGATGTCAGCGATAATCAACAACTGTAAGCGATAGTTACTTTTTCAGTCTCCAATTGTGGAGGATGATTATTTGACGGGGGTGAAGATGGATGTTGACATACCTCCAGACATAGTTTTCCAATTGCGCAGAACTGCTTGTCAGCCTTCGCTTTCGAAGAGTACAGCCGAAGATGCAGTTCTCGGATTGGGCTGTAATGGACGACACTACACACATGATCATTCGAAATTTCAGCCGAGCTTCAAGGCTGCTACATCTCAGCTGTCGGCATTTAGGGATTGCCGAAAGATGTCTAGATGGGGTGGCGCTCAGAAGCTTCGCTGACGCCAACGCACTCGCTGCGGAGATCGATCTCGCTGGACCCGCGTGACGTCACAGGCCACCCTCTATTGATCGGGGTGAGCCGCAGGAAATTCCTGGTTGCCGTGACGACCGTCTGGAGGCGGCGGGCGAGCATGTTGGGAGACTAGTGCGTAGAAAGAGAAACAGCATTAATTCTTCGCCCGAGCCGTGTTTTGTCTTGAGAGAAGCGCTGCTCATCTCTAATAATTACGCTCATTTTTTTCTTCTCGTTTTCCTGTTTACTCAGTCTTCTTGTTGTCGCTTCCCTCTCGTAAACCATTTATCATGTGTTTTTAATAGACTATTTCGAACCTTGAGAGAAATGAAATAACTGGAGGATAAATGTACGTCATTTCGCACCTTCAATAGAAAAGTGACACAAGTGCGAATTTCCGATTTCTCAGAAATTGCAATTTCAAGTTTCACAGTTCTGCAATACTCATTACAGATTGTACCAAATATTCACCTTCTAGCGTACAGTAATTGAACTAATTCAAAATAAACTTCAGAATAGTAGCAGTACCCCTTGTTAACCTCTTGTCAGCTTTTAGCTGAAAAATTACGATTTTGCACTTGTCACTTTTCTATTGGAGGTGTGATTTAGTTTGTGTCTTACTTACAAATTGTCAGTACAAACTGATGATGAAATTAGTTGTCTCATGATGAAAGATTTTGTTAATATTTCTTCCCCATTATTTACATCCATTGTCCTTGTAGGTAAGCTAAGCATAATAAAGTGTTAGATAAAGTACATCCTCAATACAACTTGAAAGGCTACTTAAAATGAAAATTAATCATTTTAATAATAATTTCTAAGACTCGTTGTTTTGATAATAATTTATTTTAAATTAATTATAATTAATCTGTGTAAACTGTGCACTATCATTGCACCTGCAAAACTGCACATGTCTACTTTTTACAAAAATGTATTATATGCACTTCATGGAGCAAGAAACAACTTTAAATAGTTCTTGGAAATAGTACCTTAATTGTGAGAAATATAATGGTGTATTAATATGTGAAATACAAAGACAAATAATTGTTTAGTAGTCTCTCTTCTATAAAAGGGCATTTATTTCACATAGTCATTTTGTCGGGTATGATGACGTGATATTCTTGAGTAAACATTCTGTGACTAGAAGTAAAAAAGTACAGAACTTTCTATGATCAGCTCCTGTTAAACCTCCATTCTGCATGAATAATTGGGACCCCCAACTCAGAAGGAAACCTAAAACTTTTATTAAGAACTAATAACTGAAAGGGTTTTTAAAATGGTGATTTCTGAACAAAAGTTTGTTCAGTGGGTGACGAATTTTTCCATGATACGCTGTTCTTCTGAGGATGAAGTTTGCTAATTACACACTTCATAAAATAGTATCTAGTTAGTTTTCAATTTTTTAAATGGTAGAATGATAGGAATGGTAGAATGATTTTAATTTGCAAATTACAATAGTTTATTCAGTGAATGAAACTCTTAAGATAAAGGTAAATGAAAAATAAAAATTTATTGTGGAGACCATTTTTCACACTTTCAGGCATTCTTCTTTAAAAAATTAACACTAATGCCACAAATCAAAAAACGAATTTTATTAATATTTTCACAAAAATTACATTCTGAAGTTTTTATATTTAACTCCGATGTTATAAGAAACTTTACACTTACTTGTGCTTACTTGTGGTATTCTTGTAGTTGTGTGCCTGACTTGTCCCTGGAATACATCTAATTGCTTCTTTTTTTTAAATTCAATGTGAAAACATTCAAAGTTTAATATTAATAATTAGTTTATTAGTTTTTTCTCCTTTTTATTCCTTTACTTTTCATAAAAAAATTTATTCAAAACAGGCTATTGACACAGCACTCTTAAGTAACATTTTAGTCAAAATTGCTCAAGGTGGAATTTCAAGGAACCAGATTTTGTTCTGCAGTAGTGAAGATTTCACAGTATACAAAGTAATGTTATAAACTCTAAATTTGCCTGGAACTTTGTTTGTCTTCTCTTTGAACAGATTTCTGGTTTTACATGTTCTGCATTGAACAGGTTTTACTGCAGTAAAAGTTAACAATAGATTCTGTTGCACTGAAAATAATATGCAAAACTTTGTACCAGTGAATTGCTATTACATAATTTTTTAGATTGTAATATAAAATTCCAAAATTCTTTTCATTACATTTCATTATTTGAATTGTTCTTCTTGTATTTCTTTCTTGTGTTTTCCTTGTTGCATTGACATCCACAAGGATACCAAGAGTGCTTTAATTGTACAATTCTTGCAACAAAAATATAAATTGCAACTACTCACTTGCAGAGTAAGGTAACATCATTTGTTAGTGATATTACAAGAAATAAAATTGGCAGTGTGTAGACCAACACATGTTCAACTAGAGGTTAATGTACATAGCATGAGAAAATGCTGAATCTGAGATCTGACCCTTATTTTGTAACAATGTTATTTTAATGGTTAATATAGATGATGAATCTGAAGTCTGACAATTTTTGAACTTTCCTCTCTTTTCTTTTCTAGAAATAAGGCTATTGCAGACTATCTCAGCAGCAATGGTTATATGGGAGCCTTGGAAGCCTTTAAGAAAGAGGCTGATATGCCAGGAGAAGTTGAGCGCAAATATGGTGGACTTCTGGAGAAGAAATGGACATCTGTTATTCGACTTCAAAAGAAGGTGTATATTTTGTCTTTTTATAAATTCAGTGTTGTGGATTTCATCTTATTTAACTCGTATTAAATTTTTGTGGAGACTTTCTTTCTTCATTGAAGCTAAAATACTTTGTCATCAGGTGATGGAACTAGAATCGAAATTATCCGAAGCCGAGAAGGAATACATTGAAGGTGCTCCTACAAGAGGAAAGAGGTCGCCAACTGAATGGATTCCCCGACCACCAGAGAAACACTGTCTTACAGGCCATCGAAGCCCTGTTACTAGGGTAAGATGATATAAAACTACATAACTAATGTCAATCCTTTGCAAGAAAATTATCAATGAAGGGTAATTTCAACTAAAAGATTTAATATTGGTATTGCAGTGAGTTTTCGTTGGCATTTACAATGAAATATTTGAGTCATCATTGCCATCAATATTGTTTCTTACAATAGCAGCTAATGTAATAAACAATATTGTTGTCAATGACTTCTCCTAATTATTTCATTAAAAGATTAAAGCTTATTTATTGGAAATGACATTAAATTACAGGTTATATTTCATCCAGTATTCAGTCTTATGGTAAGTGCTAGTGAGGATGCAACTATGAAAGTTTGGGATTTTGAAACTGGAGATTACGAAAAATCTTTAAAGGGGCATACAGATTCCGTACAAGATGTTTGCTTCGATCAGACAGGAAAGCTTTTGGGTAAGTCCTTCAGATACTTTTGATTTTTATGTATCTATTTTAATTTTTTGTTTACCTCTTATTACCTACTGAACTTACAATATTCCTTTCCAGTTTCATGCAGTGCAGATATGACAATCAAGCTGTGGGACTTCCAGAATTATGATTGTATAAAAACCATGCATGGACATGATCATAATGTATCAAGTGTAACATTCATGCCTGGTGGTGATTTTGTCATTTCTTCGTCAAGAGACAAAACTATTAAAATGTGGGAGGTTGCCACTGGGTAAGATAATAATTTTTTTATAAAGTAATATGAAATACAAACTCTCAAGATCATACTCACCTTAAAAGCTTACTCATGCCAACTCTCATTATAATAGGAGGAGAGGGGAAAGGAAACAAACAAACAAAAATTAACTGCCTCTACCATGACTTTTTTTTAAAATCTTGTTCTCCTTTTTCTTCAATTAAGCAGTTTCTGTTTGTCTTTTGTCTAACCATGAATGACCTTAAAGGCAGTTCTAGAATTCTAGTGTTAGTCAAGTGGCATCAACCGCAAAAAAAGTTCATTTATTATGATTTAATACTAAATGGTGAATAAGGAAAATAGTGTTTTCATATCAGGATTTTGTGATTTTCTAAGAAGTTTGTTTTCTATCTGTAATTTTGCATTTGTTGAATATGATTGCAAACCCAGATCTGGGGCTACACTGCTTGCCAAATTTTGTTCTAGACTTTGCAACAACTTATTTTTGACCTCCAGTTAAACGGTTGTCAGTGGATTTCTCAGGACAAATATTCAATTATTGTCATCACAATTTTGATCAGTATTCCAAAATTATGGCTTCATTTCATAGTCAGGTCAAAGTGAAGTTTCAACGACCTTCATTCTAAGGTTAAAACTACAAGTAAACCAAATTCTGAAGTTTTGGTACTGAGTAATTATAGATACTCAGATCTTGCAAATCTGTTGAACACAACTGCATAAATAGTAAGAAATTTAAATAACTATATTGTAAAGAAAGCAGCCATGACATCGTGGGTGTTCGATTTGATTATTTTGTAAAATATCTATTATTTGATGAAATTAACAGAAAACTCGTGAAAAAACGCAAATGAAATAATATTTTATATATTCGAATTTGTTGATTAAAGTTTAAAAGAAATGTCAAAAATTGTTATATTGTAGTTGCATTTAATAAAAAAAATTAATTTATGGTTCAAACTATGACAAAAATTGTTAAAACTTTAGTATTTTAGAAAATGTTTTTCAAACGATTCCTACACTGCCATTACAGCTAAAGATTTGTTTGTTTCACAATCCTTTCTCCAATGTTGATACTTCATAGGAATTGTGTACTAATTTTTCAAAATATTAGCTGTTCATTAGAGTAAAAAGAGGTTACTATTTCAAAAGTACCACAATGTGGGTAGCAAACATGCTCCAATTTTTTTCTTTAAACTTTAAATACAAAAACAGAACATTTCATTAAATCACTTCACATAAGCACCACTTTGATTAGAACTTTCTAATCAAAGTATACATTTGTAACCTCTTTGAAGTTCATGATATCTACATTTGCTGTATTTCATATTTTGACACAATTGTGAACACAAAAGTTTCAAATGATGTTTTAACAAGTTTCTCAAAATCTCAAGAGTGTAAGAATGTAAGTGAGCATATTTTCAGGAATGCTCAAACATTGTCTCTGAAGTGTTCCTGAAAATTTGTATATAAAAACTAGTGGCTTTGATCTTATGTGTTCAAAAAGACTTGTTTCAATTAAATTAGGGGAGACAGAAAAATTGAAAAAATGTGTCAATAATCAATAAACTTTTGATTTAAAGATTTGCAATAAAAATATGACTAGAATGAAAAGTAAAAGATGTGTTCATTGAGAAAATTTGTAAATCTTATATTCTCCAATTTTCTATAGATTCTATGAATTTTGAGCAATTTGTTTAGTAATGATTCAATGTAAAAGAAACTTCCAAATATTTTGACAGCAATAAATGCTTTTGTCTTCGGGATAAATGTGTAATTCACTGTTGCTAATCACATAAATGGACCTTTTATGAAACAAACATCTATTTTAGTTTTAAAGTGGGTTTTAGAAGATGGTAAAAAGTACATTGTGCTGTTTTATGCAGACTGATGAAAGAGTTTTGCAAAAGATAAAGAAAATATTAAAGTACTGTTAAAAATCAGAGGAAAATTCATAAGTGTCATAGGAGTATATAATTTGAATGATGATGCCCCAATGGCTAAGAAAGATGATTTTGAAATGACACTCAAAGAAACCCTTGACAGTATTCCAAAGTCCAAAGAAATAATACTTGCAGGAGATTTTAATGGCAGAGTTGGAAGAGACAAGAAAAATATTGTGGGTCAACATGGTGAGGAAACTCGCCATGACAATGGAAAAAGACTTATTAATATTTGTGAAGAGTATGAAATGAAAATTAATAACTTTCTTCCAATATAAAGATATTCATAAGTATACTTGGTACCAACATACAAAAAAAAACTAAAATCTATAATAGACCTCTGTGTAACTCAGCAAAAAACTTCACTCAAAGTACAAGATGTTAGAGTGAAACTGTGAGCCCAATGTAGCGATCATTGTTTGGTAATTGCTAAAATATTCATACCATTTACATTGAATAGCACAGATAAAGAAGATAGAGGGATTTGTCATGAAACCTACCAAATATAAATTAAGCAGTCTTTTCGATGAAAGTACAGCATATCTCTATAGAAAAAGGCTTGAAGCTAAACTATTGGTTAAACAGGCCAATAGAAAAAGAAAATGTGAACACATAAAAGAGTGTATTCACCAAGCCGCAGAGGAGGCTTTAGGTACTTGTAAATTAAAACAAAAACTGTATTGCTGGGTCACAAGTCTAGAAGAAAAGAGGACTGTATTTAAAATGGCTTAGTGACAAAAAAACTGAAACTGATTTACAGTACAAAGCAATAAGTAGAGAAGTAAAACAACAGTTATCAAGACAATAAATTGTGGCTGGATAAATGCGATTATATAGAACAATTCCTGAATTTCCCAGGTTTTCAAGGTCCATGGGATTTCAAGATTTAAATTGCCATGTCTAATTACTGTTTCCTAATGAAAACCTACTTGTTTTGTATTTTCTTATTTGTTCAATATTGAAAGTGTTTTATTATGATATACGTACGTTTATTTTAACCTGAAGTAGTATCCTTTGCTGGATTAAAAAATCATACATAATTTAAGAACTTACTTTGAGGCATCCAATTCAGCTTTAATGTCTGAAAATAGATGATTTGGTGATCGTTTAAGCCCTATTTTATGCATTGCAATAGTTAGTGTAAATATACTCAATTTAATTAAACCATTATTGACTACATTCAGAATATTAAACGATTAATGTAATTTACTCATTTTCTTACTTGCATTGCAAAACTACTATAAACCACCCATAAACAAGATGAAATTGTGCATTTTTTTACTATCCTGTAAATTCTCTAATTTGATGTTAAAACTATTTTTGGCATTGAAACTTGCTTGTATATAAATTTTCCCTGAATGCTTTAGTTTTGCAAAATTGTCATCTGCCGAAAAGAATTAGCAGAGAGTGTAGATTCTAGATATAAGAATTTCAAGAATGTAAAAACCAAAATTTTTAACCATTAAAAAAATAGCCACTTACTTTTTTTATTATTTGTAAAACAAAGAATAATCCGTGATTTATGTATATAATCTTAGTAAAATATAAAATCAAACTAATAATTGTTGAAGTAAAGTATGTATGAACTTCAATGATCTCGCACTCTAGCTCAGATGTCAACTTTATGATGTGATAAATCTCAGACAGTTAATAAATTCCTATGTTCTCTGCTTATGGAATAAGGGATTTATTGTAATTATTTTAATGTTTTTATAGGTGAGGAAATGTTGAGTTGAAATTATTAATTTTTGTTTTACTTTTGCAGGTACTGTGTTAAAACTTTCACAGGTCACAGGGAATGGGTGCGAATGGTTAGAGTTTATCAGGATGGCTCGTTAATTGCATCCTGTTCAAATGACCAGACTGTACGTGTTTGGGCTGTTGCAAGTAAAGAGTGCAAAGTAGAATTACGTGATCATGATCATGTTGTGGAGTGCATTGCCTGGGCTCCTGAAAATGCAAGTTCAGCAATAAATGAGGCAGCTGGTGCTGACAACAAGAAAGGAGCTCACGTTGGACCATTCCTTGCTTCCGGGTCCCGAGATAAAACTATCAAGGTAAAAC
The DNA here is from genome assembly GCA_017312745.1 of Gryllus bimaculatus. NCBI lineage: Eukaryota > Metazoa > Arthropoda > Insecta > Orthoptera > Gryllidae > Gryllus > Gryllus bimaculatus. Next base: position 4,099,412 of record BOPP01000062.1, read on the forward strand.
TCTTCCTAGTTTTGAAATGAACTTCACAACTTAAAAATTTAATATCAACTAATCACTTGGTGATTGAAGAATATCTAGTTATTATATATTTACTAGATTTCAATAAATACTTTTCTCTGTTTTATATATGTAAACTACCTAATTTTTTGGGCTTGCGAAGAATGATGCAAGATCTGCTTGGAAAAACAGATAAGTTTTTCAAACTAAAATAGGAAACAAGAGAAAAATATCTCTTATGAAAATTGTCATTATAAATACATATTCTTAATTAATCATTTTATAAGCAAGAACACTTTTTGGGGGGCAAATGTGTGTTTTATTCTCTCTTTAAATTTTTACTAATGGATATGTAGGAAGAATTTCAGCTTAAAAATTATTAAATTGTAGCTAGTGAAGTTTTTTCCTAAATTAAATTTCTTAGATTGTGTGTATGTCAGGGGGGTGGGGTAGTTTCATAGAAAACCATTTCTTTTTGGAAGCTCTAAATCTTTTTTTGAATGGGTTGTTGTTGTTGTTGTTCCTGTTCTTAAAAGGAAACTAGTAAAACACACAACTTTCCTTATTTCACTTTGGCAAAAATATATGTTTTAAGAAGTTCTGTGGTACTACTTTTCTTCTGTAACAGTATTAAGATACTAAATATTTTTTTTATGTGAAAACACAGTAGTTAAAATTTAATGTGGTTACATTAAATATTAACTACTATGTTTTCACGTATATAATATTGTGCATCCTTAAGAATTAAATTAATATTTACAAAGAAATCCTAACAGTAAATCTCATAATTATAAATACTAAATGAATAAATATTGAGTACTAAAAGTTACGTACTTATCTCCTCTTTCCTTTTCATTTTTAAGTAAGAGAATTAAACTTTATTTCATTAACCCTTTGCGCTTGAGATCTATTTTCTTAATATTTTATTTCTCTTAATATATTAATATCAATTATAAGATAAATTGATGCAATGATGATTCTAAAAGTCTCTAGTGGATATTCTGCTTCTGTGCATCTTCATAATTTTTGAGATGTTTATATCTATGCGAGAGAGATACTTTTGTTTTTCTTTGAAGAAATCACTTTCTGTTAGTAAAGTTATAATAGAAATCAAAATGTTTTTGTGAGTATGTATTAATTGTTGTCCAGCATGGGGTACCAGGTAACACCACGAAGTACCTACACGATTGTCAGTGGCTGATATGTGCACAGATGATTTATTTACTTGAAAAGGATCTCGCCAGGAATACAATCTGAGATTTTCTGACGTGCATCTTCTTTGACTACGTTAGTGGTATCGGTTTGCTGTTCAAAACATCTTAGGATTTATCACTGCGAGGATGCTCAATAGAAATTTCACCTTGTTTCTTAGAAGAGCACAGGTGAAGATATGTGCATATACCTGGAGATTGCATGTCAGCGTCCAAATTGTCAGGGGACACACAGGAAATACCCATGCAAAATTATATGCATCTTGACTCGCTTGCATACCAGGAAATACATCCTACTGTCAGTCCACCATTTGGAAACTAGTAATACCAAACATTGAGACATTGGTGTTAATGTATAGTTTGCAATGAGTTCCAAGGAGATTAACATTTGAGTCTGAACCATGTGCGTTTGAAGTGATACCGAACAAAATGCAACTACATATGAGTGATAATACGAACGGATTTATCTCTGGGTTAGTCTTGCTTCAGCAGTTAATGAGTGCTGTGTACACTTGAAATGGAAGCAAAATTCATATAATTTTCATGGCAAACCATTCACTAGATTGCCATGGGTGTTATGTCAAGCATATAAATATTCAGTTTAAAAGCAAAAATTATTTTCTCATTTTTTCAATATTTGCGCAACGCATTTCCCTCCCATTTTTACATTCATAAATTACATGCAAGATAATAAAATAAATACTTTGTGTGTGATTGATACTAATTTTTCCAAAAAATGTGGCTGGGATAGTAAATTTAAAAGAAGTTGTGACACTTGTAAGCAATAAAAATTATCATATTTTCTATCAAATGAAATTACATATATTCAATACATTGGATATTAAAATAAATTCAATTCACATAAATTTATTTCATAATTCACATTTAAATTTGAAGTATGAATTTTAAGTCTTAAACTAAATCAAAAATGGAACTTCATTCAGACAAAAAAAAATGTGTGATGTTAAATTTTGTTGATGGTCATGTTATTTAAGAAATGATTCAATCCAAGTATGCATTTAAAACAAAATATTAAATTATTAGAATTCCTTTCTAATCTTTTTCACACAGCATTTTTCTTTGTCATAAAAATCTATTTTTCTGAAGGTCTCATTTTCAATACACAAAATACTCAAAGAAAATAATCTCATCTAGATCATTGTGCTTCTTAATTGTTTCTTCATTTTTAAAGTCTTGAAAATGACCATTCTGCAGTAGAATTAGGGACCAATGAACTGAGAAATAGCCATAAGATTGGTTCCACTTTGGGGAAGGCCACTTGAATATTTTCTTTGAACATTATTTGATTCTTCTACTTGACAATTCGGAAATTTTTGAAGAATTGTGTTAGTCTCACATGTGTGGAAATTGAAATGGTTTAGTTTTTGGTTGACATCTTCTGGGTATTATTGCTTTAAACATCTCAAAATCTCTTTGAAGTCCTACCTTTCATAATGTCAGATAGGCAAAACTATTTTCACTAAATCATCATAGCTTCTTCCTTCTCTTCCTAAATTTGATTCTAGTGCATCTAATATAGGAATAAGTGATGTAATTCTAAATTTATGTCAATATAGTTCGTGTAAGGCATCAGGGTGAGATGAATTTTCGCAATTCCCATGCCTTTTACTTATTATCCTTCTAACGGTTCTATATTCAGTATTTGGCAATGTGTTTTTTGCTTGTTTAAAAGCTTCAAATTCTTCCTTAATTCCACGTAAAATATCCAAAAGTGACCTGGACCAATCTGCACAACTACTAAGTAAAATATTAGGGCTTTGAAGAATTCTATTTACTTGTGAAAAGTGTCTCTGAATTATATCCAGAAATGGAGCATACACATGAATTCAAATTCTTCCATCATCTCTAAAAGATTGTTTTCCCTCAATCTAGTATAACCCTTTGTATTATCTGAATGTAAATAGAGTGAATCAGTTATATTATTGTAATTTTCTAAAATAGCTTCTTAACTTCTGCATGTCTGGTAAATATTTACGTATTTAAGAATTGGGTTCAAAATGCTATTTCACAATTGCTCATCTTTTTGTGGAAAGAAAAAAGAGATAAACTTTGTTCACAACACAAAAAAAAATGACAGCATCAAGGCAACAATCAACAGTTGAACAACCTACTAAATTTAGTGTGTGACCAGCACATAGAACAAATCTTGTAAACTTGGTTGGTTGGTTTGTTGCATACCATCATATCTACCAGCCATATTGGCTACATTATCATAACACTGTCCTCACCATTTTCTGAAATCAATTTCAAGTTCATTAGTGATATAGTTAAATACTAAATCGGCTATCCTTCCCTTGAGTGATCTGATAACTCAAGGAAAGTTAAAAATCTCTGTTGGCAAACAGTCTTCAGGTGACATAGTTAATTATTAAGGTCAACTGAACAGTATGAAGAATGTCAGTAGTGCAATGTACCGAAAAGCTAAAACAGCCAACCTTTTTCACTTCCACCACAATTGTCTTTCACTTTATTTGCCAAAAGTTGAATAATTTCCTCACATACAGTTTTAGACAGATATGAAAGTTTTCCTAAGCCAGTATTTCCGTATCAATCATTATGATCTCTTAAAAATTGATCGAATTTTGCTACTAGTTTTAGAAGACAAATGTAATTGCTTTTATTTGCAGTTCCTCTAAATGGTAAGCCTCACTCTGCAAGAGTGCAAATTACAGAGAAAACTCTCTCTATAATGGAACTCCAATATTGCTGCTCTTTTCTTAATTCTTTCTCTAGCTTTGAAGTTCAAGTTTTCTGTTTTGCTCTTGTTAAGGCGGCTCCACATATGTGACATTCTGCAAATCCCAAGCAGTGTGGATGAGATACTTGTGATTCGCCAAGCATTGAACATTCGGTATTCACCCTACCCATCGTGTGTCAGTTTTTAGGGACATATCAATGGGAGCAAACATTCGCTGAACACTTCAGATGTTCAGGATTGGGCGAGCAGTAGCTCTCTGCTCGGCGAATGCCAAATGTGTGGAGCTGCCTTCAGTATATTAACATTGCATTCCTATTCCGAATTTACATGAGTTTGAATGGTAGCAGGGTTTTTCCAATCATTAAACCCTTCAGAATCATTAAACCCTTAATGCTGTTGCAGAAGATGCAATATTTGCAAAGAGTTTACAAACGAAGCAAAAAAACAGCCTTTTAAGGAAGAGTACACAAGCCATTGTAGGGTATATTTTTCTCCGTTGGCTTTTGGAATAAAAAATTACTTTTGTACAAAATCTGGTCTGATACTTATATCCTCACATAAAATTTAAAAATGTTCCACGGTGATACTGAACTTGAGAAGGGCCCTTCTCTACCCAATATAATACATCATTTTGCAATAAATTTGTCCACTAGCCAACATCTGTTCCAGTACACATATATTTGACATCACTATCTAAATTTGCAACATCTTGAACGTGAGGTTTCTCATTAGGTGTCGGGAAAAAAATTCTGAATATTCATATTATTTTCTTGTGGGTCATTTGAATATGTGTTCAGCAAGTTGCTCTTTAATTAGTTCTATATTTTTACTTTGAGTTGGTGCAATGGCTGTGTGCCCTCATAGAACGTGCTGCAATGTTTCCAATTGAGTAGTAGTAGTTGGCACATGCATGTAAGCAGTAATCGGTGTTAGCTTCTTTGCATCGTAGTCTTGTAGCTCTTTTTTCTTGTATTTGTAAGCACCACTTTCAAATCTTTTACTTGTTCTTAGATAAGAATCTGGAACTAAATATTTGAGTTATTCATTATTATGCATAAATAAAAGTTCATTATCATTTATATCAAAATATTATTTTACGTATTTAAACTTTGGTAAGTTTTCTTTTCTTTATCAAAATTTTTGATAAACTAATAATTTTCAAATAATAAATTGAAGTAAAACAAAAACTCAATTCCATGATAGCACGTCTCTTACAATAGTCTTTGTTTCTAAAATAATAATGTTAAATTCTGAATTTTAAACGCTAATCAATTTAAAAAATATTTTCGAAGTATATAAATTTAATAATGAAACTAAATTATCATTTTTAATCAAGATAGTAAAGAACTGTTATTTTGTCTCATTGAAAAAAATTGCAAATTGCACATTTAAACACACATTAAGAACTTAGAATTCCACAAAATGACGGTATTGTCACAAAAAACATTCTGTAGACTATATACACTTCACTAGTATTGATCCTACTGAACACTAAAGGTGAGATTCAAATGATTGTGTACACAATCTTAAAACAAACTTTTCTTATAACATTAACACAGTATCATATTATCGAAGTCATGCAAATACAACCCAACTTCAGGATATCAATAGGTTTGTTCCAATCTACACCAATCTGCACTTTATTTATGCAAGAACAAACCAGAGCTTAATAGTGTAAGGCACGTCAATATTTACCATAGCAATCAGTGAACATATAAACTATACTTTGGTGCAATCTAGTGTACACAAATTAATAGACCCATTGAGCTGGATCTGTCGATTTTTAACCAATACAGTTTCATGTTTGTTTATTAGTCATTAGCCTAGAACTTCTTATTTTCGGTTCAGTGTTTTAGTTTTCACTGTTTTTAAAATGGAATAAATTTAATTTTGCTAACAATTTGATTGTAGGCCCTTCTTGATCTTGATGCCATAGGTTGAAGCCTATAAGAAAATCCGGCCCTAGTTCTTACGTTGTACTAATGCTTCAAGATTTGAAATTTAAGTTGTATTTCATGACAACTCCAAATAAAAGAACGTAGTAGTCGAATGATTTGTTCAAACGGTGTGTAATCTTAAGCATGGAAATTTGTAGCTAGCTGTATTGTAGTGTAAAATAATAGTATTAAAATTGTTATGATAAATAATATACTGCTAATATATCAACCATCTCTAGCAAACTTTCATTAAAAGCCGTGAAGTACAGCACTGTTCTAAAATGTCCCAAATATTCCATGACCTACCTATTTCAAAATGGTTCTCGAGGAAAAGCTGTTTAAGCAATTTTCAATGGAACTAATTATTAATGAGAATGGGAAAAATAAAATAAAATATTCTTGCTTATTTGCTGTCCAGCCACATAAAACAATGTTTATTGTGCAATTATGAAGGGGGGAAATTAAATGATAATGGGCTTTGTAGGAGATCACTGTCAAAGTGTATATTTGAGTTTATAAAATAGAGCCCTAAATTAATGTTATGGAAGTCCAAACAGGATGTCCAAAACAATTCAAAAATTCATATTTTAAGAATCAAATGTAATGAAAACAGTAATAAAATCTTACGACTAAAGTTCTCTCTCCAAACAAACCTTGGGAAAAAACACCATTCCGTTTTGAAGAGAGGGAGATGGGGAGAGCTTGTAACTTTATTTAAATTGATGTGGAAACTATTCAAATTATAAATACAATTACTGTACATCTTTTAAAATTGTTGTATTGCGAAAACAATTATGTTATGAACAAAATTTTGAAAATTAAGATATCAGGGGTGGCTCAAGAATATTTCACGATTTATTAATTCCAAAAATTTAAATGTATGTCTCTTATTTAGTCATGTCATAGCACAATATCCACTGGAAACCATAGGTTTGATGTTTCTTGAAAGCCAAAGTAAGGAATAAGATACCTCAAAAAAATCTCTCTTGACATCATTTCCAACTTTGACTTTATAGCTGGGGTGAAAAAAAAAAATTTAACATTTCAAGTGGAATATTTGTTAGTAACATGTTTCCTAGAAAAACCAAAAGATCAGGGTTTCCTTTAATGTTTGATTTTGTAGAAATTGTACTCTCCAGAACAGAGAAAAGCTTGAGAGCATGGTTAAATAATGAGCAGAAAAACGTGTGAAAAAGTCCATGGAAAACTTGTGTGTACCTGGAAAACTACCCTCTGTATTTTTGCCAGCTATATTTTATTGATAATTTGATAGAAGGTAACATGGTTAAGTTGAGGACCTGCTGTATGAGCTAGTAGCTTGAGCCACAGCACCATTTTACAATGGCTTTCGGAGGATGCTGTTGAGTCTGTAGGGTACATAACCTTCATATACTTCTGAACTGCAGGGACATTTCAAAGAGTCCTCTCTGGGATTCTCCAAAAGTGCAAAGGGTTAATTTGATTATTGTTTTGAAGATGGAAATATTCATTACTCATTCTGTAATTTAATTTCTTATGTACATACGTTAGAACAAAGGTAAATTGAATATTGGTCATTAATGGAATTTTTTGTGTTATCAGGTTTGGGATGTTGGTACCGGCATGTGCCTATTTACACTAGTTGGGCATGATAATTGGGTTCGTGGGGTAGTGTTCCATCCTGGTGGTAAGTATATAGTGAGTGCCAGTGATGACAAAACACTAAGAGTCTGGGACACCCGTAACAAGCGCTGTATGAAGATCCTCGAAGCACATCAACATTTTTGTACTTCTGTTGGTGAGTCTAGAGAGATGTTGGAAATCTTTTGTTTGAATACAATACAGTTAATTTAAAAGACTTTTGTGGATAAATTTGCTGAAAAAGTTAGTGTGCAACTATTCTTCTGTCCTGTTGCAGATTTCCACAAGACACACCCGTATGTAATATCTGGCAGTGTAGATCAGACTGTGAAGGTGTGGGAGTGTCGCTAACTACTCTCACCTGACCAGCTCATTTACACATGTGGTTGGTGAACGTGAAGCCTAGCATCGCATGAATTAAGATGTAATAACTATATACAGTGTTACTATAACCTTCTAATTTATATACAGAACCTTAATTTGCTTGTGGTTTGAAAGAATTTTCCCCTCCCATTCCTCTTGCCTGAAACACAGTTAACCAGTGAAGAGGATAATTCACATCCTGGCTGGAATATTCTGTATTTAAATAGATGGCAATTTGTGAGGAATGAAGGGCACTAGGCAGTTGAAGGTCAGACTTGGTTTTAGTAACCTTGTGTACAGTTGAGGTGTCTCACTTTACATTGATACAAGGTATTTTTGTTAGGCGACAATAGAAAATATTACTTGATTAGTAATTTATTGCAAAGTCAAACTTCAGGAAACAGATGCACAAAGGTATCATTCTTTCTAAGTTATTGCTTAAAGCTCTAGAAAATGAATTTGAGACCCAGCAAGTGATTACTGTCGGAAACTAAAAGTAATCATGTAATCAAATTGGATGCATGTATAAAACATTTGATTGTAGTTTGTACATCCTCGTACATGTATTCCTTATTCAGGTGCTACACAGAAGGTGAAATGTGTCTGTTTCAACTGGTATTAAAAATAAGCTGCTATGAATTCATTGTGAATGTGTTTTGATATGAACAAATTTAATTTTTTGTGTACAGTTTGCCAATATGAGAGAGCTGCTGTTTTATTGACATAAAATAAATTTAACAGATCTAAAATGTAATATTTGTGACTGAAAACTTCTTAAATGGATACTGAAAGAAGATATATTGCTAAATTGTGGTTTGTCTAAAAACGTACTTCCTAACTTGTTTTCTAAAATTTACAGTAGTAGAGAACTCTCATGCTCGTGCTTTTGCTTTGCTGTGTGGGTACAGGACTGCTCTACTTGCTGGATCTCTTTCATGCCCTATGCTGGGTTCATTGTTTCCTATGTGACAGTGTGGATCCTGAAAGTGATTCATGAATGATCTGCAGTGCAGATTGTTAGTTTGTACATAACCAACTTTAATTTTTGTGGTAAACTTTATTTCATATTTTTTAGTTGTTTACTTTGTGATATAACCTAACAGGATGTGTTGTAGCATTATATATTAGTTTTAAGGCAAGTATTTATTTGTATTAAGCTTTCCATAGTGGTCTTGTAGAGGCTTTTAATGGAAGCAGGAAATGAGCTGAATCTTAAATTTTAAAACAAGCAATCTTCTACTGCCTTTACATCCACAAGATCTTCCGTTGTATATAAATATATTAAAAATATGTTTTGTTGGCCTGCATCTTTTCCACACAAAAAAACAATTGTTATTTCTTGTTTCACTTCCGAAAAATGCTTTATTTGAATTCTGTACTTTGTTGTATTTACAATTACATGTAGAAATACATTTTCCTTGAACTTTTACTGTCCCTATTACACATAGGATTTGGGTTAATGATCCCTTGCAAATGCTACTTTCATGAGAAATTCATAGGAGCTTCACAATTTGCTATTACACATGCCATATTACATGTACAGTATGTGTGTTTAAGGTAATTTTAATTGCTTACTATACAAATCCATCCTTGTATGACAGCTCTCTGTTCAATATAAACTTCTCAGTAATGAAGAAGAGCCTTGTCTACCTTCAATTCATCTGAACTAACAGAGCATTGCATGTAACTATTGGACATGGTATTTTGAAGTTTTTAACAATTTCCTATCTGAGTGTAATTCATGGAGTTTTTAGTATTGAGATGAGAGTTCAACATTATGGCAGTGTGGAGTGTAATTTTGATACAGTAAAGCGAAATGACACACATTGATGGCTGAATGAATCTGTCAGTGTAGTTAGAATGACAGTTTCATGCAATTCATATGCTCCTTACTTATGAAAAAAAATTTCCCCGACATAGAATTATAATTTTCATAAATTTTGAGATCTCCCATTTTTCTCCTCCTCCCCCCTGCCCTCCCCCTCCAAGTGGATTTTCCATATCCGACTGATGAGCATTTGCTTCACAGCTGCTCAAATGGGATTTAGAGGAAGTGGGAATTTGTATAATGAATTAATGCTGTATATATACTTCTTCCCATTAGTGGGTTATAGGTGTTTATGGCATCACTATTTTGAGGGTTCTGTGTAGTATGTTTTGGTTTCATAAGCAATGTTTACCCTACCCTACACAGTGACCACACAACTGGCATGCCAGAAGCACCATGGTAGATTTTGTGTGTTATAGGAAATGTATCTTAGAACTGAACAATTATTTGTTTGCAATGTGAAAGTTACAGTACAGATAGTCTCATAATAAATCATAGACATTGCTTTGTACTAGTTCTTTATTTGGACTATTGCCATGCCACAATATACCAAGTGCATTTATAGCCAGATGAAAGTGTTTGACTACATGACATTTCTAGCATTTGCTTCTAGTTACTATCAGCAGAATGGTATTCATTAATCCACAAGAAAACTTGTCCCAACTTGCCCTGGAATTTACAGCAATTTGGGGTGCACTATATTAACTGTCTCAATGTGCCAATAAATGCTGAAAAGTTTTAAAAAATTGCTGTACAGTAATTTGCTTAATAAATTTGCAAATGTCTACAGTATGTTCCTTTGGCATGCTATTTCCACAATGTATGGATCTAAGTTTTATTTTGCTATCATTCTGATTGAAGTACTTTCATGAATAAAAAGAGAAATGCAAATACTTACTCAAGGTATGTAATAAATGCGTACGAAAAAGGAAATTTTGTTAACATGTATTGGCTATTATGGTTATGTACCACTCGACAGAATAAATGAATTAATGTTGGAATGAAAATTGAAGTCGCCAAGTGCCAAATGTTTTTAGTTATTTTAGAATATATTGGAATAACTTGCACAAACTCTAGAACTAGAATTTACAATTGAGATGCAAAACATCTAGTATGAAAATGTGTTTAAAAACACTGCTGATAGCATTTGTAAGTCTGAAAGGTATTATTAGAAATCATTGAAAAAAAATTCTTTGGTTGTAAGACAAGTTTCAATTAGCTTTGATATTTGATTTCTTAATTTGTATAGGCATTAAAAAGGTTCATTAGGGAAAGAAAGTTACAGAACCACAAAACTTTTGAAATGACCATTAGTGAACACACAAGTTTACAGGATATATTATATAGTTTTGTTGTTTTTGTTTTTGTTTTTAGCATTAAGAATGCAACAAGACAATAACTGCAACAATTATAAATCCTATTGTGAATGAAGCCTTATAAAGCTATGACTTACATAGACTAAATGGCCTTTACAGAGCCTCGGAGTTCACAGAGACAGTTGAATTTCAATTTTTTAGCGTAAAACTTCTGGGAAGATTACCTGTATGTACTAATAAATTGATCTAAATGGTCAGTTAATGCCTTATTTTACATGGTGAGGCTGACCACCAGGCTCTTTCATTTGACCATGCAAATTTCGCTGCTATCCTTTCACATCTAGCAGAGAAAATCACCTAAGTTATAACTTCTTTGAGTTAAGATAAGTCTTCTTTTAGGCTCAATCGTTTACACGCAGTAAATTACAACATGGGGCAGACGAGACCACTTCTACTCTGAAGGAGTTTCTCATTCCCCAAAAATTCAGCTTTGATCATATTTGAACCCTCGAACTCAGGTTCAAAAGCCTGATTAAGCTAAGTTATAAAGGTCACTGCAGCTACAATTAAAAAATGAATTCCATCTCTTAAAAAATAAAGTGTGTGTGCTCTTGCATGCATCATGAAATAAAGTGAATTGAGTAAAAGCAACAATGCATTTGAAACAATGAATGTTTTAGAATTGCTATGTATATTTGAAAAAAATGTGTACAATGACAATTGAAATATAAAAAGAGCCCCAAAGAAAGACATTTGATGTATTGGAAGGCACATTTAAGTGTTATAAAAACACACTAAGCTGATGGATACTTCTCAGTTCAATGTCGAATGGTAATACTCACATTTCTTAAATGGTTCAGGTTGCCATTAAATCTCAAGGCCAAAAATGGTCCGAAGAATTGAACAGCATATCTTGAAAATATTCTTAGTGTCTCTGTAGAGAAATTTATTATTTGAATAAAAATTTTGTTTATTGAATAGTGTGAAAGTCACGGAAAGAAATTCCAGGAATCATGGGAGAATGTTATGAGTGGAGAAATGTTGTGGAATTCTTTGCTATTGCTGGAGGAGTGTGGACAGTTTGTTTTTTAAATTAACTAATTCGTATCAACTGTATTGGCCATTGACACCCTGGAAAGAGAAGATGGAACATTCCTTCCATGTAGTATGCATGCAAATTAGGTTCTGGCAGGCACTGCAAGCACTCGTGTTAAAAGATACCTTGTCTTGCAGGGATAGAACCCAAGACATCCCAATTACTGGTAGTTACTTGCAGTAGGAATACTTATGTATCAGCTAAGTCATGAAAGAAAAGCATATTTCTGTGAGAAGTGCCAATTTTTTTTTACTGAAAAACCTTGTGGGGTCCCCATAGTACAAACCACAATTTTTCTTGTTCTTGTTATATGCAATGTGTTACTTCGCAAAAGTAATTCCTACACCTTGCATTGGATTTTCCGTGATTGATCTGACTTATGTTACTGTCTCTTGAATTCAAACATTTAGTTTTGGAGGGTACTCAACATGAAGGACATTTCTGTAAATTTCTCAAAAAAACTACATGTTTGGCTGAAATAGAGGAAAGTGTTTTTACAGTTCTATATACAGGAACTTCATTAATTTTCAAAAATTGCATAAGTTCGTTTGGATCCTACAACTATATGATTGAAGATTCTTCTTAATGTAATTATTACTTGAATATTAGATCATTCAATAAGGTCTTTTTTTAATTTTTGGGTGTAATTTTGAATGCACAAAAGAATTGTATGAAGGTTAGTAAATAAGGTTATCTTCAAAACTTCTCCAACTTATATTTACTCTCTTGTATGTTAATTGTATTGAAATGCTGCTAGAAAGAACCATTTTTTAAATATTTTATTATTTTTAATAACACTGGTACCTTAATTGTACATAAGATTCTCACCCAATTGATGTAATGGCTTTTCTCTCTTTAGTTTTGGGGGTGAAGTTTTTACGTGAAACCTTTATACACACACACTCCTAAAAGTTTAATTCATTCCTGAGGAATGTACTCTTAACAATGACATGGTCTGATGTTCATCAAACTCTGTAGTGAAACTGGAGCCTTGATGCACCTTAGTGTAGATTTCGGGGTTGTTTGATCAAAAAAGGTACAAAAGCTGCATTTCATGGAAGGTAATTGGCTAAAAATTGGCATCAGTACATTATAAGAATAGCTTATGATATGGGCATCCTTGATTTAAGTTCCGAAAAAGACCTTAAAACTAAACATTTTATATTAGCAATATGCTAACATCTTGAGAATTTGTTTTGTCATTTCATCAATTTCATCTTTTGTTTTATGCTCTGCTGCTAAAATTGCATTACAAACTGCTATTGTTTGTGGAATTGTGGCAGCTTTCACCCACACTTTCCCATTCATACCTACTGATATTTCATAACTAATATCCTTACCAAGTACATTAAATAAAGGATAATCTTTTTTCAAAATTTTTCTGACCAAATTCAAACTACAAGAAAAAACGAAGCCGCCTTCAGGTAAAGGGCCTAATTTGCCTTTTTTTCCATATGAATCTACACATACTAATTCAGGTTCCATGTCACGGCTTGCAACAACAAGTTTAGCAAATACAAGATCACCAACTTGTATGTCAGGCCTGTTCTTCTTAGTGGCACCTTCAAAGGCTAAATATGACAAGGAAGCTTGTTCACTGGATCCTATATCCACTTTAAAAATGTCTCCAGACTTGTTTGTAACAACACCTAACACATCTTCAGATCGCACTGGCACATAACGTTTTTGATGAAACGTATCCACATAATAATAATTAGCATCTGGCTTTTTCTTAAAAATACCACTTGTAACAGCATAAATTTGATTCTGATGTACACGCAGACCTGGTCCATATACAACTTTTTTCAGTTCATCTTGCTCACCAATGAGATCTCCAGGTAATACAACATCTCCAACTGTAATATGCATTTTCAAATGAGGTCTTGTAAACAAAATATCCTGCAATCAAAAAGCGAAGTTAGACCAGATATATTAAAAACAAATATCTTCAAATACACTATTAAGTATATTGTAAAAAATAAATCCCTTCCTCCTTCACTAATTGTGCAATTTTAACTTAAGTTTGAAAATCTTAATGAATACAGTATTTACCTTTTAACAGCAATTTCACTGAGTAACTTAAACAATTTTTCAACAAACAAATTTTAGCATATAAAATGTCTATGATGAACTTTTGTTTCTTAATTCAATAATCCTGTAATAGAATCGACTAGTTAATGAACCCAATACTGTATCCTGTGATGGAATCTTCTAGTTAATGATCCCGATACTGCATTGCTATAACTCGCATGGGTCTGCACAATTATTCAGATCCAACATTTATTCTGTAGATGTAGGATAAGCTAGTTTTCTTTAGTAAACCAGCTGTGATTGTCCATTATTACATTAAAAAACGTTGCCAATTATACTGGACAACCAAGGCAAGTGTAAATGTATAAGTTGCACAATTGAATACACTTTACAACACAAGTTGTAAAATTATCAGTACTACACGTTTTGCAGTAACAACTACTGAAAACATGCTGTTTCTAAACGCGAGTTACTTAAAATCTGAAACTACTGCTAATATGTCCTACTTATTTTCCAATACATTTTCTTGTCATATTTACCTTTTTTTGTGAGATTTTTTTCAACTGCTTGATATCAAATTTCTATTTACTGCTGTACCAGACTACCGCGAAGTGGAATGCACTTCTTACTTCATACCATACATAACCAACATCTTTGCACAACAATGTACACGTTGAACGCAGTCGACAGCTGTTCAGTTATAGTTGATGTCTGATCAAGTCTTGAGAGAGAAACGTTTTACGTCCTGTTATTCTGATACGAAAAAATATTTGCAATCGAAGCGGCGAAGACTCGTGGACAGTAGACACATCTCAGTCAGTAACGGACAGTAAACAATTGTAACTGATTTAGTAAATACAATACGTTTTAATATAGTGACATCTGAAAGATCGTCAGCTGTAACACATCCAATCGAGAGCTTTAATTCATTACGAAGCTTGCAATTGCACAACCATGCCCAGGAGCTTCGTCAAAAGTCACTATTTAATTTGAAATGTGTACATATTCCTTGTGTATCTTCGATGATGCAAACTCTTTGCATTATGGGATATGCTTTTAATGCAAAATGTTTAATCACATTTCTCCCAAAGAGTATATTTCCTTTATGTTGGCAATGTTTTTCTAGGGCTATTGGATAAATGTATATAGTTTTGAAAAATAGGTGAAGGGGATTTCTATGTTGTTGAATGAGAAACGCACAACGGTAGATAAAGTAAAAATTGCTCTCTGCCAAAGTCTTCATTAAATATGAAGGTCTGAAACGTAAACGTTGCCCTCATCCATCAGGAGCACTAACATCGACTATACTTCGTATACTGGCCGATGACACCTCCTGCCTTATAAAACGAATTGTAATTGTGTTCTGTCACTGAACGATGAGTAAAATTAATTTAATATTTTAGTGTGCTTATTGACGGGGTTACAATAGAATTACCGTCTATCATCCAGCATGGCACTCCTAAATGTTGCTACCCTATGCGTATCGATGCATATTCTTTGGATTTTAATATTCTGGATACATCAATTACGTCGTATCACACCCGAGTGACATTCTGGTATGTCACAGTTGGTAGTGGCCTCCGCCACTACCAACTGTGACATACCTTTTTTGACATACCAACTGTGACACTTTTTTTTTTTTTTTTAATATATATATAGTGACCGATGACATTACATCATTTTTACACCAGTTTTATAAAATGAATCTTAATTAATTCGCGAACGTCCTTTTGCGCTTGATGGCCCTAGAAATATGCTCTTACATTTTTTTCCAAATTTTCAATTGTGAACGAAGTCCTTCTTTCATTCAAAATTACTTTATAACGGGAAGAATGTTCTTTCCAACTCACATAAAGCTATAGGGGCGTATTTCTTTGATGCTTTTTGTTAAGATTGTAGACATATCTTCAAGTTTTCAAAAAGAATGGAAACAATTTTAGACATTATTTCCCAGCCGGGATTGCGATTAAACACACTGGTAAATTTTTACTCAACCGCTTTACCTACCTCTCCACACACTTTCTTCAGCATTTGCTAGAAGGTGCCAACTATGCCAATAGCGTCTGTTAGCACAAGACCTCTCGTTTCTAGTTTTGTAATAGCTTTGAGTAGATATCCAAAATTTGCTGTTATGTAGTAAAGGTAGTTCTGGATATTTGGGGACGACCACACTTCCTTGGCTTACTTAATGGGAAGTGTTGTGTCTTAGTCAAAATCTCCTAAAATCTGTGATATTTTTTGAAGTTATCCGCGTAGTACATGGCGACTTCAAGACAGGATCTCGTCAATACGGATTGTGATGGTAATGGAGAGTTGTCGGGAAAAGCTTTGTTAAACGCTGCCACTTTGCTCGTAGCTTTCAGAATATTTTTTTCCGGCAGAAATTAAACAGTTTTCATCGTGGAAATGCCGACGAACTACTTCTGCCCAACGATGAGGTGCATGAACTGTGTAAGTTGTGTGTACCATATTCGGGTAAAAGACTTTTAAACTTTGGGAAGATTTGTACACGTAGGAAAAAAACTTTGGGAAGATTTGATCATATGCGCTGCTGCATCAGTCAGGAAATGCCAAAAAAATCGGGAGCGTAGGCTTCCGCGGCCGGAGTTAGTATTTAATTGGCTGTCTGGGTGACACCGCGTCCATGGCAATGGTGCCGACGTCACCCGGACAGCCAATTAAATACAAAGATTTTTTCATCGGCATTAATTTCGTCGGGGAAGAGAATACGTATAGCATCTATTACTACTCGAGAAATTGTAGAATGGTTAGTAACTTCTAATCCTTTAGTCAAAAGCAAATGTGGTTTTCTAGGACCATAAATGTCTCGTTTTCTCACGACAACATTGGCAATCTGCCTCGAACAGCCATTTGAGGTTTCATCAGCAGATAAGCAAAATTTCGAAGTGCCAATACCGCCTGAAATTTTGTTGATTTTTATTTCATATTGTGGAGTGAGATAATATTTACGAAGAGTTGACTCATTTGGAATTTTATGTTTTGTATACTTTGTTAAGAACTGGTTAACGCTGGGTTTTTAATTCTTGAAAAATGGGATATTTGTTGCAATTAGAGCACGGCACAAATCACTGTTGAATTCTTTCTGACTGCATTTGTTGAAGACAAGGTTGAAATTGTTTCTTATTTACCCCACATTTTTGGCATGAGCAGCCGTGCTCTCTTGTTGCAAGATATATTCTACACGGATATGTAGCATTACTGTTCTTGTTACGGAACAGAAAAGATAACTCACGGGTGATGAAAGTATTCTTAGATTTATTGAAAGCTGCTTCATAAGTCTGATGTAAATCAGCTGTTATGATGTCATCCAATCAGAAGGTTGATTGCCATCATAGTGACGTCGCTGTTGTGACGTAAAGGTCCCGATTGGATGGCACCGAAACAGCTGTTGACCTGCCGAAGGCAGCTGTGAATAAATCACAGTACGATGATCACTACGAAAGTTTTATAATAAATATCAAAGGGCACGCAATAGCGCATTTACATATAATAGTTATAATAGTTACATATAATTTATATGGCCGCGTTTCACACGCTTATTGTCAGCAAGTTCTGTCAGAGCCTGGTCTAGTTTTTTGCTTGATGTTACATAGCATCTTCGGCACGGATTTTCACATAGATTGCTACGTAAGTTTTGAGATGCACAAAAACTAAGAAACTTGAAATAATGTTGATAATTATATTTTCTCAAAATGCATAACCGTTGCATTTTCGCATTCTCGTGAACCAATTTTCAAAACTTAATTTCCACTCATTTACCTCCAGTGCTAAAAGTTCACTTTTGTAGGCATCGACAGCTTCTTCGGGGGGAAGGAGAACCTCCTTCCTTGCATGCGACTTTTGACTGTAGGGATCGGAAAATAATCATATGGGGCCAGGTCAGGACTATAAAGTAGTTGAGTGATTAGTTTAACCTCTGTTGACTCCAGTTGCATTGTGATGTTGGCCGTGTGCACACACGCAGTCATGGTGCAGGACGATTCTGCGCAGTCTTGTCTTGGGCAGCCGTTCTTGAAGCTTGGCGAAACCTTGTGGTAGACATATTGTCGTGTACCACCCAGCAGTAACAATACTTTGTCCTTCCGGTGGAACAGTTGAGATATGACCTCTTTTGGAAAAGAATGATGGCGAATCGAACTGATAAATCCACATTTCGTCACGAGTACCTATGTCAGAAACGCGCCTAGTTGCCTCTTGTAAATCTTTTCAACATTTCTTCGCATCATTCCACACGGATACGCTTCTGCGATTCTGTCAAAGTGTGAGGCACCCATCGAGATGCAACTTTCCTGACACGAAGATATTCGTGAAGAATTTTGAAAACTGACGGTGATGCAATCTGTACCGACCCTTCAATATTAGGGACACTTCAATATTCTTGTATGTCAAACGATTGTTTTCCCGCACCAATTTTTCCACTGCGACGACGTTTTCTCGAGTCACTGCAGTCGTTGGACGCACGCTCCTTCTTAGACCGCAACACAATGCAATAGCAATTTACAATTAAAATATATATTTTCTTACAAACATTTAAACACATATTAAAATAGTCACTTCAAACGTACTTAAATTCAAAACATCAAATATATGCTAGTAATATGTAAAATATTAAATACCATTTAACTTTGCTGTCACGTGTATTTTTTATTTGATTGCACCGCTTTAAATTCTTTGTGTTTAAAGAATAATTCTTTAATTTCAGTACAACGTTGAGTATTATAAAAATAATATATGTAAATGGGAGATAAATAGAATGCAAATAATTTTATATGCTTTTATTAAATGTCTTGGGAAACAATTGAGTAAGATTAATTTTTTTCGGAGAATAGAGTTCAATGGATACTCGATCTTTGTCTCATTCGAACTTATGAAAGAAGACGAAACACGATTCTCCTATCATATTCTGACTGTTCAGCTTTAGAGTACGTACCATTTCATTATACATTTTTTGAATTTAAATTGTGAGAGGGATGACGGCAGCGAACAAATGCGCATCGCACACAACCAAATCTGCGCTACAACTTTCCAAAATATGTTCACTATTTTGTGAAAACAAATAGTAAACATAATGAGAAAAAAGTGGACTGTCCACCCTCATAGTGGACACCTGGCAACCCTTCCCAACAGTGAGTTTAAGAATGTTATCAGAACTATATGTAAAATAACGCGTTATTTTCACATTCTCATGTGAAATATCTAGTCATAAACTGCAAAAAAGTCTGATAAACCTGGTAAACTACTTATTTATACCGAACTCTTAGTATAGAAAGTATTTCTGAGGCATTATCTACCAAAATTGGAGGTTACGTACGGTAGAGGTTATTCCATATATGAAATATTTAATATGAAAAACATATTTGTTATGTTACTGAAAATAACTTATAAAATGTATTGTAACGATACTCCAGCTCTGAGTACGAAGACGTGTTGATTTCGCGACGCTCCAAGCCTGGCAAATTGAACCGTTAGGGCGCCTTCCCACGGCGCGACCGCGGCGCGCTTCCTTCAAGCAGCAGAGCCCTTCCGACGCAGCCACCGCCGGAGCCACGGCCGCACCGCCGCCGTCCGTGGAAGGGGGTGGGGTCTGGAGGGGTAGGTTTCACCGACCCTCGGCGACGACGAACAAAGGGACCGGAGCAGGTAGAACGCTGCGGCCGTGGGGCAGTGGGAATGCTCCCATTTAAAGCTGTGTTCTGCTAGCGGTGGCGCGTGCCCCCTCCTCCGCTTCGCGTAGCTGGAGTTCGGCGTCGGCTGCCGCAGCAGCCGCCACCCGCTGCACGTGGGAAGGCCTCCATTCAAACCAATGCTATGCTACGCGTCGCGCTGCTGCGAAGCGCGCCGCGGTCGCGCCTTGGGAAGGGGTCCTTAGGGGCATTGGGAATCCGCGGCTCAGAACAAGGGGGCCGAACGCGGCAGCGTGTGTTTTGTACAAAATTATGACCGGATTTATGACGGCGAAAAGGAGGCAGGAACTCTGCCCGATGCACGACCACCCGCTCTCAGGGAAACAAAGGAGGAGGTTTCTGCACACCAGCCCTCGGTCACCCAAGAACAGCCTCGTGTTTTTTGTGACAACCACCTCTCCCAATGCATCCGGTGTCGCATCGGTCAAAACGTTTCTTTCCCAAAAAGAAAGATTTCAAAATGACACTGTGTATTGACACTGACCAACGACAAATTGTGGGGGAAGGAACCAGCCCTGCGCAGCTGCAGGCAGTAAACCGCGTTCTTAGAAAAAATTGAGACGCAGGCCGCAGCGAACTTCGCGAGTAAGGCCGCTTGCCCACGCTGCGAGAGAAGCGCGCGAACGTCAATCATCAGGGCACTTGGCCGACGACGGACAAAGGGACCGAAGCAGGTACCTGTCGCCGGAGGGTCGGCGAAGAGCCCTGATGATTGACGTTCGCGCGCTTCTGTCGCGGCGTGGGCAAGCGGCCTAATGGTGCCTTCACACGTGGCCACGGCGGCGCGCTTCCGTCAAGCGGCAGGCTCTTCTGTCGCCGCCACAGCTGCACGCCACGGCCGCACCGGCGCCCGCCGGGGAAGCCAACTTAAGATTTGCGCTAACACTATGTTGGTATTTTATTTGATGATTTATTTGATTTAGTTTTCTTGGTTTTGTTTTTCATTCACTCGCACATTCACACTGGGTTCTATTTATACTTGACATACGCACTTTCACACGCCACTATATACACCCTAAAACACTATTTTCACTGCACTGTGTGCCACGGCGCCGACTTTGATCCAAGCGTCCGTGGCGGCTAGACACAATGTGCCCTGGCAATTGTAACGGGCGGTGCCTCACTCGTCCCGCTGGGAGCCTCAGAGTTCTGCGAGAAGCTGCGGCGGTAGCGCCCGGAACGCGGAGGCCACTTGCTTGGGCCACCTTGGAGGAAAATACGTCCGGTGGACCTCACAGTTCCCCGACCGGCCGGTTTCGCGCAAGAACCGCGGAGTTTTCGGGCTCAGCACCCGCGTGAGCGCCGTGTGTGCCCTCCGGCGGATCTCCTCCGGCAGCTGACGACTTACGTCCAAGGCCCCGTAGGTTACACTGTTCCTATGGTGGCGGTTAGGAGGAGGAGGGAGATGCGGTCGCATGGCGGTCCGTACCGCTCGGTTCTCGGCCGCCCAAATCGGGCGTAAGGTCGAGACCGACGCTACCGCAAAGGTTTCGCAAGCATAGGTCCATAAGCTGCGTATGCAGACGGTGAAAAGGAGACGCTTCTGCGAAAGATATAGGTCCGGGGGCCTAAAGAGGGGACGTAAGAGGGAGGTCCTCGCAAGAATTTTGTGGTGAAGGTCCTTGGCGTGCTTGTGCCAATAGAGGCCACGATCTAGAGTCACACCAAGGTACCTTGCGCATGGGGACCAAGGGAGATGCGAGCCCGCTAGCAACACCGTTTCCTCGGGGTCTGCCCTCTGACGGGTGAAGTTAACGGCCACGCATTTTTCAAGGTTTGAGGTCAGGCGTTTCTGGCGGAACCAGGTGGGAAAGGCGGCGAAGGATTCATTCAGGTATTCACTGATTGCTTGCTTTTCGCCGATTTCATGTAATACGCGAAGTCGTCCGCGAACATCAGGAGCCCGCAACCCTGAACTACCGTTCTCCTTTCTGTTAGCAGAGGCGCATCATTGACGTACAAGCTGAAGAGGGTGGGTGGAGAGCACGCTCCCCTGTTGAACTCCCGCCTCGGCGCATCTTAGGGACGATTGTACGCCGTTAACTCGCACTCTGAACGTTCTCTCTGTGAGACAACTGCCGATCAACCTGGTATAGCAACAGCTTATCCCTGACTCGATGAGACATAAGAGTGCCCCCTCATGTCATACCGTGTCGAAGGCCGACCGCATGTCCAGGAAGACGGCAGGCAGCTTCTGCCGCCTCTCGAGAGAGGGAGGCCGATCTCGGTGCAGAGGCGCGTCAGCTGCTACACGGAGCTATGGCCCGCTCTGAACCCGAATTGTTCGTCTCGGAGGAGACCTAGACGTCGTATTTCCTGCTGCAAGCGCAGCAGTATGAGGCGTTCTAATATTTCCTAGGAGCGAGAGTAGACTAATGGGTCTATAACTACTCGGCAGGAAGAGGCTCTTACCGCACTTGGGTATTAAGTAAATGCTCGCTGTTTTCCCCGGACGCAGGATATATCCTTGTGCTAAACAGGCATAGAAGAGTGGCAGGAGAAATTCAACCTCTTTGTCGCCAACGGCTCTCAATGGGCGATGATGATGCCGTCAGGGCCGCAAGATTGTTTTGAGTTGAGACGGCGGAGCACCCCGCGGAGCTCTCCGTCCGTTACGCGACGGGCTGATGTATTCGGCGTGACTGCCAGGAGGCACCGTAGGTGCTCCGC
The DNA here is from genome assembly GCA_017312745.1 of Gryllus bimaculatus. Lineage (NCBI taxonomy): Eukaryota > Metazoa > Arthropoda > Insecta > Orthoptera > Gryllidae > Gryllus > Gryllus bimaculatus. Next base: position 4,121,905 of record BOPP01000062.1, read on the forward strand.
AGTCACGTGGGCATCGCTGGCTCCGGCGTCGTTGGGTCGGAACTGCCGCACGAGCGAGTCAGCAAAGCCTTGGCTTTGCAGCGTCGTCCCACACATACACCGGTGCCAGAGGAGGTTGACCATGAAGCCTTGGGATTTCCGCGTTGGTTTGAATGGGGCGATTTACTCCTGGTTGCCGCCCCAGCGCTTTGGATAAGCCCCATCGGCGTTTATCGTGGAGATTGCACTCTTCTATTGTACTTTTCCACCGAACGTTTCTCTCGTCTCTCAGAGACGCACGGAATTCTCGGCTCAGCGCTCTCACCCGCTTCCCGTCTGCGGGATCACCAAATCGGCGATGAAGCTTTACTGCTCTGGGGAGCGCTTGCAGTGTCCGTCTTTGCTCCTCTGTGAGCTCGGGACGAGAATTCGGCACGCGCGTCACTTTCGCGACCTTTTTGTAAACTGACATAACCGTGTCAGTGAACAAGTTCACCACAGATTCTATATCCATGTTTGTCACCAGCGGTCTCTGCTCGAGCTAATCGCGCACTTAAGCTTGATAACCGACCCAGTCAGTGTCGCGCGTTGTTCGCATTCTTTGCTGGCGTACTGCGACAAGAGATGCCATCACACATATTACTGGATTGTGATCGGAGTCCAGTTCGGGTAGTGACGACAGTACATCGCCATCAACCCCCGTCGCGATCGCAAAATCGATAATACCCGGTCGCTTGCGCGTTCCGCGATGGGTTGTCGGGAAATACGTGGGACTTTGGGGTGCGCACACACATATGCCCCGTCTCGTCGCTGCTAGAGTGGCTAGATTGGAGCCGTTCCTGTTGGAACCTAAACATCCCCATGACCAGTGTCTTGCATTGAAATCACCAAATAACAGAACCTTGGTATCGAGCGCGAGAATTGCTTCGAGGACGTAATCGGTGTCATTATTTGGGGCCACTGCCCGCCCTTTTCCCCGCAATGAACACGGGCGAGAATGTCAACGAAAAAGTGTAGTTTCAAGGAGGCGGCAAGACATGTTTTTGTGGCAGGAATAGAACATGCCTGTTTAAACCCAGAGGGAAAGAATGTAAATTCCATGTAACCTATGGAACATATGCATGCTCACATTCATCCTCATAATCATTTTGATAGTTCATTAAATGTGTTAACACAGTATATCTATTTTATTGTTCTTGCAATTCCGCTTCCTGAACATCCTGGCAGGTTACAATATCCTTGCATTAAGTCAGTTATTACACTTAGTATATTGCTGTACAGATTCGTGATTACCTTATCAGGTAAGCTTGGGGTCCAAAAATACCCCAAGTATTTACAGTTCTTGATAGTAAAAAGCAGATATGGTACGAGGGTTAAATAGGCATTTTATACACTAAAAATCCACGCAGAAGCAATCTCATGCATGAAAATGGATAATTTTAAAAGGTACCTAAAGTTAGATTCAAAGAAACAAAATAACATTTAATACATTGTCCGGGCTCTAATAATTATAGTACCCATTAGTCAAGGGGGTTTGATTATTTCATTGACAGAACTATAAAATGAATTGTGAAGCTCGTTTTTCGATGCAAACTATTTTCTATTAGACGAGGGCAAACTCTTCTGGTTATCAGAGTTTGTCAAGAAATCTTGTGGCTATAATTTATATTGAATTCAACTGAGGAATGGGGGTAGGTATGCCGAGGTCAAGAAAGCGTGCGCGTATAATTTTTTTGATTTTAATACCATAGATACGCTTGTGACACTCCCGGTGAGTGAGGGCATCGTTTGCTCATTCACATTCTCCCCATGGAGTGTCCATCTACTGTTGTTTATGCAAGTTTGTAAAAAGATCAGCTATACAATCTACTGCCGTCTGAAGCAAGGCTCTTTGTATCTATCTGTATTACATATAGAGGGCCTAATCTAAAGTCGTCTTCATAGATTAACACATTATCTATATAATACTCTGTTATCTATTCATCTATAGTTTTTCCGTGTATTATTCGGGCAATGAGGTTACACATGTGGTAGTTCCCTTCTATACCACACGAGTTCGCTATAATTTTGCGCATAATCAACATATACATTGTCTTTGATATTGAGGAAAAAGTTGCTTTGGTTCTGTACGTTCTGTAGTTGGTTGAGGTTAATATGGCCGCTGTGACGGACGGCACTGGGCAGGTTGCGTAAGCCAACGATTTTACTTTTGTTGTTGGAATCCTAGTCTCGACACACTGGTGGAGGTTGTTAGTGACATCGGTGGTAAACAAAATGGTTCATCAGCTTCATATACGTATCCTGAAGAACAACCAACCACATCCGCAATGACGACGATGAAAACCCGAGGAGCTGCTGCTCCTAACGCGAACTTCACTGTATTCAGTCACGTTAAATATGAACATCTTGTTGCTGGCATCTCTGGTGGTGTTGCTTCGACCCTGATTTTGCATCCATTGGATCTAATCAAAATACGATTTGCTGGTAAGGACATTTTAATTTCACTTGATCTCGATGTCTTTATTTAGCATCTGCTATTTCCTTAAGCGTCTCTTAAGCGAATGTTTAAGATTCTCCTTTCTGTTGAAGTTGCACGTTTGCTATTGCATTATTTTGAAAATTCTGAAAAAGTTGTACCCTTCAGTTATTTCAGAAATGTTTCCCTATATGTATGTATAAAATTGCTCCCTTGTAAATCATGACGTTTGTCGCCTCATTACTTGTTCTGACATATCTGCGTCTTATTTATATATTTCTTCATTGCCTTATTTCGGAAGGTATTCAAAGTACTATAATTTACTAGCACTAAAAATGTTTATCAATGCTGCCATGTGAGTGATAAGTGTAGCTGACCTTGGGAGTGACCACATAAAAGGCTATAAAAAAGGAATCTGGATATATCTGGATTAATTTTTTTTTTATGACCCTGTGTTGTGGCACATTGACATGGTATGAAGCAATGATTCTTAAAGTGATAACCTATTAACTTCATATATTAAATTAGTATCACAACTGAAAAATACTGAATGTTTTGAAGCTCAAGTCCAATATTTTTAAATACATCCATATAAACAAAACAAAAGAAGCTTGAAAAACTAATTTTGCTTTAATTGTTGAATGTTTATTTTGTGGATAGGTACTTCTTGTTCAAATATTAGATCATTGTTCATTCAAGCTTATTTGTTGCAGTTAATGATGGGCAGACTACCACAACTCCCCAATACAAAGGTTTACGGAGCGCAATGTATACCATCTTTCGTCAAGAAGGAGCACGTGGATTATATCGTGGAGTGACCCCAAATGTTTGGGGATCTGGCAGTGCCTGGGGATTTTATTTTCTGTTGTAAGTTGAAGGCTTCGTGTTATTTGAAATCAAATTTTAAAATGTTAGAAAACATCATCTATTTTGGATATTGCTTGGATTATTTTCAGCTACAACACCATAAAAACATGGATTCAAGGAGGAAATACAAAGAAACCACTAGGGCCCACAATGCACATGATTGCTGCAGCTGAAGCAGGAATTCTTACATTAGTAATGACAAACCCTATCTGGGTTGTTAAAACAAGATTGTGTTTACAATACAGTGATATAGAAGCAGCCAAATTACCAGATAATAAACGTTATGCTGGAATGCTTGATGCCCTTACAAAAATATATCGCACAGAAGGCATTCGTGGATTGTATCGGGTAAATACTTGCAATTCAATTTTCTTTGTGACGCACTCTTCATCTTCATTGTTGTGATTGTGGCAAATACTTGTCTTAATGCTTAATAAAGGCTATGCCCATATTATTTATTGTAATTTTCACAATAGTTTCTGGTTCTCTTGAATATTATTTGTGAAGTGAAGGTGTTATTATGCAGAAACTGTGAAAAAAACGAGAGTTGGTAAAGCAAGCGCCTGTTTATTACCATACTTCATAAGTAAACATTTGCAAAGTATTGCATGTTATGAACACTTGTCAATATAGTAATTAAAAAAATGTTTTGTTGCAACATTTGAGTTCAATAACCAGTAAGTTTAAGTGTCATTTTTGTGCTGCAGCCACTAGTCCACTTTGGACTAATATTCTTGTTTTTATTTTTATTGTTTTATTTTTTTTGTTTCTTTATCAGGGATTTGTTCCTGGAATATTTGGTGTTTCACATGGTGCTCTACAGTTCATGACATATGAAGAAATGAAAAATAGTTACAACCAATATAGAAGATATCCAATAGACACAAAACTGGTATAATGTTTTGAGATATTTTGAAATTTTTTTTTTTACCCTTAAGACTTCTCTTGACCTAATCAGTTTTATGGCAAGTCTGTCTGTTTGTTAATTGAATTACTTTTAACTTTTCAGGGGACAGCTGAGTACCTTACTTTTGCCGCTCTTTCAAAATTGCTTGCTGCTGCTGCTACATATCCATACCAAGTAGTGCGTGCTAGATTGCAGGACCAGCACCACGACTACAAGGGATCTCTTGACTGTGTCCTCCGCACATGGAGGTATGAAGGGGCGAGGGGATTTTATAAGGGACTTTGCCCATACCTTCTACACGTCACTCCCAACATATGTCTTGTGTTCCTCATTTATGAGAAATTTACTGCAAATAGTTAAGAAGGATTAACTGTGAGAAACGTCAAAAACATGAGTGACATAGTGTCATGCACTATTGATTTTCCTGCTTGAAAAAATCAGTAGATTGTTTCCTGTTCCTGTCATTATAACCAAACATGAATCTGGTACCTATGCCTTGTGTACTCAATATCTCATGTTATAATGTTTTTACTGTTTATTATGAATACATACATGCCACATCCAAATAATGTCATGCCATACGTTACTGCTTTCCTGGAATATTATAAAAATAAATGAAAGTATTGTAATAATTCAAGACTATGTCTAAAAGATTTCTTTGTGAAAACAGAATTATCTGCATTACTTAATTAAAACTTCTTTTGTTATTCTATTAATTTCAATGCATATTCTAATCTTTCAGATGGAATATTTACATTAACAGCTCATTCCCAGGTAGTTGCAATTTTTCATATTGTTTTTTCATTTTGAATACAGGAAGAAAAGCAGATATATTGCCTTATCGTTTATTCCTGTAAACTATCTGGGAAGGGATCTGTGCTATTAAACTCCCACTTGTTATTTTCAAATGTTTGCCCACAATAAAATGCATGTACTTGGTATTGTTTCATTTGAATGGGATTAAACATTTTCTTGGAAACTTAAGAACTAAGTCTTCTTCAAAATGATTCTCTGCATAAACTTTCTCTTTCATGTTTAATTTAAAAATTCATAGTACAAAAGTTAAATAATAGTTTGTCTTAGAAATGACGAGAGAAAAAGTTCCTTAATTTGCAGAATTCCATTTCCAATTTTGTTTTACTAATTTTTGCAGAAGATTAATTTGTTGAAAACAGCAACTTTGACTGGCATGATCGTGTATCATTAGAAATCGTGTATGTTTCATTATTATAATTATTACTGCTACTACTATTACGTGTATTCATGTTGTTCAAAATTTCCAGTGACTATTTCAATGTTTAGGATGTATCTTTTAATGTAAAATAATCTGATTATGTGTAATTATTACCAATGTATATTGACACTTTTATGGTTACTTTCAAATGCAATATATAAGACTGAGTTCTTCAATGATTTTGTTGCTCCTTTGATATAAAATATTGTAGCTGTGAATATATAATATTGCCTAAAATTTTCAAGAGTTTAAATTTTTTATTTTTGATTATGTGGTTTAAAATTAGCTAAAATAGTGTCATTTTCATATCCTTGTAGCAATTATACAGCTACATGTTCTTTCACTGCACAATTTGTATCAAATGATAAAGAAAATGAACTCAATAGACCTGAACTTTGAGAGACAGTAAAATTGCAAGATCAAGAAAGATGTATTTAATTGTTTGTTTAGAATTTTCTAACCTTCCAGTTTTTGTTACTAAATATATTATTTTGAAATGTTAATTTTTTAATGTAAAATTGCATTGTACTTTGGAGGTTTGTATTATATTGAAATTTTAAAGGTTTTTTATTTTGACTGTCATAACTGACTCGATTTGTGGTTTTGTTCCTGAATTCTATTCTTGTATTGTCTGTTCTTTGCAAATCACACTATGTGATATTTAAATATACCTACTCTGAAGGAAAAATCTGCACACTGTATTTTGAATTGTGTGCAGTTCTGTGTGTTTGTACAAAAAATTCAAAAGATCAGAGCTCTTATTTTTTTAAAACTTTTTAAATACAGTGTAGGAACTAAAGTGAGCATCATTTGGTCAAGTGACTTGAAGGTATTTGGTGTTGCTCTTGCTGGTGCAAGAGGTTTTGTGATATATGTGTGAGCTTAAGTGTTATTTATGTTAAATGAAGCACATGCAGTATGAATGAATGTTTTTTTTCTTTCTATTTTCCTTATGTTTATGAGGCAACCTTGCTGGTTCAAGGTTGTGGTTTGTAGCAAAGTAATTGATTTCATGTGTAATGAAGATAATATCAATTATTAGCAGTGTGCATTTATATTATTCTGTGTATATTGTAGGAGGTATTTTGATTTTTGTGGACAGAGGGTGTTTTTTTTTTTCTTCCCATCATTATTTTATTCATGATTATGGGTTTTAGTTGATGTATTTTGTTATTTTCTTGTCCACTCAAAAATTTCACTTGATCAAGGGAATGTTTCATTTCTGCTTCAAGTAATGTAATAATGGAAATGAAATTCTTACTCTCATAACATGAGTAATACTTGTGGAAAATATGAAATAAATGTAAAAATTAATTTGTGATTGTATAAAGGAAAATTCCTATATGCCTGCTACCGTTCAGATGAAATTAAAATAGACTTAATGGCATTGAAATGTTTTATTTATTTAATGAATATTTTGTTGTGTTCTGTTATTTTTTTCTATTGAGTGACATGATGGAATGCATGAGTGATGTAGGATTGGTGCAAGTATCATTGATTGGCAACTCGTAATCACAATATAATTCTCAGACAAATAAATAGTTATTGTGAGTTCATATGCTACAATGAGATGAAATAATTACCGATCATTGGTTGCATTTACATTACAAGCTTTACCTGCTTTAGCTCGCAACTTAGAAATTACCATTATGTCCCTGTTTCTTTAGGTGGTGTTGTGAAGAGAAATGTCTTTGAATATTTAAATCTTGGATTTTATTACATGTTGTTATTGGTTTGCCCAAAGCATACTCTGTGCTGTGTTTCACAGAATATTGAAGAAAAAATGAGATATTGTGTTCAGAAATGAACTTCATAAAAATTTTTGAAAGAAATGCAGTATACCACTTAATGATAATTAACATTACCGTTAATGCCGTAATTCTTTTTCATTCAATAAATCCATTAACGGGCAGGATAAACTCCAAAATGAATATCTAATGCCTTTTTCATCTTACCAAAAATTTCCTCCTCCTACATCATCAGTTAAGTACTTTGAATAATTTTTCTCCACTAGTGATTGAATCTTCTGCCTTACTGCTGTTTTATTCCCTCTATTGTACAAATGCCATAAATATATTACCAGGTCTGTTTACAAATTTAATCTGTAGAAGCACTGCTTAGATCTTCTGGGTTATTCCTGTAATATGTTAATGAAAATTGAGTTTAATGAGATTTCTTTGGGTTCCGTTTCAGGTATGAGGGTGTGCGTGGGTTTTACAAGGGGTTGAGCCCTAATTTGACACGCGTCACACCTGCAACCATGATCACATTCCTCATGTATGAGAATGTGTCACATTTCTTATTGTCTCTCCGGAAGGAGCCTGGGGTAATGTGACTGACTGAACATATCAAGGAATGACCCAGAAGACTACCCTTGACCAGTTTCCTCCCATCCAGTAAAAGAAATTGGAGCACAACTCTGGAATAAGTATAACTTCTTTATCTCAACGGGCTCTTTTTAATTTACTACTCAGAGTAATATTTGATGGCATAGAAGTTGGTATCAGTGTCCTAATTAGCATTGTTATAGTTTGTACATGTTTTTCTTTGTTGATAATTTCTTCTGAATCATATACCTGTGATATATTGTAAATAAACTGTTGATATTTCAAAGTATTCATTTCTATTTTGCCAGAAGCAGAAAATTGTTGCTTCGTGATATTGTATGTATAAATACATAGAACTTGTCTGTTTCTGTTGAATTTTGCTCTGTATGTAGAACATTAATTTGATTTGCTGTAAAATGGCAGCTTATTGTTGAAATGTGAATCTGTGGTAACAAAAGCATCACAATACATCATGAGATTTTAGTGATTGATGCAGCCATTCCCCATTTTGCTTTATTAATTACACATAAACATGCAAATATCTGTTCATTGGTATCACAAATATTTGCCATTTCCAATGTATTCCTTATGTAAATGATTTGGAGTCAATAAAGACATTGCCTCTATGTATTTCTGTTGTTGTCATTTTTTAACATAAATTGCTAAATCAGAGTATTTTATTATTTGGATCAGGAGAAATTTCTTGGGCAGAAATTGATGGTTCAATGCAAGTGTTTGAAAGTTGAGGCTGTTATAATATCAAATTTTCTATATTATCTTACAAAATCAACAATGAAAACTTTTCATTTGCATTCCTATTGTTGATTAGAAAGGTGAAGATTAATTCAGGGTAAAGGTATTGAAAAGATACCACATAACAAGTCATATATAGGTTGTCTGTCGTCTTGTACAAAATTCTGAAAGTTGGGTATTGAAGAGTGTCAAAAATGTATTACTTGTATCCTGTAAATTTAATTTTTATTCAAACTGTAAACATACTTGAAATGAAGCATTGAATGAAATTATATATAATGTAAGTTTGACTAACAATTCGGGTAACAGATTTCATAGAAGTTCTTAGTGCCATATTTACTGAAGTAATAACAAATGCTAAAGAGACAATACATGCCACTCTGTGATATATGTTCTTTAGTTTAAGTTGCTACCCATGTCTGAGAGTACTTGTTCTTGTTTTGGCAATTTGGCAACTGCATGTTCTTGCCACCTTTCAAGACAGCCCTGCCTCGCACGTTGAGACGGCAGAGGAGGCGACAGTCAGCTGCAGCAACTTTCCTGTTTCTGTGCTTTTCCCATTCAAGATAGTATAATAATCAAGGTACAAGGCTCACACACCAAAAGCTTTTCACACTGCACAGAATGGGTGGGGTGGGAAGGGATAAGCAGATACATGAGCAAGAAACAAAACTTATCAAGGCGATTCTATCCAGAATGCTTAAGAAATAAAATTGTAGTACTGAAGATGTGGAGAGAAGTGATGACTGTTTATCAATTTATTAGCACCAGCATAACAATAATTATTATTTAATGAAAATTGGCTCAGAGAGAAATCAGAAAGATATCATGTGAAACTTTACTGCCAAGCGATTCGTTATTTATAACAATAATGTTTTATCACAATTGGATCTGATTATTATGCAAATAGGAAAGTCTTTATAAAATTATTAAAAATATCAATGAAACATAAATCAGTAGTTAATTAATAATTATTGAAAATAATTAATAAAAAATATTAAATTATATTTTTTTTAAAATGACAAAAAATGACCGTCGAGTAAATGCTAAAAGTAACCACTGCTTGTTAAGACACTGGAGTTTACTCTTTTCAATGTAGTGGCTGCAGTACATTGAAGGCTAACAAGGACAGCAGTGTTTTCTCTTTCTCCCAACCAAAATTAGCCTCATTCTTTCTGTCCGAAATCTGAGTGCATGCGGCTGTGGGTCGCTAAAAGTGAAAAAGATGTCAAAGGTATTTCATGCATTGCCAAAACAAGAGGTGGACATGCAGACACATGGGTTGTGAGTTAAGCTAAAGACCCTGTATAACTGGAGACATTAGCTAGTGCCCCCTTTGGGCCAACCTGTCATCATCATTCTGATATTAAGTGCACAGTTTCAGAGATTTTTTGTTTACTTAAATATCACAGAATGGTTAAAATATTTTCATTTGGTTGTTCGTAACTTTTGTATAGGGCTGGGAAGGTATGTGCTACATTTGGTTGCATAAATGAAATGAGAAGAATCATTTATTTTGATTTCTTTATGACGAGGATGTAAGTGCTTTTTTATGTAAATATTTCACTTTCTCCAATTAAATGCAGATTTTAAATCAACGAATAACTATTTTGTATTGCTTGTATTATTGTACATTTACATGTACATTCCAAAAATATCAAATGTAATATATAAATGTAAAAGAAAAATTGATAATAATAGTATAATAATAAAATAATGTAAATATTAGGTTTATTAGAAACTACAGGATTCCAAAAGGTATTGTATAAGTATTGAAATTTGAAATGTCACCAATTTTCCAGGTAACGTCACTAGGTTTGCAAGCGAGCAGTTGTATCCAATTAAGTGTATGAGCAAGGATCTCACTGTCTCATATTATCTCTACAGTATTTCGTAATAATATTGTTGATATTTATTATATAGATATAGCTAGAATTTCAAATTTATTATATATTTCAAGTGAGAATTGTATTAATAGTTGTTGCAAAATATGGAATTACCTATTGAAAAGAATAGTATCAAAGAAATCGAAAGGACATTAAAGCCCTACATATTCTGAAATAGAGGGCAAGAGTTGGGAGACAAAAAGGTAAGCCAAGGAAATGATAGAACATGGAGCATTACAGTGAATAAGGGAATATTGGAAAGAAAGGATCAGGCTACTAGGCACAACACTTAAAAATGTATGATGAAATTCTGTTTTTTACTTTCCTCACATGAACTTATGAAATTGCAATTACATTGATAAAATTTATAAGATAATATTTCAGTTTGAGAAAGATATTCAAAAGATTAAAAGTGGGAGAAAACAAGCAATTTAAAAGGAACAAATTCTGTAAAAAATTCTCATGTAAGAGAGAGTTAAATAATTTTACTTAAAACCTTGCCTACACAGTAAATGGAGTGTTTGTGCTGACATAATAAAACATATCTATGAACTAATAATATAGCCCATTCCTGTGGTTCTTCAGAACACCTTTGATCATCTGTAGTATTTTGTCTTTCCAATTGCTGTAAAACAAAATCCTAGTAAAATTCTCGTAAGGAATCGTTTTTTCTTATTTTACTGAAACTTTAATTTGTTTCAATATCATTATTTCTGATGATTTCTTTTAACTTTTATGTATTACAATATTACAGTAAATAAATAAATGTAAGAGAATTACCTGGGATACAAATTTACCTGAAAAGTTTTTGCTTTTTTATGAAGGCAATCATCACATTTTTTGAAAGCATGTTGTATAAAACTATTTTCCCCTTTTTGCTTCAAGGAGATGTATTTTCACAGACCTAAAGTCTAACTTGAAAGATTGTGTGACGTCATTTAAATAAGGCTTTGAGAGGATTCTCTAGAAAATTTTTATAAGAACTTCCTCATCATGCAACTAGTAAAAAATAATTCTAAATTGAAATTAGCAGTTTTTTTCTCTCTTTAATTTCTTCATTGTCATATGTGTCGTTTTGTAATGTTGACTGTATTTTGAATTTTTTTATTTTATAACGAATGTCATGAAGTTGACTTTAACACTTTGAAGTACTTTGAAGCTTTTCATTGATTTTTATTTATGAGTACTGTTCAATCTACATTATTGAAATTACTTTTGAATTGGGCTGAATAATGGTCTATGTTACAATTTTCAAATTTTACAGGGCAGGGGAAGAGCTACATGTTATTTCTTCTTATGAATTGTATTAGATGACTGGAAACAAAGACAGTTATTCCGTAAATATGTTTTGTTACTGAATTTATTATAAAAATTCATCTGTTAATTGATGAAAATCACTGCTCTGGTAATGGCTGATAGAATTCAACATACTGACTGGATATAATAGAGATCATCTTCAACAAATCCTTATTCTTATTTTTTGGGATTGGATTATGCTAGTCATTGACTGGTGATAGATCCTTACACATATTTTGAGGTTCCCAGATAATTTGATAAACTAAACATTTCCCAAAATTTCATAACTCTATGGCTGGTTTGAATATGAATATTGCAGAGTTCTTCAAGATGGTATTTCACCCTGAAGTATTTTGTAACCTTTAATTATGATTGGTTTTCCTTTCTCTCTCTACTTTTTTGATCTTCTTTTTTTGTTTTTTATTTTTTCTCTAATTGTTATTTAATATTTGAAATCTGTTTAATTCATTCCTACAACTTGAAAGCTTTCATTTTGTTTTTACTATGAATTACTTCCAGTCCTTTAGGCAACTCCAGACATTCAGCATTTGCTCAGCAGCACATTACTGCTTGCCCAGTCCTGGACAGCTGATGTGTTTGGCGAATGTTCACTCCCTTTCATGTGTCCTACAGACTGACACACAGTGTATAGGGTGAGGCCCGAATGCTCGTCACTCTGCAAGTAGCAACCAACTCATTCCCACTACTTGGGATTCGGCTTGCTACTGGCTGAATAACGAATGTGTGGAGCCACCTTTAGGTATGTACTGTATGCAAAGACGAACCTTGAAAGAGTAAACTTTTGTGTAGACATCAATGTGCTCTACAGATAACTAATGACATAGACCATAGATCCAACTGATAAATGCTTATTTTAGTTGCATACGAACTGATCTATTTTCCTGTTGCTGGGCTATAGGTCTGACATCTTTTGTTTCTTAGGAGTAAAGAATGAGTATTTACCATGAAACCACGATGCCTCTCCAAATCAAGGGATTATCAAGCATTATGCATCCATTGTTTTAATATACTCCAAATGAAGGGATCCAAGCAACATAATGATAACTGTCATTTCTCACATCCAAAATGAAGATAATAGAATTTCCCCAAAGAACAGATATTTTAATCCGAGCATGGCACAAACATTTGTAGATCTGCAATATGTAAATGGAAAACAGCAGGAAATGTATCTGTAAACTCATCAAACAAAAAGCTTCCCAATTAATGTCGTTTACAATGGTGCAAAAGAAGAAAATCAGAAGAAATTATCTCTCATGATAAAATTAAAAATTGTTGAGTTGATTTAAAAAGTACCCCAGGTTCATGTGTTTTAAATACATTATTTCATTTAGTGGTGTAAATTAGAGAAAATAACCAACAGTTAATGCAAACAAGGAATAAATTAATGTAATGTTGATCATAGGTATTTTTCATCAGTGTAGGGAGAACAGTTTTCAAAGCAATATATCTTTACTTAAATATGTAACTTAATGTTCTAAAAAATGTACTTATATGTTGTCTCCTTGGACTGTATATAGATAAAATTGACAAGTTGTAATGAATTATGATACATTATTGCATCTTTCATAGAAAGACCTTGCGCAACATATTGCAATAATATTTACTACTCCTCTTACAGTATATAATTTATTTTAGGTAAGAGAAGAGTCAGATTCCAAAATGTTAAATGTGCCTTTTTTGAAGACTTAATTTGCAATAATCCGTGAGTACAATAAATACTAGAGAAATTTACGCATTAATAGAGCCATATTCTAAAGTGGAGGACAAGATAGTTTCAACTTGTATTATTAACATTCTCGTATGTCTGGAGTGTACACTTAGTGATACGTGTGTACAGAATTGCGTCAATTTAAAGTTTCCCTCCATCTAGTGTACGTTCCCATGCTTTTTTTTATCCTATTACCCATCCGACCTACGCGCTGACAAGTGCTGCTACGAGAAGTACCGGCGGGGAGAAACATTTGAACAACGAATGTGTGTGCCTCCGTTGCAATCAAGATGGTAACATGTGATCAGCTGTATAAGTAACTAAGCATTACTATCCGCGAATTTCTGTTAACACTAATGTTAAGTCAAGCTGTGGAAGGGCGATTTTAGAAGAAAAAGACGTACCTTAACCAGAAATATGGTAAGTTTTCTTCCTTCTATGTACACTTTGCATGTGCAATTAGCGTAACGATATATCGAAGCCGGCCCATTCCTACGCGTATTAATGCTTTGACAAATGGCGGGGAAGATAATTTAAATCAGATAGGTATTTTTCCTTTTTTACCTTGTGATCACGGTCAAATTATTTTGATAAAGACTTTTCGTTTCAAGGCAATGATAAGAGTTAAACTTCTGATGTATTGATGCGTACGTGTCAGATTGGTTTCAGTATTAAATTTTCGTATTATATTTTGAACATTCATTTAATGTTTTATTCATTTTTATTAGCTGATTGAGGTTTATAATTTCTGTGTCAGTACATGTTTAACCCGTAAAAGGTGTTGTCCCTTCGAACCTTGTTTGAAGATAACAGGTGTTCGTGACGAAGCATTTCTAGCAATGATTTTTTCCTACTCATACTTTTAAAATTGGGCCTACAGAATAAACTGTTTTGTTTTATTATGTATTGCGTGTATAGTGAACTAAGTTCCATAACAGTAGACTCAAAATAAACACGGTTTAGTTTGTTGATGTTTCCTGATTGTGAATTGTTATCTGTGTGAATTTGCTCTCGGTAAATGCCCTGCACGTTTCTGTCTTTCAACGCGATAGTGTCACATTTATTTTCTAATTTACAAAATGTTAATGCTTGTCTACCGCTTTATAACTCGACTAAAAACAATTATTAACACTATACCTTTTCATTTTATATAACTGAAAATTACATTTCCAGAGAAAAAATTGCGTTCTTTAGGGCAGCAACCGAGGTGTGAACTTAAATGCATTTTGCTCGGTGAACGACATTCCGCAATGCAAACAGTCAGCGAATCGTTTCTCTACAGTCGCGAAAAATCTCATGCGTCGGAGAAAAACTCAAGACCGGTTGCACTACTTTTGCACGAGCGGGATTTCCGTAATTGATACAATGCCTCCCTTCTTTTTTTATATACAAAAGAAATAAACCGATATTTAAGAAACAAAATGTTTGTGCAAATTCACTAGTATTATTAAAAGTATATGTAAATTGTTATTTCATCATGTATCGCCAATGATCTTATCAGTAAACTGGATTTTAGGTAAATGCCTATTTACTCTTCTGAAGGACCCACTCGAAATTATCTATGAGAACATTTCATTGTCTTACGATGACAATGAACAACATTATAAGAGTCTATAAATGCGTATTTGGCCATTAGTGCCTAAAAATTGTTATTCGCCCTGGAAAAGCATTCGGTGTTATTGGAACCACTTATAACTAACATGAATGCGTTTCTTGACAGAAATTCGAATAGAAGCTGAAATCCGTGTTATCTGAATTATTCTGGTTGCGCTCTTCATCAGGAGAGGAAAAAGCCCTGACATTCCAACACAAAAACATACAGTCACAAAAGGTTGAAATAAAATAATGTTGTATGTATATGCAGACATACATATATAGAAATAGGACAAGTAAAGGAACTTATTATATTTTTGCTTGTTTTGTTTTCTTTTTAATAGTTCATTATGTTTTTATTAAAAGGTTCGAAGGAAAATAAAATAAACGTGAAAAGTTACGTCCATGACAAATTTCATACTGCGATTTAAGAAATTATACCGCATGTTTTTTTGTTTTGTTCTTGTTTTTTTAAATCCTATTTTAGGTGCCTAAAGTAAGGGATTTCAAATTTAAAAAAAATCTCATGTCTATTCATCAGTACTTTAATGATGTCTACTTGTCTCTTTCATTTGTACTATTTCGTGTCAGAAGAAAAGTAACGAATATTTGTTTTTCCTGTTCCTACCATAGGAACATTCACCGACACAGTGGAACAAGTCCCTTTGTCCTAAGTATAAAATATATTTGTTTTCAATGAGAATAATTTAAAACTGACACCTCATCCCAGATTTTAAAATCCGGATTCAAAGAAACCGTTCTATGTTATTTCTGTTGCTTGGAGATATACATTCTGTTTCTCTCCGTGGGGGGGGGGTGTTTTCTGTGGGTGCGAATCCTGCAATCTCTTATCGGGAGTGGGAGTGTGCCTCGCCTGTCCTCCCGGTTCGATCGCCGAGCCAGCCGCGAGGCGGAGGCGCGTGCGAGCGGGTCGTCTCCGCCCTTGGCGAACACGCCTTTCGCATTTATCGATCTGTACGCCCGCCCGCCGTCCTGCCCACACGTCCTGGGGACCTGTGGCTTCCTCAGACGACCGTCTCCGGCGGTGCCCGTGGGCTCCGGGTTCTGTCAATCCTTCCTGGCACGCCCCTGAGCGCCGAGACGTATTCCACGACAGAGAACTACGGCCGTAGCGTCTAGGTCTGTGCTCTGGGCCCTAAGACCCAGAGATTACTTGGAGGTATAATTTTGCATTTCTCCACTCTGCCATTTTGCGTAGATAAAGGCACGTTGTAAGTGCGGTCCCTGAATATTTCCAATTTGAGTTTGACTGCTGTCAGGAAATTCTTGTTTCAAGAAGTACTGCTAATAGCCAATGACGTTCAGTCCTGGACCATTCTTTTTCATCTCAATATACGTCATAATTGATTTGATAATTTCGGAGGTAGTATTTCCCAGCAGAAAATAACTACACGATCCTTTGATAAGAGATATTTATGGATATCCGTTCCCCCTTCAAATATTAAAATATAAATTGTAGTGCGAGCATTTTATTCTCTATTTTGTTTTTCTGTACCATAGGGAAAATCCAAGTTATCAGAAACAAAAGTGATTTCTGGGAGAATTCTGTGTTATAGTAAAATCAAAGTATTTGTTTTATCTCTGCTGTTGTAATGATTTTTTTAATATAATGAAATGTGCCTTAAATGTCAACTGATCGCAAGAACGAATACAAATAGACGATTAGTTGTAGATTGTGTACCGGCTTCAACTGAATCTGATGAAGCAATTGACATATGCTATTAAAAAACACATCATTTCGAAAAGAGTTTGACTGTCGTTTTGTCTTGAATAAAGATCTTATCACTTCTGTCAACAAGAAAAGTATTAACTGTAATTATACAACATTTAAAAAAATGTAGGCTTATGATATGTGATTTCTTGTTCTGGAATCCTTACTCCATCTCTTATCTTATGTAATTAAATTATGAATTAAATATAGCAGCGGGCGTAGTTGCCAACATTTGATAGCAAGACATTTAATAGAAACTTTACACTTCGGCAAACAAGCTACAGACTTTATGTTAGTCGTCTCGAATATATAGTTAAACTCCCCACTTTTCTAACTCTTCAAGTCTTTCTAGCAAATAGAGAGGTCTAGAAAACGGGCGCCGATAGGGAAGATGCAATTACTTGTCCAGTTAAAGTTAGATTATTTAAATCAATAGTCATAAACTGTTTTGTAACGAAGAATGTTTAACGACTTTTGACACTACAATGACATTTTAGGTCTCACCGCAATATTACTTCAACTAGGGGTGCTAAAAAAGCTCGTTCTTTCGCGCTCATACTTGCACGCAAAATTACGCGAAAAGTACTCGAATTTTCGACAAATTGTACGTGACATTATTTCAAAATCTATCTTTAATGAATGGATTTCATTAAGGGGAAAATCTCTATCTTAAATATTTTAGTTTTAGGAAGGCTCCGAAAAACATTTGATTTGCGATTTTCGAAAAATCAGAAATTTTAACGAACATGAGACCGACACCATTCTCTTAAACGTCTTTTACACTATCCAACGACAATATTGATTCAAAACGTTGGACCCATTTTCTGAAAATATGGAAAATGTCCCGGAGGCTTCATGTAAAGTACCCCCAAAAATTAAAATATCGGTTCAAATTCAAGAGGCCAGATCAACTAGGGAATATCAATTTTGGTGAAAATCGGTAGAACGGTTTAGCAGATAGCGTTGTTCGCAGACGGAGGAACGTAAAAAACGTTTTGCCGTCAATCAATTTTTCGAAATCAAGAACCCACAAAACACGGATTCTGTCAGTACCACGTGTGAGAGGATTTTTTTCTAAATTTATCAACTGGATTTATCCAATTTTTCGTTACCAGAGTAAGACAATAAGTGTTTTTCTGCCACAAATTTGCTACTTTTTCCCGCAGCATTACATTACAAGTATCTTCTTAAGGCGAGAAAGTAAAAAGTAGTATTGTAGTTTACTAGTGAAGATAGTTTCTGCGATCACTAATTTTGTTATTTCAAAGTTCAGCAAAATATCTGAGTATGGTGAATTCAATATTTTAATATCTTCATTTAGCCTTACAATATTTACCTATTATTGTTATTTTATTTACCTATATACACAATACTTACCTATTATTTACCTATTGGTTTCGTGGTACAGATTTTAATATTTTTTAGATCCTTCTCCAGTGTGTCCGTTCTTGCTCAGCACTTGATCCTAAGCTGTGCACGCTCTCAAAATATCTTAGAGATGTCTTTATGTCCTTGAATGTCTCGTGCACTGTTGGAACACTTTCTTTGTTGAATGTCTTCGTCGTCACTCTCATATTCTTCTGCTTTGGAAGACTCTTTTCAGAGCAATTGCGATATCCTGCCACAAATGATATTTCACTTATTTTAGCGCGCAGTCTGCGTGGATGAAGTCGTCAGGATGTGCAAAATTGTCGTTGATGAGTTGAAACAATTTTCTCGATAGTACGTTCCTTCAATCTCTTTCATTCAGCGTAAATGCTACAAAAATGGGGGATTTGCGATTGATTGATTGATTGATTATTTCGTGTGCGTCAACGTCTATGGAATCATTTGTGGCAGAAAAAACACTTATTGTCTTACTCTGGTAACGAAAAATTGGAAAATACGTTCGCAAAAATTGCCATTTTTCCTCCTCCCTCGTAACACTTGAAAGAGACCCCCACTTGAACGAATGTATGTACTATTTTCACTCCTACATACACACACACACACACATTTTCAAATAAAATCTATATTACTAAACCATATGGGGTAATCGGTACAGTTAGTTGTAGGCACCAATATAGTGATGGGCATAGCAACTGTAAGGGGTAATAATAAGATTTTCAAACAGCGAGAGGCTCTATGCATGTAATCTCTGTGTTTTGTGTGTCTTTAAGTTTGAAATCCCAGAATATGAATAGAATGTTGTCCCGCAGTGAGCCTAGATACACTTCAGTAGTTAGTGGTGTGCTTCACATGTCGTCTGTGCATCGAAACGTGAATTCGCGGAGGTGTGACTAGATATTAAGGATTAAAGTGCATTCGTCTGATTTTATTTGCAATTTTCTCTATGCGTAGTGTAGCCAGGCTTATAATCTACTTTTTTAATATGTGTTTTTACCTTCTCAGAGCAGACCTTAAGCAAAAAAAGGTAGTTCCCATAACTCTACATATTTCTGACGTATGGGCATGGAGTGCCCATCACTGTAATCTAAGCAACTTATTCTGTATGCATTGCTGTAATGTTAATATCGAATTTTGGAACTTTGTTTGCCTTGTTAAGCGAAAATATACATTTAGAACGATTTTGACCAGTGATGAGCACTGCGCCCATCACTGAAATTTGAACATGCCCATTACTGTATTAATAAACGTTCAGGAGTTAAATATTATCACGTTTTTATTACCTAAAACAACACCAGAACATTATCAATAAAATACTCTTAAAATGTTTTTAAAATGCCCTAAAAACAAAGATGCCGCTGATGTAACTTTCAACTAATCAAGAGTGCGTGAAAGAAAGGAGTGCTTACAGGGTGTAGCTTTGAGAACATCCTTCTGAGGTTCTCTCTAGAAAAGACTTCGCCCCGGTGTTGGAGAAGGTAGAACGCTCAGTAAAGCCAGAAACCTTGCAAAATGGTTTTAGAGCTTGTGGACTTCTTCCCTGGAGCCCTGAGAGTATTGATGTACTACTAAATGTCTAGGGCGGATGTACAATGACATTTCATCAAACGGGGGAAATGATAACGTAATCACTGGACCCTTGGAAAAAATTGAGATACTGTTGGAAAAGAAAGAGTATCAAAGTTTAATATCACTAAAATGGTAGTGGAAGAAGAACACAGCGAGGAATTCTTCGTTTTGTACGAGTTGTGTGAAGAACTTTCAGAGGAAGCAGAAGTGAATTAAGAAATAGGTGGTCTGGACATGCATCCCAATACGGAAGCACATTCTGAACAGCCGGATCAAGTGCCAGCAGATGTGCAACAGCCATCGGCTCTTCTTAATATAGCACCAAACTGTGAACCGCCACAACCGAGAACACCGTCTCCAATTGACGTTCCCAGAAGTAGTGCGCTGAGACGTACGAATGTTCCAACATTAATAGATTGTCAGATATGGCTAGAAACACCAAAAAAGAAAAGCAAACGCAATGTTCAGCGAATGCCGTTTGTCCTTTGCTGTTTAAGTTGAAGAGAACGGGTAGTTGGGGTGGTTCTAGTTGCAGTTGTTACATTTTGGCGTGAATGTAGCTTGGGATTAGTTATGCCATAGGTGTGTGGGATGTGATTGATTTGGGAAGTTCGGTGCTTTGGCACTTCCAAGATATACAGGCTTAGGTTTTGTCAGGATTGTGTAAAATACTAGTGTAGTTGTTTGTGTGGCTTCCCTTTTACTACTAAGTACCAATATACACAAATTAGTAATTCACAACATTTTCTCGAAAAATATAAGTTACATATATAATGTTTGTTTGACATCAGTCTTTTAGTAGGAAATGATATTCATAATTCTTTCCTGTCCTTGGATAAAAGATAGGATTGAATATTGGAGTAAATTGCATTAAAAGGGCATCCGCACAAAGACCGCTCCTGAGCCACCGCAAGGGTCAATCCGACCTTGTCCCTAATCGCCGACGTTGTACCTCCCTAGCGCGCGACGCTGCCAGGGATCCTCAGCCTCCGCAGGTCTCGAGTTCCGAAGCGCGCGAAGGCAGCGCACGTTCGCGGCGTCCACTTCATGCACAAACGTGCGAGAGCGATGTCCGCCCCTTCTAACTCGCCCTTAATTGCTGCTGTTCGCACCGCGAAAATTATCGAATTGTACTGCCAGATGTCGTTTCAGTAAGGCTACATATTATAGCGATCCGATCTGTTCTTAATTTTTATTGCTTATGAATAGAGACAGGATTTCCATTCACAATCAAATGCCAAAATACGCATACAAACATACACAATCAAATAGCCAAATATCCACGATGCAGGGTAAAAATGGACAAAATATGCACAATCAAATTTTATTTTACTTAATTTTTTGTACTATTGTATTTTGTAAAAGTGAACAATGAACCATTTTTTCTAAACTGTTCAATGTCAAATTAATTCTTTTGTCAGAAAAAAATGTTTTTCTATGCAGAAAATGACTTTTTTACGACACGACGAATTGGAGCTTACTACAAAAACCAAATCTAAGCCAATGTAAGGTCAAATTGTGCATTTTTTTCACTTTTTTTCTTTCAAATTTTTATTAATTCCAGACACTTAAATTAAACACAATCTTATATCAATAACATTAAAAATAATAAAAGTAAAATTCTGAAACTGAAGAAAAATATTTGGAAAGAATATGCATACTACCACATACAATAATTATTTAAAAACAATGCCCCAAACAGTTTCTACAAAACAATTTCTTGAACCTCAGAAAAATGTTAAAACTGCTAAAAAATTATTAATCGTACCCTGAAGAAGTACCCCCGGAAGATAATTATTTTCACTTCAATAATAATTAAAGTTCTGTTTTTCGTTTCATATCTATTTCATTGACTGTGTTTTATCCTTTTCTAAGTTTCAGTACTTCAAATTATATCATTTCTGCAACATTAGACTTGAGCTCTAAACTTTTCGACCAGGAAAAAACTACCAGAAGGTATATTTGTTTAATTGATCAATTTTTACTGTGTGGTCTACTTACTTTATTACCACAATTGCGATAAACACATTTCCATCCATTCTCCAGGCAATCGTTGTTTTCAATCCTTTCTTTGAGAAGTATTGCACACGAAGCCTTAGAAGAAGCCATTTTATACATAATTTCAAAAATTAAGAAACTTGTGTTAATCCTCTGTTGCACGCAAGCAGACTGAAAACCTGCACTTGATTATTTTCCTCTCCCATTATCAGCTATCAAAGGATATACAGTCTTGGCTTCATGTATCTACCGCATCCTTTGCAACGTATCATATTGCGTTAATAATTTGTTCGCGATTGTTGCTCCCCGCACGTGTACTCCTATAGCAAACCGAAGTAGTGTACCGGAAGGTTTAAATGTGTAGTATAACAATAAGCAACAAAGACAACTGTGTGGTATAAGGATCTAAGATCAATATATTAGTATTATTTATAGAAATTGTGTGTCAGCTTTAATATTCACAAATTATGAAGAGAAATAATAGGAAAGTACTTAATATACTAGATAGAAGTCTAAATACGCAGTATTAATTAAACGTCCAAACTTGCATTACGCATGATATTCTCCTCAAAACTACCAGAACATGCAAACATGCACGGAAAAAGTATGCATTTTTAAATGATTTTTTCATGAAACGTACACTGAAGAGCCTGCCTAATGTCGTATAGGGACCCCGCGAGTACGCAGAAGTGCCGCAACACGACGTGGCATCGACTAATGTCTGAAGTAGTGCTGGAGTAATTGAGACTATACATCCTGCAGGGCTGTCCATAAACTCGTAAGAGTACGTGGGGGTGGATATCTCTTCTGAGCAGCACGTTGCAAGGCATCCGAGATATGCTCAATAATGTTCATGTCTGGAGATATTGGTGGCCAGTGGAAGTGTTTAAATTCAGAAGTGTTCCTGGAGCCACTCTATAGGAATTCCGGACGTATGGGCTGTCGCATTGTCTTGCTGGAATTATGCAGGGGATGCACAATGGACATGAATGACAGCAGGTGATCAGATCGGATGCTTACGTACGTGTCACCTGCCAGAGTCGTATCTAGTCGTGTCAGGGGTCCCAAATCACTTTAACTGCACACGCCCCATAGCAACAGAGAGCTTCCACCACCTTCAACCACCATTGACCCTGTTGACATGCAGGGTCCATGGATTCATGAGGTTGTCGCCGTACTGGTACACGTCCATCCGCTCGAAACAATGTGAAACGGGTCTCGTCAGACCAGGCAACATATTTCCAGACATCAACAGTCCAATGCTGGTCTAGACGACTCTAGGTGCGGTAGACGAGTGGGCCTTTGGTTCCGAATCTCCATATCGATCACGCCTCGATCAATGGTTTGCACGCTGACACTTGTTGATGGTTGGAATGCTTGTTGAAATATGCAGCAATTTTCCAGAAGGCTTGCACTCTTGTCACGTGTAATGATTCTCCTCAGTTGACGATAGTACAAATCTTTCACGATCTTTTTCCGGCCGCAGCGATGCCGGAGGTTTGATGTTTTACCGGATTACCGATTTTCACGGTACACTCGTGAAATAGTCGTACAAGAAAAAACAAATTTCATCATGACCTCGGAGATGCATTCTCCATCTCTCTTGCGCCGACTATAACACCTCGTTGAAACTCACGTAAATCGTGATAACCTGTCATTGTAGCACAAGGAACCGATCTAACAACTGTGCCAGACTCTGGTTGTCTCATATAGTCGTTGCCGACCGGAGCGCCGAATTCTGATTGGTTCCAGATCTCTTTATTTCAATACGCATGTCTGTACCAGTTGTTTTGGCTCTTCAGTGTACTTACAGTAAGTGTAAGTTTGACATCTCTACGAAACGTAAATAAAAACTTACATTTGCATGGAAATTCTATCTTTACTTATGAAGATTGTCTATCAGAAAAATCTCTTTTGGCAGAGTATCCTTAAACCATAAGGAACAATATGCTGAAAAAACAATAAGTTTCTGTTTTCCTTCACTTGCACGAACTTAACGATAGGAGCGCGGAGAGCGCAGAAAAGTAATTATATATACGGTTGAGAATTATTTCCGCTTCATGGACCATCAAAATTCATCTTACTACCAAAATATTGACCTCGAATTTTGGCCTAATTCCCAATAGGAAAAGGTTCTTTTCCTAGGTCTAAATTCCTTTTCCTATCTTAGTAGACCAGTCAATAGGTATCTAACCAAGAAAAAATCGATATTTTTTTTTCTTAACACCTCCATGTATTTTAGGTGTGTTGAATTCGAATTTTATGTTTGCGATCTTAGTCCGCTGTAAAAGGTGGTGGCAACAAATCCCCCAATGGGGCGGAGCGCTAGTTTAGCGCTAAAGTACTTTATCTCGAATCTTTCCAATTTTCTAACATTGAATTTCCCACCTCTCCTCAACTCTGAAGCTATTCCTAAGAGACTCCAATACAAGTCCTGTGTGCTTCGAAATTTCATAAAAAATCAGGAAGAAATATTAATTTTAAATTTCACCCTTATTTCAATATAATATCCAAAATTCAAGCCAACTACATGCAGTTGCAAAAAAGCCAAGCATCGTATTTTCTTTTTAAAGTAGATAAATAATAAGTTTTGATTACCGAACAAAATACTTTAAATTCCTTTGATGACAAAAGAAGTCGGCCCCAGAGGAACGAACTGATTTAATTGAAACTGAAACCGAGCTGTCTCGCGCCAGATGTGCGAACAGTTATCTCCCTGTAGGAATTGCGTTCGAATCCCGCTGAAAAATATAATTATAGTTAAATAGTTATAAATATTAATTACCATTTGTTTATTTTGACTATTGAGCACTTTAAGGTTGGAGGATCGTACATTCTAAATTAAGTTTGCGAAGTAAAAGGAAATTATTTTTTTAAATGGTAAATTAATAAATTAAATAATTAATAAAATAATTAAAAATATTAAATTAATACATTTACCACAACCTAAAAACCGAAATGAAGAAAAGTAAACGAAATCGCAATTAACTTTGACACGATTAAAGCCATAAATCCAAAAAACAAAACATAACTGTACAGTCGAACAAACACATGTAAACATGCGAACTTTCTGAGCACGGTATGATACGGCAACCGAAGCACGTGGCACCGCAGCTGTAAATGATACAGCAGCCGAATTTATCCCTTCCTTCAAAAAATAATACATTATAATGATACATTCACTACGATTTGTGGTAAGTACATAATGTATTCGATATATTATTTTATTAACGTAATTGTCATGAAAAACTGTGTTAATGAGGGTTTATAACAGTTTTGAAATCTTAAAAATGGGAGGTATGTTTATTTACAGGAAAAGCCCATAATGCCTTGTACTTCATTCTTAACTACGGACGTGCTATAACTAATACATCAACACAAATTCGACAATCCAAAACACCGTTCCATTCACAAAGATACATCGCCCAACAATGAGAAGCTATTCTGAGCATTTCAAACTGCAGTGTCATACAAAATATCGTAGGCTATTAGGAAAAAATATCGTTGGTATTTAATAAGACCATTCCAAGCAGTGCTACACTTCACTACAGGTTATGCTTCCAAAATATGCTGTATTTTTTTTAACTGTCGTAGATTTACATGAAATTAATTTCACTTTTTGATGAAGGAAACCAGAAGTTTGCGTCAATGTCAACTGAAACACATTCGCTTTCCATAATATAATAAATGGATTTAATGAAGAATTTCTTCGAAATTATAAGAAATGTTGCTCCATTTTACATGTAAATTAGAGACTGCCTTATCGGCGCGAGAAGGCGTCTGTAGTCACGAGTTGTTTCGATTGGCCAATCGAATGTTTACTGTCACCGCCCAGATCCGTAAAAACAAGCGTGACGATCACTTAATGGAGACGCAACGATGTCTCTGGAGCGATGTGGGTCGGGCACGCCATTCATTGACTTCTCCGCTGTCGAATCGTCGTCCTCCGGTTTGCGCCGTCGCCACGACGCTTCGTCCCGTCCCGCCCCTCCCCTCCCGTCCACTCCCACACACGAGAGGTTATCACGCGAGGATGTTGCTGCTGAACCCGACCCTCTTCTCTCGTTTGTTTAGCTCCTCGCTTTTCAAGTCATGCTGCTTAATTTGCATCTTCCTTTTACTTCTGTATCGAGAATGTTACGATATACGAGAGCGTGAAAATTGTATCTTCAGGACAGTTCAGAGTGAAAATGCAAAAAGTTGTTAATGTTACCGAGCAACAAACAATTTGTTCAACATTTGTTAAATTAATGGCGTTTTTTCCATTCTTTATGACCGATGAATGCCATTTTTAATCATTGCCTTGTTCGCTGATTAGTTTGTGAGATTCAGGCCTCAGTTTTGAATTGGCACATCATTGGAAGGCTTATCAAAATAATTTATGAACCATGACACAATATCTTATTTAAGTTAGTTGGGCGAAGCGCGCTCTTTCGCGCGCTGAGATACAGTGTGAGGTGGCCATGAAGGTCTGCAATCTCGGTTTACATGCATCTTGGGTACCATGCGGCAACGCCCATTGCATGACCAACTGTTTATCTTATCTCTTGTCTCTCGTAAATCCCCACGAATTTCGCAGGTGTGAATAATTTTTTAAAGCTCGTGTGATTTTTATGGCACGCAAAAGGAAACTGGATGAGTCCAGTGAGATAAATGAAATATCCAATTATTCAGTGATACGTTTCGACCTTCTATGTAAATATAGATATTCGTATATGTGCAATATCCTGCCCGGAGGATAGCAGTTTCAGTCGGCGGAAGGAAGTTGATACAACCTCTAAGTACAGGTTCCTTGAAAATGGTCGAAAAGTTTAAAGGTACTCATACATAATCTTGTATAAAATCAGAAATATATTGTCGTATTTGTAATTGTAATGGATTTACAACTAATTTATCTTTAAAAGTTTAATTAAGTTAAAAGTAAATTAAAACAATTTCATTTTAAGAACTTTCATTGTAAGAAATATTTAGATATAAAATGTTATATTGGTTTGTATATTTTATGAAAGATTTTGTGGATACATGACTTGAGGTAAATGATGCAAATGGGGTAAGTTAATTCGTGAATATGCTTTATTTCAGATATGAAGTTGGTTAATTCTTATATTTTATTAATTTAAACATCATTGAATAGAGTATTTCTCAATTTTGTTCGTGCAGATGTCTTATTTTAAAAACAAAGCTTCATTTTTCGCTGTGCTTTTGTGCAAATTCCGACCGCCTAGAACGCAAAGCAATGAACAAGAAAGTCATTGACGGTATTGAAATAATAGAGTGTTTTTTACAAGTTATTCATTTGAAAGACTTAACGCGACAATTTTGGAAAGAATTCTATAGTGCATGCGCCGGCATCGAATGACGGAATTTCGGTTGAATGGTCACGTCATTTTCCCTGTTTTGTCATCTACTTCAAATGTGTTCATGGTTACACTTTAAGTAGTGTTCGCCGCCATCACTTAACAGGAATTTGACACTAATACCCAATAAGCATGGAAATAATGAAAAGTACATTATCCATACTGCAAATCTAGTACGAATACGGCCCCGGCTCTCTTGCGGGGAAAGGGGAGAAGCCAGGAAGGCCACCTTCCCAAAAGTGACAGTGGCAAGGGCTGCAGCAGGAAATATTGCACATTTAATTTAAAATCACATGCCAGAAAGTATAAATTTCGAAACAAAATAATATCAAAACATTAACATATGTTACACCATTGCATTCCTCTTTTTATGTTTCATCTATTGCTAGTGAGAAAAATATACAATTCCATTTAAGAAATAAATGATTATTAAATTTCTCGGAAACTAAAATCATTTTAAACAATATCTCTACCGCATATTACCTGCCTCATGATTCCGCATTGTTGAGCAAAAATTTGTTGAAAGATCGATATCGTGAACCGTTTAGAAGATAAGGGCGTGGCCAATTGTTGGTGCGACACTGTATTTCACAATTATAACAGCCTCGTCCGACCTGGACGCCCTCTCCGGACGGCCATAGTTGTATCAAGAAGGACCTTCCGTCCCCTCATCTTGCCTCTTCCCCCTTCTCTCTCATGACGCTTCTTTTTGACTTCGCCGCTTCCTTCCATTTGGCCGCTGTTTTTCCTCCGCCTCCTTCCGTTTCGCCCGCTCCTCCCACCCTTTTCGATGCTTCCAATCCTCTTACTCCTTCTTCTTCTGTTCCTCTCACTTCTCCCGCTCTCCTCCGTCTATTTTTCCGTCTGTTCCTTCTTCCTCACCCGGTTCTTCTCGCTCCTTCCGGTCCCGCTCATCTCAACCATAGAGTAATGATAATACTTCCTTAGTCTATGGCTCAGCCCTGCGTCATCCGGCAACAATGACGCTCTGATGCATTGGAGATTGTATTTAACTAAATATTGTTTTAAAAAAATTGTGGGATAACAACTATGCTATTTTTATTTTAGGCTGTCCGAAAGTATTCATGTCAAATATTAGGGCAATCACTCTAGTCGTTCAAAATGTTTTGTGACAAAGAAACCTGCACGTTCTCACTTTTGTATAATACAAGAAGATAAAAGCATATAAAAATGGCAGCATGCCAGTTGAATATTGTTTATTCTGTTTTGACAACTGTGTGAAAACAAAACTTTGGAGTCATTATTGGATGGTTTCTTCTCAATCTATCCACGTACATTCGTAGTATTGCATGTTCCTTATATTCTAGGCAGAACAAAAAGCAACTAAAGCAGATTTTTACAAAAGGTCAACCCGAACGCTCGGAGCGCCTGCCGCGGCGCCATCGGCACTCGTGGGTTACGGGATTTGCATCATCCCAATCTGTACCAACCGCGCGCCGCCCCACGGAACGTGCTACAGCTCCGCCCCTCGGGGGAAGGGTGTCAGCACTGTTTATTTAGATGATGACGGAGATGGAGAGAGACATAATATGAAAGTGTAGTGTTAATAGCTAGTGCATGCACACAGTTGAAACTATTTCAAAATTTGCTGTTTAAATTGTGCTGTCACAATATAAGAGCATTTTAAAGTTTTCCTTTGCCTTCCGATGATCGTTTTGGCTTATTTCTTACTGCGATTGACTATTTTTGGCCTATTTCGAATTCTAGAACAAAGGTGTGAATAATCAGAAGAATTCTTTTCTGTAGGATACAGTTTTTGTTTCTGAACATTTCTTTAGAAGACAGGAAAGCGATTGTAATAATAATAATAATAATAATAATAATAATAATGTCATATTAACTAAGTTTTTCACTTTGTGTATTTCTAAACACTTTGTGAACACTTTGTATTAGAAATACTTTGTGTATTTCTAAACACGTAAGTTTACTCAGATATCTTCTGGAGTAATGTGCACAGAAGATTTCTGGCCACATGGGTATTCGACCACAAATACTTATGAACAGGCGCAAAGGACATCGAGAAAATCATTTTTGATAATGGACTCCAAAGACACTGGTATATATAATATAAGCATACGTTGTAGAAACGCCTCTGTAATTGACGTGTCGCAGTGGGATGTGCAGGGAGCGTATGATCTGTACTTAGTCTTTCCGGCCATACTAGGAATGAAAGGTTCTGATAGATGGATTATGGCGATCTGTGTCCAATCGCCCTTTAGAGAGTCTAGGTGTATTGTCTAGCCGATTTAATGTTTTCTTTTAAAGATTTTTTTTTATTTTGAATTAAAAATGATTTTGGATTGATTAATAATTATTTATAAACTATTCATTTGAGATATTCCCTGACTTCCGTTACCTTAAAAATAGGAGTAATATATATATATATATATAATATATATATAATATATATATATATATATATAACTATATCTTATTATTTTGTCATCCAGCTTTGGGGCGGCGGAGGGGGGAGAGGAAAACGCTTGGTGAGCAACAGCTCGAATTCGTTTTTGAATGATGAGTCAGAGATGAGAATGAGTTAGAAATCAGGGAGCGCAAGGGAAACGGTAAAAATTCCGAGAAAACCTTACCTGACGACTCGGCTTTGTCCGGATAAATCCCACAATCATTCTACCTGGGCCTGGTTTGAGCCTCTGAGGTGAGAAGAGTGAGCGGTCGGATCGCTACATCGGCCACAACCTCCTCAGTATATCTTAGACCAAAATGTGGCCGCTTCACAAGTCTGCCGGTGCGGTCTTATCACGGGCAATATTCGTGCAGCGATTTGGCGATCCGTTTTCTACCCTGCTAAACATTGTATGGTAGAATTCAAGCCGCTGTGATCGGTAGCTTTCCTCGATATTCTCCCCATCAATATCAGAGCGAATATCGGAGCTGCTATCTAACAAACAGACCACGGACCGCGCGAGCTATATTTTTCTTCTCCCCTTCTCTATCCTCTCCCCTAAACTACCCACACTTTACACTCTTCTGTAGATCCACTTACACACGAAATGTCGGGAGCACCAGTTGTAGTAGTCAGGAGCTTAGAGCTGTCTCTGGCTCATAGGCGGAATAACCCCACTTGGGGGGAGTATTCCTGGAGGAAAATTTCCCAGCAAGCCGACTTGTAGGTCGGCGCCGTACTCCGCCACAGCGATGAAACATTCACTATACTACGGACTACGTCCTTACAGCAACGTGCCCGGAATCATCGCTTGGGTCGCGCGGCGCGAGGAAGCTGGCGAGAGTCGCGTGCCCGGTCGCACCGAGGGCGCATCACGCGCGGCGCCTAGTCGCGGATGAGCTGGCGTGCGTCCGGCGAGCGAGCGCGCGGTCAATGGCTGGTGCCCACAGCGCAGCTCCAGGGCGCTGGGCAATTATGGGCTGCATCGGGGCGCGCTGCGAATACGACTCGCCAACCTCCCGCCGCGCCGAACGCCGCTGCGGATGCGGCGGCCGTCCCCAATATCAGTCGAGCGTCGGTTCCACTTCCCCGCTACGCTCGACCTGACCCTTGCCCCGTCACCAATTCCTCTCCTCTCCGCAGCCCTGCCACACCCCCCCACGCCCCCGAGCTTCGCTCAAGATCCGCCTGTCCCGCTCCGCTTCCGACACGTCAACGCAATCCACCGCACCCGCTACCGCCCCGCCCGCTGCCGACTCAGACTCCGCCACGAGTTCTGCCCCGTCCCGCTTCGCACCCGTCCCGCCCACCGTCCCGAGGCCTCGCCCCCGTCCCGCGCATGCTCCCGATCGCGCCACGCCGCGCTCTCTGCCGCTCCCAGTACACGCTCCGCCCGTCCGCCCCGCCGCCGCCTCGCGCCGCGCTGCACACCGTCCCGACACCGCCCCGGCTTTGCCCCGCCCCCTCCGTCCAACTTCACACTCCCGCTCTCCCAAAACTCGCTCCGCTCCAGCAGCGCTACCGAATTCCGATCCCCTGCGACTGGCCGGATTTCGATTATCATAATGCAGAAGCCTGCAACGCCGAACTCCGTTCGGCAGATGGCGCCATGTATAATTAGTAACCGAATAATTATAACGGCCCCAAGCCACGATTAAACCAGCGGATCCAAACCCGTTAACTAACACTTAAAAATACTGAATAATTAAACGCAATAGTACAAAACAGAACTCCCCGTTCGGCCCGGAGGCATAGTAGTATAGACCAGAATAGTAATACGAGCCCAAAAGAGCTACGATCAAACAGCGGTCCAAACGTTAACAACACTAAAATACTGAATATTCGCAATAGAAAGAAAGTGAACATAAACTATAACTCTTGCGGTTTAAATATTTAATGCTATTTTTTTGTCTCTGGCCAACAATTTTCATAGGCAATTTAAGAACTCATTGTATATTTTCCTTTCATTTAATGTTTTATTACAAATTATTCTTAATTTGAATAATTAATCATTTATATAAAAACCATAAAAAGAAAGAAAATATATGCAATGAGTTCTTCAATTGTCTATCAAAATTGCTGGCCAGAGACAAAAAATATACAAATACAGAATAATAACAAACCAATAAAAACTAAAATATTTTTACCTGATTGTTTGAATAATGAATTTTTTGTTTAAAATGTTTGGGGAGGATCCATAGGACACGTAGCTGGTTTATGATACATTAAACTTTAGTTTGCTTAAGCATTAAACCAACCCTGGCTCTTGTAAAGTACTATAGCTGGAAGATATGAAAGCAATGGATAATAGTAACTATCTAATCTAATTAATAGTATCTCGATATATCGACTCTTTAAATTTCCTTTTACTTTTCCTATGCTTTTGGTATTCAGTAACTCAAACTTACGTAGATGAGTCGAAGGATTCGATATTCAGTTTTGAAATGTCGTGGTCACACTACAAAATACTATGCTCCGAAGGATATGATTTTGATTGGTATAGAACTGTTTAAGATTCATTTCTGCGTAGAAAAGGAACTGTTGTGAATTATTGGTCGTTCTGCCTAGTACAAAAGAAAAAGGACTTCATCTTCCGTGCAACCACGGCTGTTTGCTGCATCTTTGTAAGACTTTGACCTCCTACCTTCCGACATACTGAGACTCATCAGTGAATGTCGATTAACAGTGGAAAGTGTGTAAACTGATTTACTTTTCGTCCAACATCTGTAAAATTCAAACAAAAGAACGTATCGAAGTGAATGGCAATCAAGTGTTGTCCATGCTTCCTCCAAAACTAGATATGTATTTACTATTTCCTTTTTCTCATTTTTATTTATTGTATGAGAAAAAAGTTAAAAACCTATGTTTCAATAGAATAGCAAAACACATATATATTATATTAGCCCACTTTCGGGTAAATTCACCTTGTGGTTCGTAGAAAGTGTATTAACCGTTTAGTTTTGTCTCTCGTTATTTTCATTTATTTTTCCAAGTGTAAGTTCACAATGAATTGAAAAATGCAAAAATTGAAATTACAGAAGAAAAAATTACCGTTGTATGGCCACAAAAAGCTTCATTTCATCAAAAACTTGCTTAAAACGAGAATTTCTTTGAAGTACAATTTTGCAAGTAATCTATAATTATTGTACTCTTCAAGTCGTATTCTGAAATACATCCTCCACTTGTCATATCCCGAAAATTCAAATTTCAGACCCGAGAATTTTAGTTTAGTCATACATTTTTTACGAGAGAATCTACAATTCTGATATGTTTTTTGTCGGTTGAGGTGTAACTCAATGCCCAATAAGAGATATCTGCTGTGTGCGAACCTCCCCTTGATCCCACTTTCGAAGGATCGTGTTTCTCGGCGTCTGCGACCAGCTTCTCACGTTTTGAGGTCTGTGGTGACGTTATTCCGGGCCATCGAAGACTATTCTTAGCTCTGCGAAAACTTATTTTCCTTCCTGGACTACTTTGATCTGCTTTGAATTTATAGCAGATACGGTTTAGAAAGAGCTACTACTACTTCCACTACTACTAGATTTTGTTCACCATAGCATTATCCATTGTACAATTAATGGAGCAAGCTTTTTTTTCCATACGTAATTCTTCAATAATTTCATACTAATATCACAATACTTTCATACTTTTTTCCCCATGGAAATTTACGCATGACAAATATCTTGGAAATAATTTTATAAATTACGCGTAGTTTTATTGCAAGAATCCACACAAGACGTTTCTTATTGCATTTTAAGAGTGTTCTCGAATGTTTGATTTCGAGGGTACGACTCATCACGAGTACGCGCGAGTAAAGCAGTAACAGGGCACGCTGCCCAAATAGACGACGCGTGTCAATAAACTCTGATGCAACGCTCACGCACTCCTCTGACAAATGAAAAGCGCTTCATTGGTTGACGGAGGGGCGTGTCCGTGGGCGATACGAGCACTTGGGTCGAAGTCTTAATTCAAAATGTTCGATGATTGTGAAATGAATAATTTGAATGATATTCTCGATACTATCTAGTTTCCGGTTCGATTGTTTGTTTGTTTGTTTTTTTTCGGCTCATTACTTGGGCTTCAAGAAGTCATGTAAGCTGATTGAGGAAATACATCTGAAAATGTCTCTAGTCAAATTATTATGATTGATTTTTTATGGTAACCAGCACACGCAAGTCCTTTGTATCAGTGGAAACAACACATTATAGATATTGAAAAAAGTTCACAAAAAGTTTGTTCTGCTCTGGCAATGGAATACTGGAATGGATAATAGTTATGGGTTATGTGGAAAACAAAATACCTCAAAAAAATGTGCAACAAATTGAAGATAAAAATCTCTTAAAATCAAACATTTTCATTTTTAAATTATGGTGTTGTGTTAATTGTGGTTTACTTATATTGTCGTTGTTATATTTATGACATTTAATTACGTTAAGTAATGTGAAAACGAACTGATTAGTATTAAATTATTTTGTTCCCCTGAAAATTGCTCTGTATCTAAACAGTTATGAAAACGAAATAGTTTAAACAAGTGATAAGAAAAACTGACAATGTGTGGCATCGGTTCTAGATAAGATTTTAATTCTTCAGGTTTTCATTAATTAACTTATTGATGTTTAAATATTATTTTGTTAGAAATATATGGCCAATTCTTCAATGAGTGTTGGAGCTGTAGAATAATGTTCATTAATAGTCGGTAGTAGGCGCCTACCCTTCATTAGTGCGTACTTTATCTATCCAACTAATTCGTAATACACTGTAAAAGTACAAGACAATTCGTTATGAAGAAACATATTACCTTATTCAATCACATTCAAGTATTTGTACTATATGTGTGCATTGTAAAATTAGAGACGCTCGTGATGACAGGTAAATAATTTATCTTGGTCCACAAATATTTTGTTTAATAGTCACAGTGACATACGTAGTTCACCAGCCTACTGTTTAACTATTTACGGGAAATTCGGATACCCTAATTTAGAAGTGAAATCTGTCCTGTTAATTGAGGGTACAAGGACTTATGTATTCCCAAGACCAGGTCCTTAGAAACAAAGAGAAATATTACTAACTACTTTATTTGAAAGCGTCGAACACAACTCGATAAAAGGATTAAACTCTAGCTTAGACCCGATTCTGTTCGTTGGCCAGACTCGGAGAACCAATGTTCTTAGAAGCGAAAATATTATTCAAATAAATGTCATTTTTCGTACCAACTTATTTGTTTTTAGCTGAAAACGTTTACTATTACATACGTTTTTAGCCTTCGTTTTATTTTTCGATATTATTCGATTTAGAATCGATATATTTCGATATAATCGAAAAAAAACAAACATCTAATTTGCGCTGGGCTCCGGGCGCATTAGTACCCCGAATTCGCTCCCCTGGCTGCCTCATTGAGTCGCCCATACGATGTAATCTGCGCTTCTCCCTCGTCTGAGGCGGGTCACCGCCGCGGGAGCCCCGCCCCCGATAGGCGGCGCCGCGATAGGCACCCGCGCCCGCGCCCGCGTCCGGGAGGGCGCCGCGGCCGTGCTCAAGGGCAGGCGCGCAGCCGCTGCGGAGGAATCTGGGGGACGATGCGTCGAACCAAGGGTCAGCCTCCGGCCGGCGCTGAACCGCGCGTTGCCCCGCCCTCCCTTGCTATGCTCCCTCCTGCCTTACTCTGCCTCGCCCTGCCTTGCTCTGACCCGCCCTGTCTTGCACTGCTACGTCCTGCCTCGCT